>JBBBDQ010001133.1:1452500-2052500 GCA_037127315.1 Ascarosepion bandense | reverse complement strand
TAGTGTTTCTTCGCATTCAAACTTAAAGATTTTGATGCTCAAGGAATCAACAATTTGCCAAATAGAAGGAACTGTTGTTAATTAAGGCAAATGTTACCTCGATTGAATATATTAATTAAGACTTAAGAAACATTTATTTCTTTTCCATCTTCAGATGTGACAGGGATGATTCTTTCCGGAAATAAACTTTAAAGTGTTCACGGAGGTAAATAGTATATCCTGATTGAATACTGGCCGATTTATGTTTGGCCTTCGTCAACTTTGCCTTTCCTGCAAATTACAAATGAGGCTCGCCTACTCTGGTTGTTGACTTCAAAACTAGTTCAACTTGATTTGTAACTTTTGCATCATATCTTTGTTATGATTCTCAAGACACACCTAAAATACTACAGCCATTGTCTGGTCTTTCTTGATTTTCTTTCTTGATTTTTCCGGTCTACGATCTATTTCAGGAAGACAATAAAGCACACACACACACATACACACACTATATATATATATATATATATATATATATATATATACTCCCAGATATCCTACAGAAAGTCTACCAGGTGACTAAAGGAGAGAAAAATTTAAAAAAAATTACCAACAACACAAATCAGGAAATCCTATATAAGGACGGGAAAATAAACAAACGAAGAAAAAACACCAAACAATAAGAAACAGTGCCCTATACAGGTGTTATCAAGACATAGCAGAAACTATTCACCGCGTCATAGCAGAAAAGCGACAAAGTTCAGACAGCTACTTAACGTTTCTGGACGACTGACCTTATATATATATATATATATATATATATATATATATATATATATATGTATGTATATTTCATTTTTAAATGAGTTATTTCGCTACCTTGGTTTCCACCATGAGTGGTTTCTTCAGGCGATTTTTAATAACCGAAAAGAAATATATATATATATATATATATATATATATATATATATATATATATATAAACGAGATTATAATTATACTCTGGTCGAAAACCTTCCTCGAAAACTTTCGACAGAAGGAAAAAATGGTTTTAAAAAAAGAAAGAGGTTAGTATATGAACGTCAGTTAAAAGTGTTCGTACCGAGATCAGCACGAAGCCCAAAGAAAAAAACTCCGATACGAGTAATCATCTAACAGAAAGTGCTCAATGCAGAGGTTGAGCGAAATAAGTAGATAACACCTAATGAGCCAGACGAACCTACCTAGGTTTCACCTAAACGGATCGTCAGGGAAAGCTGGCCAGCTGGTGTGTGAGTGTGTGTGTTAGAGTTTTTTTCTATCTCATTTCTTAATTTGCAGGGGTGATACTATTGGGCGCCTTGGGATGCATGTTTTCTTTATATACGTTGTTCCTTCAAAACTGTATTCATTTTTTTAAATGTAAATAAATGCAGTGTTGTATTTCAAACAGAATTAATGGATAAAATTAAGAGATATTGTTTGTTGAGTTCCAAAGAAGATTAGTGGTTTAAATGAAATATGAAATAAAATAGAATGAATGGGTCTTAAAAAAAACTTAAATTTTATGGGAAGTTATAACCTTCAAAATTGATAGGAAATTATAAACGTCAAAAGTTATAAAATCAAAAAGTTATCTTCTATGTGCCTCGTCTTTTCAGGACGTAGGCGATCATGGCCTATCCCTGGTGGCATACTTTCTCCTGTAACACCACGCAACCCTCGTTCTGTCACCCACCTGTTCAGACTCTTCGATATGTTATCCGCTGCTTTTCTCTGTCTCTTTTTCCCTCTATCTGCCCTGTCAGTATCAGGTTCTCCAAGCCCTCCTTCCTCATTGCTTGTCCCCGGAACTTTAGTTGTCCTGATGCTCAATATTAATTTCCTTTTTGTTTCCATCCTTACCAAAACCTCATCATTGCTCACATGCTCCGTCCATGATATCCGCAGCATCCTTCTGTTGAACCACATTTCAACTGCTTCAAGTTTTTCTTTCATCTTTTATGATATTGTCCAGTATTCACTGCCATATTGAAGAACTGACATCACATAGCAATCTAGTACTGTCTTCTTTGTTTCTAGCGAAATTGTCCTGTGTCTTAATACTTTACTCAGCTTCTTGAACACGTCTTTCGCCATGCCAATTCGCCCTCGGATCTCTGTGATGCACTTTCCGTCTTCTGTTAGAACACTTCCCAGGTATTTAAATTTTTGTATCTGCTTGATTTTAGTATCCCCCACCTGTATTTGGCATTTTGGGATGCTCTTTTTGCTGATGACCATGTATTCGGTTTTCTTGCAGTTTATTTGTAGTCCTTTTTTGACACTCTCTTCAGCAATCTTCTGTAGGAGGTCTGGTAGTTTCCTTTTCTGTATCAGCAATCAGCACTGTACCGTATGTTATTCAAATTGTGGCCTCCGGTGACAGATCCTGGCACAACATCTTGGGTCCTCATAATAGTCTCGCTGTACAAGTTGAATAGATCCTGTGAAAAGACGCATCCTTGTCTTACGCCCCTTTCTATCTTTGTATATCTGCTTACTTGGTTACCTGTCCGTATGCAGACAGTTTGCTGCCAGTAGAGATTTTTAATTACTTTTATGTCTTTCCCAAATATGACGAGGCTGCGAGCATCTCCATCAATTCTTTGTGGCATATTTTGTCGAACGCCTTTGCATAATCGATAAAACATGTGTCATCCTTCATATGTATTGCCCTTTCGGAGAGCATTCTCATCATAAATATGGCGTTCCTTGTTCCGGTGTCTTTGACGAACCCGCACTATTTGGCCTGATTCTGCTTCTCGCTCTATTCATCAGGATTTATCAGGATTCGGACGATCAGTTTTGTGATATGACTCATTAAGTTGATAGTTCGGTGGAGTTCGCATACGTTTGCACCTGGCTTCTTAGGTAGCGCTATGAAAATCAACTTGCTTAGGTCCTCTGGTATTACTCCATTATTATAAATTTCATTTATTTTTTTCCATAATTTTCTCTGTGTTGAAGTCTTCCAGGGCTAACAGTAGCTCTATTAGAATGCCGTCTGAACTAGCTACTTTGTTTCTGTTCAGTTAGGCAATTGCAGCTTCCACTTCGGACTTCAATATTTCTGGTCCGTCCTCATCTTTGTGTATTATCCGTTGCTCTCTTTTGTCGTGGAAAAGACCTTTTATATATTCTTACCATCGCTGGAGTATTTCCTCTTTCGCCGATATTATCGTTCCATCCTTGGATTTAATACATCCTGTTGAGGAGCAGGTTCTTTTTTTTCCTGTCAGTTCTTTTATTTCTTTATAGAAGTCAAAAAGTGAGTAGATTTTTTTTAGTGAGACACCTTGTTTATATAATAGATTATTAACTGCCTGAATATAATAGCCAAGGATATTTAACCAGATTTGAATGGCTCTGAGTTCATTTTGATCTTCGAGTCATTCAAAGATCTTGACTGACGCATGCAAAGATGGCAACGCACATAAAGACACGTTTAGCTTTTGAAAAGAACCATTTTGATAAGTTGTTTTTTTGGGGTCAACAAAAACAGAAATTCTTCATCAGAACAATTTTACTTTTGTCTCGTGAGAAAGTAGCTGAAATTTTCGAGCCAAAGACCACTGTCCCAACAATCAAGCCAAGTGATGGCAATATTAGGCTATATGGATGTATGTTTTGCTAGTAACACTTTTAACGCCGGTTGAAGTGGTCATTTTGATTCAAAACATCAGGAAAGCCAGAGTCCAGACCAGAATTGAAAACCTAGACACTTTAACAAAAGAATAATCAGCCAGAATCCCTGAATTTAGAATTTTTTCAGACCAAACATGAGAATTCAGCGGAGAAACCACTTTTGATCGAGACGAGTTTTCACCACACCCTTATATATATATATATATATATATATATCAGGATGTGACTTTTGAAAAGTTAATACATTTCTTAGTCTAAATTAAAAGTTTAAACTTTTCTCAGCTTTTTTTCGGATTACAGTTAAATTTCTTTTCTTAGTCATTTCCGACATGAATACAAAGACATATCTTATGGTATCCATCAACATGGGTTGGAAAGTAATACATTTGTCTGTGTTTTATCCATGCATTTCAAAAGTCACTTTTTTCATTCTTTTTTCAAAAGAAACGCTTAGGGTAAATGTAATAAGCTTCATTTTCTTTTTAAACAAATACAAATACATACATGCATACTTTTCTCTTTATCGTCTTGGATCTGATGAAGCCTTAACTGGATAAATGCATTATCAAATCTCTCCTCTCTTTTTATGCAATATTTCCACTTATCATATATATATATATATATATATATATAGAGAGAGAGAGAGAGAGAGAGAGAGAGAGAGACTTGAATTAATATGAGGGTGCACATACGTATAGCATTCAGGTGTTAAAACAGTGCTCAATGTATGAACAGAGCTGTATTATATATATATATATATATATATATATATATATATATATATATATGTGTGTGTGTGTGTGTGTGTGTGTGTGTGTGTGTGTGTGTGTGTGTGTTAATAAGTATACATATTATCCTACATCTATGACACGACTCGGAATTTCATGCGTTATGCGTTATATATTTTTAAGTATTTACGTTTTATGCTTTACACCCCTTTAATTTTTTCTCCATGCGTTTCAGTATTTTTTAAATTTTATTTTAGATTATAATTCTAAATTTAAATTTAAATTTTTATCTATAGATCATCTTAGAATATTTAAATTTTTAGTCGTGTTATTAAAAAAGCAGTAACTTAACTTTATAAGACTAAATTCCCATGAACATCGAGTGAATTGAAATTCAAATCTATTAAACGGTCAGTTAAAAATATGCACATGATAATTGCATAATGCATGAAACTTCGAGTTATGCCCTAGACGTGGGACAATATGCACACACACACACACACACACACACACACATATATATATATATATATATATATATATATATATATATATATATATAAAGTAGAATCCTTGGTACTTAGTAAGGTAAATTCCAGAGGATATATATATATTATCTTCGGCCATTATCTGTGATGGACGTTACTCCAAGGAAGCGTTCAAAAATTGTAACACTGCACAAATACACACACGAGCCTTACAGAAAGCTAGCGGATATTGTTGGTTTCAGCCTTTCAACTGTCAGTCGTGTCATCAAGGCAAAGAAACAATCTGAATCCATCAGTCGAAAACGTAAAAGAAAATGCTGTCGGAAGAGAAAAACAGCAGCAAGAGACGATGAATACGTAATCCATGAAAGTGTTAAAAATCCTAGGAATACGTTATTCGTTTTGTTTCAATTAATTGCACAAAGATCTATCTATCTATCTATCTATCTATCTATCTATCTATCTATCTATCTATCTATCTATCTATCACAGCCTGTTCATATCTATCTATCTATCTATCTATCTATCTATCTATCTATCTATCAGTCTATCATATATCTATCTATCTATCTATCTATCTATCTATCTATCTATCTATCTATCTATCTATCACAGCCTGTTCATATCTATCTATCTATCTATCTATCTATCTATCTATCTATCTATCTATCACAGCCTGTTCAATCTATCTATCTATCTATCTATCTATCTATCTATCTATCTATCTATCTATCTATCACAGCCTGTTCATATCTATCTATCTATCTATCTATCTATCTATCTATCTATCTATCACACCGCCTGTTCATATCTATCTATCTATCTATCTATCTATCTATCTATCTATCTATCTATCTATCTATCTATCTATCTATCTATCACAGCCTGTTCATATCTATCTATCTATCTATCTATCTATCTATCTATCTATCTATCTATCTATCTATCACAGCCTGTTCATATCTATCTATCTATCTATCTATCTATCTATCTATCTATCTATCTATCTATCTATCTATCTATTATATCTATGTCTGTTCATTATCTATCTATCTATCTATCTATCTATCTATCTATCTATCTATCTATCTATCTATCTATCTATCTATCTATCTCAGTCTAAAGCATAAAAGAAATGCAATCAGAAAAGGAAAACAACGCCAAGAGACTATGTCTCCGTGATCAGGTAAAGTGTGAAAGATCCTAGGAAGACGTTATTCGTTTTGTTTAAATTAATTTCCACAGAGGTGCATATGTGTGTGAATGTATGCGTGTGTGTGTGTATGTCTGTGTGTGTGTGTGCGTGTGTGTGTTTGCTAATGTAGACATGTTTATATATCTATGCGATTATGAATATATTTCATATACAGAAATTTAGTGTGCGTGTGTATGTGTGTGTGTGTATTTTTTGTTATTTTGTCAAAAAAAAAACAATGTACCGCTTGACTACTTCATTTCTTTCTTTTCTTTTTTCTTTTCTTTTTTCTTTTCTTTTTTCTTTTCTTTTTTTCTTTTTCTTTTTTCTTTTCTTTCTTTTTTTTTTCATCTGTTTAATTTTTTTTTCCACACAAAATACTTGGCAGGTCGTTATGTGAAATTAGGTCTCTGTCTGTCAGGTGGGCACGGGACCATCTGTTTCCCAGGTTGCCACTGAACAGACAGACTACATTCTTTTATGATGATGATAAAACTCTTCTTTTTTTTTCTTTTTCTTTTTTTTCATTCTATTATTACCTTTGTTTTAATCGACAGATAATCGGCCTTATAAAGACAAACCAATTGTGCGCCAACTGGGTCAAATCGTCGTCCGGGTTCAGCTCGGAGCGAAAAAAAAAAAAAAAATAACGTCTTACCTGCAAAAGAAAAAGAAAGAAAATAAATGAGTCGCCTTAAACTTAAGGATTTAACTGAAACTTAACTCGGAACAAGTTTAAATCTCACTTTTTACCCTTTTAAAGAATATTGTATATTTGGGCAGCAATATTTATTTTATGCATGTTTCGTTGAATGTTTTGTACATTTTTATTCAGGAATCTTTTGTACATTTTTATTCAGTTTTAATATCCTTCTCTTTTTTTAATTTTTTTTAAGGCTGAGTGTGTCTTTGCTTAGCTTTTGGAAAACAATTTCACTATCCCTAATTTGCCTTCGGATCTCGATGTTGCACATTTCGTATTCTATCAAAACACTTCCCAGATATTTAGATTCTTACAAAAAATAATTGTTGATTCGCTGCACAAGATATTACATTTTTTTTTCATTTTGTGTAAAAAGACAAAAAAGAGAAACAATCTTAAAATATGGAGAAAAGACTAGCTTAAGTTTTAAAAATTCATCCAAAGCAGCAAAAGCAACAATAGCAACATCAGCAGTTGTTGAAAATTCAGAAATAGCAATAAAAGTAAATGTTTCTGAAGGAAACAGAAAATTCTCCAAGTTCTTTTACTTTCGACGCTGGAGCAAATGCCATATATTAATTTACATATAATCCAGATAATGAAATTACTTTTTCTACTTATTTTCGAAGATACGAACATATTTTTGGAGAGGAATGCAGCGACTTGAAAGACGAAAGAAAAATGAGACTTTTGTTGAGAAAGTCCGCACCGGTAAAGGTAGAAAAATAGAGTAATTTCGTACTACCAGAATGATGAAAGAATTAATATTTTGACAATAATGTTTACCAACAATGGCAATTTATTCAACACGTTGGAAATGTTTGAATCTAATGAAAAAAAAAAAGATTTTGGCACATATGATGGAATCGTTCACAAGGTATGTGAAAGATACTGACTAAACGAACTAACTCAGGATATGTTTAGAAGGATGCTGCGGATATCATGGATCAAGCATGTGAGCAATGATGAGAATTAGAAAGGATGGAGACGAAAAGAAAATTAATACTGAGCATCACGAAAAGACAGCTGAAGTTCTTGGGACATGTGATGAGGAAGTGAGGTTTGGAGAATCTGATATTCACAGTTCAGATAGAGGGAAAGAGAAACAGGGGATAACAGATTTGAAGAGCCTGAGCATGGCAGAGTGGGGTTTGGTGGGTTAACAGAAGAAAGCGTGCTAAGAGCTACCAGGGATAGGGAAATGTGGAAGGCCATGATCGCCTGCGTCCTGAAGGGACATGGCACATAGAAGAAGATATGAAGGAGATATAAAAAAAGAACTTCCAAATTCGCAAGAAGTGTCGCAGGCGACAAATCATTTTTTTTATTATTGAAATGACTTGTAATATTCCATTCCATAATCCATAATAAGCGTGCAAAATCCAAGGTTTATGTGTTAAAAAATATTACAAACTTTTTTGGAACTGACTGAATGGAATTATTTGAGCCTTGGAATGTGCTTATAAATATTTACTGCAAAAATGTAAGTAGACAAATAAACAAATTAAAAAGAAAAAAGTATTAAAATTTAAAAAAAAGAATTTAAAAAAATGTTTTCCGAGTGTTCTGCCGAATGATTTGGGTCGGTGTTCCAAATTCAAAGCGAAATTTCAAGTGAAAAAAGATTCGAGTTTAATAAAGAAACCGAAGCGGAGTGTACCATTCTCAGTCAACGAAGAATTAGACAAATTTGAAAAAAGAGTAGTAATTAAAAGATTAACCATTCAAAGTGAGCAGCAATAGCATTGTATGTAAAGAAAAAAAATATTATAATGTTTGTGCGGATTTTCGGCAGTTCTTAAAAAACTATTTAGAATCCCATCACTACCCATTACCAAATCCAGAGGAAATTTTTGCAAAGTTTCGAAGCTGAACCTTTCTGAAGAATAACTCATCAATAAAACGCAGGTCTAACTAATAAATCAACAACTTTTAGGCAAAATTCGTTTTTATTCCTCAACAGAGTCGCTTTCTACACTGATTTCAACGCTTCTCTAACAATTCGATACCTTTTTTGTAGAACGATTTTGTCTTTGACCTCAAAATACTCTTCAGTTTTTGATAACACGTCTTCATTAGAGCCAAATCTCTTTCCTTGGAACATTCTTTTGAGGTCTGCAAACAACCAGTAGTTGCACGTGGGGGTGGGGGACAGATCTGGAGAAGAGGGTGAATGCTGAAGCAATTCGAGGTGCAATTCATGTAGTTTTGCCATCGTTGCGATCGACTTGTGATACGTTGCGTTGTCTTGGTGAAAGATCACTTTTTCTTCTTCATTTGTGGCAGTTTTTTTTTTGTTTTTGTTTTTTTTTGTTTTTTTTTTTTGACGAGGGAGATTTCTTCCTTTAAAATGCACCAGTAATTTTCTATGATATTCGCTATTGACGATTCTTCTTTTCTCAAGGTAATCGATGAACAAAATACTTTCCGCATTCCAAAATACGGAGGTCAAAACCTTACTTGCTGATGTTTGGGCGGCTTTCACCTGCTGCTGTCCACTCAGCTGACTGAGTGAAGTGGTGGATCTATGCTTCATCTACTGTCACATATTTATGCAAAAACTCCTTCTTGTTGCGTTGAAACAGTTGCAAACAACGCTCTGAATCGTCAACGCGTTGTTGTTTTTCATCGATTGTGAGCAGACACGGCACCCACTTTGCACAAAGCTTTCTAATTGACAAATGTTCATGAAAAACGGTGAATATACTGCCTTCTGATATGTTCGACTCCTCTACTATCTATCGCAATTTCAATTTACGATCGACCAAAATGAGTTTGTGGATGTTTTTAGTGTTTTCCGGGAGAACTGCCGATTTTAGGCGACCTGAGCATTCACCATTATTTGTGTCTACGACCGCGTTTAAATCAGCCTTCTACCTCTTAACCGTTGTTTCCGACAGAGTAAAGCCCGAATAACACTTATGAAGTCATTGTTTAGATTAAACAGTATTTTTCTCCATCAGAAACCAATGCTTTATCAACACATGAAATGCAGATTTCGTTTCCTGTCCGTTGCTGCCAGTGTTTTTTTTTTTTTGTCAAGTGCAATTTGAAGGTTAGTATTTCATAAAAACCATATTAATTTTTTTTATTAGTGGTGCCATCTATATATCAGGCCCGAGACTTATTGAGTGATGTGTTATTTACAAATACCGGTTGAAGAAGAATATTCAGAGTTAGCAATTATAAATACGCAGAAGATATTGTATAAGTTTAACTGAGTTCTTTTTGGTATAAAATTAGCTTCAGATATATTTAAAGAAGCTATGGATATCAGTTGCTTGCAGATTGTGAATTTGCAGTTGCTTATCTGGATGATATATTAATTAAAAGAGTATCTAAGGAAAAACATATTGGGCATTTGAAAACAGTGCTTGAAAAAAATACGTGAGTACAGGTTTAAACTCAGTGAGAAAATGTGTGAATTGTTTTTGTCATAAATTAAGTACCTCGAACATTGACCAAAATGGTCGTCAACCAGATAAGTCAAGGGGAAGGGCAATTAAGAATATGCTTTCCGCAACAATCGTTACTAGTTTAGAAAGATTCCTGGGACTAGAAAACTATTATCAAATTTATGCACTGAACAATACTGTCGTCAATACTATTATTAGCGCACTACGATTCCAAAGCAGAATAAGTGGTGACTTCAGATGCCAGGGAATACAGTATAGGAGCAATACAGTGGGACCTCTACTTACGAAATTAATTCGTTCTGGAAGTCGCTTCGTAACGTGAAAATTTCGTAAATAGAGACGATTTTTACCCTATAATTGACCTAATCGGTTCCAAGCCTCCACTTCGAACCCTCAAAATCTCGTGAGGCAACAGCATCGGGCCACAGCTTTCCCCAAGCCGCATTAAGGGTACGCCTGGTCACCTCCTGCCAAGCCATGTCGATTGTCTTGAGGCAAACAACAATATCGAAGTGCTGCTTCTAAAACTCACGAAGGGTAAGCTGAGTGTTTTCAGTGATGTCGAAACACCTCTTGAACAGGTGTTTCGTCTAGAGTTTCTTGAAGTTCGAAAGTTTGAAGTTTGAAGTTTGAAGTTCTATCTGGAGGATAGAAGTGGTGTTAGGTGGGAGGTACATTACCTTAATAAACGAGAACTCCTCCAGGATATCATCTTCGAGGCCGGGCAGGTGGGCAGATTCATTTTCGAGAATGAGGAGGCACTTGAGGAGGCAATGAGGTGGACTCTGGGAGCTGCGAGTAGCAGCGCATATTTTGAAATTTTTGCCTTTCGTATCCTGAAATTTCTTTCGTAACAAGAAGCAATATTTGTTAGAAGAAGCGTTTCGTAATCTGAAAATTTCGTATGTATATCCTTTCGTAAGTAGAGGTTCCACTGTAATTTTAAGTAAGTATCATGACGGTAACGTGAAAGCCGTCGCAGATGCTTCGCTTTCGTTACTACCGACAGAAAAAGACTACAGCCAGATTGAAAAAGAGTCATTATCAATAATATTTCCAATGAAAAAATTCACAAATTTATACACAGAAAAACCTTTTGGTTGCAGACAGACCACAAACCTCTATTATCAATTTATGGTTCAACAAATGGAATACCTAGCATACAGAGAATTGATTACAACGCTGGGGTGCTATCTTATTAAATTATCATTTTACGATGTAACACCAACCGTCCAAAAAATTAGGAAATGCAGATGGGTTAGCAAGTTTAATGCAAAAAATACCGAACTGTTTGAAGACACTGTTATCGCATCATTAAAAAGTGAAATTGAAATTTAAAATCTGAAAAATCGTAAAATCGTAAAATGATAGGTTGTATATAGGTTGTACTGTTGCTCACACCTGCCAACTGGAAGCGCGCCTCCATTCGTGATTTCACTACTAAAGACCTCATTATAGGAACTGAATATCAGGACAGGCATAGGACCAAGTGTTAGTATTTGAATTCATTGTCGTATCTTCGAGGGGTAGTTGGCCGTTTATCTAGCCGAATTTGATGAAATATTTAGTGCTTCCGACTACGACCTGAACATGTACGATAGGGATGGAATAAGTAACTTTCGGCTTTTAACACAGAGTTAAAGAATTTAGCTAAGATCTTAACCAGACGTTTGCAGACTGTCCTCTCTAGCCTGATTAGTTACGAACAGACGTGCTGCGAAGGGCAGGACTATTCAGGACAACATTCATATGGAACGCTTGATCATCGAAGGAGTCGATAGTGAAGCCGCGTTGATCAATTTACATTAGTCCAATGCATTCGACAAGGTTGACCACCGATTAATGGAGGCTGTCCTTTCAGCCGCCGGTTTTGAGCTGTAGTTTTGCGCCTAGATCCGACTTCTGTATTTCCAGGTGCATTGGTGAAAGTGAACGGGATTTGATCGGTACTTTTTGTATTGTCTAACTCTGTTTGTCAAGGTTGTCCGTTTTCGCTTTTGCTGTATGTTTTTGCACCGGAGCCTTTCCTTCGCAAGCTACGTGGAATTTCTTTAACTGGTGCTACTACCTCGGCCAGGTATTCCACCTATGCTGATGATGTTTTGGTTCTTGTGTCGAGCAGAACCTAGATTGATGGAGTCAGCAAATAAACCAGAGGATACGAGACGGCCTCGAGAAATTTCGTAAGCTCCTGCAACTCTTCGGAGGGTCTCTTTGTTTGAGTTGGTGAATGCTACCATAATCCATACCTTCAGTTCATCATTGATGTTGTGTTACAAGGGGTTTTGGTGGTCGCTCGTTCAATTGCATAATAGTCAAGGGGGCTACAGTCTGGAATGTTATATGACCAGATGTAAGGGATGATGAGGTCGCATCAATTATTTGAGATCCATGAATGGGTTCCCCTACTTGTGTGACATGGTGCAAAGTCCTGTTGCCAGACATAGAATCTTCCAACAGCCACTGTCTTGACCCATGGCAGCACTACCTCCTCAAGAAACTTGATGTAGGCCTCCGTGTTAGGTCTGAGAACCTCATCAACAAATTCGGAAATTATTTCCTTATCAGAACGATCAGAGAGAGTTTTCGGAACTGCCATATCTTCGTAATCACTACTAGACTTAACCAACCCTTTGCGAATCCTCAGAACTGTCCTCAGAGTGACACTTGAACACTCTGAAATGTTCGTATTAAGGTCTCAAAATTTCTGGCGAAGAGAATTGCGCCATGAGGCTCTTTTTCTCTGTTGCCCAACTGATTCCACTAAAACTATGAAGTCGAGTAAATAAAAACAAAAAATACTCGAAATTAAAGATATAAAATGTCAAGGATTAACCTATATTATCAAACTATCAAAATAAAAATAAAAACATTGTCTTTCATTACGAATGAAGAGAAAGCAAACATTGTCAACATATCAATTACCTTTTCTCAACCTGTGTTAATATCTGCCTCTTCGGTGTTTTATAAAATGTTATGGTGAATGTATTTGCAATCTTGCTATAAGAGAGTTTTTAAGCTGAGTAAAAATTTCTGAAAATGGGACTGGTGTATAATACGCACCCTCCTTTATAGTATTAATTTTCGTTCAAAATTTTGCGTATTATACACAAGAAAATACGGCAATTCTGTTTGGTGAGAAAAAGCTGAATTATTCTATCATTAATAGAGTTATTATATCATGTGCAATGGATATCGGCTCGGAATGAGAAATCGGAGAGCCGAGTTCGAATTCCAGTTGAATTTGTTGCATTCACTTACGCGCAATTACCATTTCTTCTCCTTCCATCTTTGCCTTAAATTGCAGGACAGATTGGGATCTATGGCTTTGGTTGGTAACCAGTCTACACCAGAAAGAATCTACTGCGGCAAATTCTTCTGCCTACTCAGTCATCGATCGAAAAGTCATGATTGCCCAATGTATCACGTATGGCACTTAACTGACTAATATTATGTGTAATATAAATGCGTTGCTAAGTATTTTACTATAGCAACGCATTGTAACCCAATAAAAAGGGACTGTCAGTGGTCAAAAATTAAGTAAGTGTTACTGAGAGGATAAGGCTATTTTATATATAATTAAGGAAAAATATTTTCGTTTTATGAAGATTATTTTATTTTATTTATTTGAACTTGTATTAAATTTCTAACCAGATTTAAACTATTCTAGATAACTAAAAATAAAAAAAAAAACGGATGGAGATAGATAGATAAGAACAGACTGAGATAGATAGATAGATAGATAGATAGATAGATAGATAGATAGATAGATAGATAGATAGATAGGTACTGAAAAAGAAAGTAAGATCAAACAAAATGAATTCATTTAAAGTGTTCCTTCCGCTTCGCGACCTTTGACTTCCCACAAGCAACCATCATGTCGATTATAAAAACCTTTATTTTTGACAAACAGCGTCAGAATAACTTCAATATATAGCCTGCCTTCAAACATCAACCTTCCACCATTTACAATCTTCACCTTTAAACACTAAATATTAATGACGGCGTTCTCTCAAGTGTGGTCAAGTCAGTGTTAAGATAATTTCCGTCCCTGTGCGTTTCATCGACGCCTACCCTCTTATTAAAAAGAAAGTCAGTTTCAATTCCAACAATAATAAAGGGGGTCCTTCCCTAACTGAATATGGGGCACACGGGGCAGGGGGCGGAGTTGCAATCTGAATCTCTGCTGGAGTTTAATTTGGAATTTCGGTGAAAAGAAAGAAAGAATTCCTGTGTCCCAGAAGCAAAAAAAAAAAAAAAAAAACTCTACTGGTGAATCCAGAAAAACCCTCAGATTAATTCGAATATTGTGAACTTAATTCGAAACATTCCTTGTTTTTACAAAAAAAAAAAAAAAGGAGTACTGAACTGTTACACGCTTTGTTGCCATATTCACCTTCAATATCTTTATCTTTACATTTCTAAGATGAGGTATTGTAATTGTTTACACTATTTACATTGTTTAGACTGTTGTCGTCATATTTGTTGCCATATTCACCTTCAGTATCTGTCTTTATTTCTGAGGTGAGGTATTGAAATTATTTACACTATTTACATTTTTCGGACTGTTGTCCTCATCCTTGCTGCCATATTCACCTTCAATATCTGTCCATATTACTGAGATTAGGTATTGTAATTGTCTACACTATTTACATTGTTCAGACTGTTGTCCTCATCTTTGTTGCCATATTCACATTCAATATCTGTCTATATTTCTGAGATGAGGTATTATAATTATTTACATTGTACAGAGTGTTGTCCTCATCCTTGTTGCCATATTCACATTCAATATCTGTCTATATTTCTGAGATGAGGTATTGTAATTATTTACATTGTTCAGAGTGTTGTCCTCATCCTTGTTGCCATATTCACATTCAATATCTGTCCATATTTCTGAGATGAGGTATTATAATTATTTACATTGTACAGAGTGTTGTCCTCATCCTTGTTGCCATATTCACATTCAATATCTGTCTATATTTCTGAGATGAGGTATTGTAATTATTTACATTGTTCAGAGTGTTGTCCTCATCCTTGTTACCATATTCACATTCAATATCTGTCCATATTTCTGAGATGAGATATTATAATTATTTACATTGTACAGAGTGTTGTCCTCATCCTTGTTGCCATATTCACATTCAATATCTGTCTATATTTCTGAGATGAGGTATTGTAATTATTCGTTCAACTTACAGTTTAGTTCAGAATAGTTGTCTGTGTTTGACTCTACGAAAAGTTCTTAAGTGAGTTTTAGTATCTCGTTTTGCTTGCTGTGTTCATATTGAGATGTAAGTGTTTGAAGACGTTGAAAAGATTCTGTTCCATTAGCCGTATTGGTACTAATAAAATATTAAGATTAGGCTTAGAAGTTTGAATGTCGGGGTTTCGTGTGATGAGTTTGTTCTTTTCTTTCATTGTCTTGACGACATTTAGGTGAAAAGGAAAGAGTTCGAATGCATATATTCGTGAGGAATAGCTTGATTATTTACTGCTATATCGTAACTGGCTGGAACTGTTCGGTGCTTCCTCGTCCTCCTTATGCATCAGCCAGGAAACATGTATAAATAGCCAACTCCGATCACGTGGTTAGCTCCAAACGCAAGCTAATTTTTGGCCGGGAAGAAATATGACACGGGTCATTGAAAGCTGATTTTGTTGTTTTCTGTAAATCGCTCCCTTTTCATTGATTAATAAACTTTTTCACTATGGCTTGCGAAATTTTGCCTTGGTTTTCGGAAGTAATCTTTTTTTCTATTGGTCCAAAACACTTTTCACACTGGCTCGCGAATTTACAAACAGTGAAGAAGAGAAAGTTATTTGTATTTCGTACTTACCATATTAAGTATATGTTTCCTTTTCTTTTGCACGCTCTCCAAAACCTTGTCGTTGCTCACATGTTCGGTTTATGGTATCCTCAGCATTCTTCTGTAGAATTATATTTCTGTTGCTTCGAGTCTATCCTTTGTCTTTGAGGAGATCGTCCAGCATTCCACGTCCAGCAATCCAGTACTCTTCTTTATTCCCAACAAAATCTGCTTGTCTCTCAATAATCTGCTTAGCCTTCGTATCTCAGCGTCGAACTTTTGTTCTCTGTCAGAACACTTCCCAGGAATTTAAATTCCTACACCTTCTTGATTGTAGTATACCCGACCTGTAGTTGGCTTTTTGGGCTAATCCTTTGTCTGATGACCAAGAATTCAGTTTTCTTGAAGTTTATGTTTCATAGTTTCTTCTCGCTTTTCCTTGCTACTTTCTGGAGGAGGTCCTGTGGTTTTCTTTCCATGTTTGCTATCAGCACTGCGTCATCTGCGTATCTTATACTGTCGAGATTGAGGCCACCAATTGCAAACTCTAGCAGGACCTCTAGTTCTCTCAGAATTGTTTCGCTGTACATTGAATAGATCCGGTGAGAAGATACACACTTGTCTTATACCCTTTTCTGGTTTTGCAATTCTATTGAGTTCATTATCTGCCAGTATGCAAGCAGTTTGCTGCCAGTAAAAATTCTTGATTAGTCTTATGTCTTTACAGAATATGTCGAGGTTGCCGAGTATCTATTAACCATGACAGACAATCGGTCCCACCTCCCCACATTAACATGGATTAGGCTAGTCTCCCTGAAAGCAAAACACTGCGCCTCCTCGGGTTAACTCTCACAACAGACCTCAAGTAGAACGACTATATCGAATCCATAGCCAAATCTGCTGCTAAGAAGGTCGGTTCTCTGTGTAGGGCCAGGAAGTTTTTTCCGTCTGAAACCATCCTGCATATATACATAAATCTAACATTTACCTGTGCATTGAATACTGCTGCCATATCTGGTCGGGTGCCCCGCTATCCACCTAGGGGTCCTTGACAAAATCCAATGGAGAATCTGTAATGTGATTGATCCCGACCTAGCAGCCAACATACAGTCACTTTCTCCCCGGCCCAATGTTCTTCTCTGTGTCTCTTCTACAAGTACTTCACAGCTTTTGCTCCGATGAACTTAGCTCACTGGTACTCCCAATACATGAATTTGCACGAGCCACAAGATTAGCAACTAGGTCCCACCCTTTTATTATGAAACAAATAAAATATAAACGCAAATTCTACTCCAGCAGCTTTATTATCACACTTCCCGCTTGTGGAATTTACTTGCTTCCCCGACAGCTACAATCTCCAGGAATTTAAGTGTAAAGTCAATAGTCATCTTCTATCTTGCTAACTTGCATCCTCTCTCTCTCTCTCTCTCACTCTCTCTCTCTCTCTCATGCTTCTTTCTTCGTCCATTTCACTCTCAGTATTTTAACCCTTCTCTTACCCACTTTCTGACACGTCCTGTAACCTGTCACTCTTTCTTATAACTTTCCTCCTATGTAACCCCCTGCGCACCAGTGGCAGTAAATTGCCTTGCTTGGGGTGGTATGATTATAATTTTTTTAAAATCTCTATCACGTCTTTGTGGCGTGCTTTGTATAAGTACGGTACGCTCAAACACTTTGGCAACTACTGACAGCATTCAAACAGTATCGTCTACCCAATTTTAAGTTCTGTGTAGGATGATAAACTGCATCCGACCGCATCTATTTTATCTTGTAGAAGATAACGAAAAATAGACACCACTGACGGCTCATAGCAGCTCCCTGGTAAAATACTACGGATATTTTCTTCTATTTGTTTTGTCTTAAAGAATCTCTGTTGTATCGGGTTGATAAAAACTAAGGAAGAATTTTTGCTTGTTTTTTTCTTCTTCGTAAACCTTACATAACGAAAGCCCGATGTAATGTTGCTCTCAATTTAAACAATGTCAAGATGCGGAACTCGTTCTTTGTCAAACGTTAGTTGCGTGCGCTAACCACTGAACAAACGTAACGAGTTCCTCGTGTTTTAATTCGGAAAATGTTATCGATTACGAATACATTGAATGCAAATGCAGTTACGAAACACTCACGAGATACATGGATAGAATCAATTTGAAAAGGTGTTTGAGGAGAAGAAGAAAACCTTGGAAAGGAAGAAAAAAAAACCTATGTGACTAGGACGAAAGAACGATCGTCAAGCGAATGAGAAAGACCTCGGCTGTCTTAAAAACACATTAATCTGAGACAGATAGATAGATAGATAGATAGATAGATAGATAGATAGATAGATGTGTGTGTCAAGAAACTGTTTTTTCAAGTGCTAATATAGATACGAGGTTAATATGTCACAAACTGAAAACCTATGGATTACATTTTATGCAAGGCAAACATCACACACACACACACACACACACACACACACACACACACACACACACACACACACACACACACATATATATATATACATATATTTATATTTGTATTTTTTTTTGTTCAAACAAATGTATTAAATACATTTTATTTATATTCAGTTAATTTCTGGGACTTTCCGCAACATTGTATAATTACATTTATTTACAATACGATTCATTTTCAGAGCAGAGATGATTATTTACGAAAAATTGTGTGTTTATAAGGTCTGATTCTGCTTCGTTTCAACTGTGGAATCATTCTTGGTCGAGTGGATAATGATTCAACTCAACTGATTGCTTCTCCTATGTTGTTAGCAGTCGCAGGTTCGAATCTTGCCGAATGATACACATTTTCTTAACAAAATCTCTCATAAATATTCCGGCCGGTAGAATTGTACATGTAAATATACTATTTAATTAAAAGCAGAATATCTACTCAAACAAGAGTATTGGTAAAAAAAATAATGTTCAAATAAATTAGATATGTCGGTTGTTAATTCCGTTTCATTAATCTCCGGAACTTTCCGTCATATATATGTATACATATATATAAGCATAATTTCAGCAAATGTTATCTTTAATGGATAGCTGTATTAGAGTAAACGGCCAGTTTTAATTTTAAACTATTTATTTTCGTCTACCACGCCGAAAGAACATATAGAAAATATTTTCTTGTGTAGGTAGGCCGGTGGACGAAATAAATACAACTTCTCAAATACGAGTATCCACTATATATATATATATATATATATATATATATGCAGCAACCTTTCTTTCAAGTAGTTTTCATTAAATAGAACCGACAAGAAAGATTTAATTAATTTTTGTTAATTTTTCCGGCATCCTAAGATTTTTCGGTTTTGTAGACATCATTTTTTTTTTTTTTTTGGTGATTTTATTTTTCTTCTGGTTTTGACTATTAGCTTGTAATTTATTTTTGTTTCTTTAATATATAAACAAAGAAAACAGGAAAACTTATCTTAGCTGCCGCGTTTTGTCCTCTGAGGACGAAAGTCTCACAAAGGACGAAACGCGTATGTGTTCGTTGTGTGTATGTGCGCGTTATGAGAGTGAGAAAGAGAAAGAATGTGTGTGTGTGTGTGTGTGTGTGTGTGTGTGTGTGTGTGTGTGTGTGTGTGTGTGTGTGTGTACACTTTCATCCAATACAACGGTACTTTCAACTTTCAAAATCCCGATTGCTCTCAGTGCACCTGTAAAATCTAGTCCGACATTCTCGCAATGAAACATCCTTCTCCCCGCCTCAAATGCAAATCAGGCATAAATGAAACTGCGTCTCTTCTTTTCGTAATCACCCACGCATAAAAGCTAACGAAAATCCTGTTGTACTTTGTTGCTAATGAGATATAAATTACGTCAAAAATTGCTCACTGTTACGTGATATTAAATGATAGACGCAGAAACCCAATTTCCTGAGGGTGTTTAATCTTCTTGGGAACATTTCCATTCGCATCAAGACTGATTCCATGTTTCTACATTCAGATTCCCATTTATGGCTATTTTCTCTTGAGAAGCGCAGGCAGACCCACGGTCGTTGCAAAACCTGGTGCCATTTTCATGGTTTGGCTGCAATCTCGTACGATCTCACGGTATTTGCCAACTCAAGAGTGGTAATTATGTGGACAATATCAACGGTTTAATTCGCACTATCTTTCGCTAAAAAAAGTTATTTTCTCATTGAAACTACAACATTGAAGCGACAGGAACTCAATTGTTTAGCTTAATGTCAGCCAATGTTGATTAGCCTGGGTTAGTTTTTTTTTTTTTTTTTTTTTTTTTTGGGGGGGGGGGGGGTGTACAGTGTGGTTTACCCTGTATGCTGTACATGGTGCGGGGACCAATCAAAGTAGAGGATTATGTTAAGGACTAGTTCATATGGATAAGAGGGAAAGTAGCGAAGTAAGTTATCATATAATAATTCTGCATGTTCCTTCCTTAGTTAGTTACTTTTCTTTCCACTCTATCGTTTTACTCTCCTCGGCCTTTCTCTCACCTTTGCCAAACGGAAGGGGAGTAAAAAGTGAGAGAGTAGGAGGAGAGAGCCTATAGCATTATCGTATCAGTAGCAGCTTAAGTTGGTGGTTGTAGCAGTAATTGTATGTGTGTACTGTACAATATAGTAAAAATTGATAGGTTTGTTGACCTAATAACGAAATTTCTGTCCTCTACACCCTTGGCCATTACTCAGTTGGTCTTTTCTGTTTACAATGAACACAGGAGCCATGATTTTTCAGTGATAAGAAAAATATTTTCTCTTTCAAAATCTCTCACAAAATAGCGTACAGTAATTTTGGTTATGGTCTGTGCATACGCCGCTTAATATAATATAAGATTACAGTAAAGTAGCTTCTATGGACATTACAAATAAAATTACACTCTGTGTTATCATTATTTTATTATCCAATACCTTTATGTTTGAAGACGTTACTATCATTTGTAGTATGACAAAGTAAAAATTTTCCAGGAAATCATAATTATCCTTCCGTGGAAATTCTACGGGTTCAGTGAGTATCTAATATTGTAGCTTCTGTCCGAATAATGGCAAAGTAAATTAATTAATAAATTAAATGATTCTTCGTGAAATAACTCATTAAAAACTTAATTCACATATAATCTTCTATACCGGAATGTTTTAGCAAAAGCTTTTTCTTTGAAAATAACAGTATTTCGCTCGAGAAGAAATTGTTTCAAAATATTGCATTTTATCTAAAAAATAGTCCGATACATGAAGTTGCTTGATTCACTGATATTGTAGTGAACAAAACAAGATCTAGATTTAAAATTCAAATGCTAATCACTGACTCATTGATTTTGTTAGAAATTAAAAAAGACTCGAATTTACAAACTTTGCTTAGTACACACACAAAAGCGAATCCAAAACAAAACTCGTGAAATTTCACACCTTCATGCGAAATGTTTTTCGGTCAATAAAAAACCAAAAACAATTCTTTAAAAACAAAATTCAAATAATCTTTGATTATCAGAAACAAATTCTTTTACGGATCTTTTCGCGAGCCGACTCGAAGTTTGTTCGTCGTTCAATGGAAAGGCCAGAATCACATCCGGGAGTGAATTCCCAAATGACCTTTTCAAGCCCTACAAACAGAATAAAAGACTGGCAAGTTGGCCTGTCAGCAAATTGTAGACGAGCCTATTAACACGTCCCTTGACAAACGTCAAGCGATCGTTATTATTAACTCTATTTTTCTCCCTCACTTCCTTATTCTCACGGTTCACCATCTGCCTTTTCTTATACTTGATAACCGAACCGAAACTTTAAGACTGAGCGAATACTTCAAAGACACCTAACGATAAGGCTCATACATACATGCACACATACGTTCCTGCCCATGTACACATAAACTCATTCTTGCAAAGACTACTACGAACATTTTAACGACCTTGCATCAACCAAAATACATTAATTTTACTTGTAAAATCTTAATTGATTTATATGTATATGAATTTGTTGTTTCAATTTACAATTTGATTTTCTTGTCTTATACTCCTCTTATGGTTGGCCATCTAACTAACAAGGCCAAATCAAACTAATCCTTATCAATCCACATACACTTCACTATAATTGGATAACCCACTATAATATCATAATATATCTATATTTTCTTGTATCATTTGCAGCTGTATATGTACGAACTTGTAGTATGAGAAAGGTTGGATTTAAAAAGGATCATAATTTCATAATATCAAGATGGACTAAAATAGGTAATTTTCTCAGTGCAGCTTAAATATGCCACAATGACAAAAGTACAGAGCACTCGGTAAGGAGCAAACTCGCTACTCAATTGTGATGATTTTAATGATACAAACTTGCTAACGATTACACCAAGTCGAGATGGATTGATATGGGTGTGGCTTATATTCTATCATTTGTTATTGTAAGTCTGGTTGATTAACAGTTGTATATATTATTAGTAGTAGTTTTTAGGTAACAAACAAATTTCCAGAAAGGGGAACTTTTTGAAGAAGAATGATTTTTTTTTTTTTTTTTTTTTTTTTTTTTTGTGAAAAATAAAAGCATTGTTATTTCACGGTAATCATTATTATACGTTTTTTGTTTTTTTTTTCAGCTCGGCTCTTGTAGCAAACTCAGAATCATACAAACATTAGATCGTTATATGTTTGACAATGATGTTCGTCCTTCGCAGGCAAAGATCATGACTCCTGGTCACTAAGGATTTGGGTGGGTGCGGAGGTGGCTGATAAGGCCAATCTTTGCATGAAAGAGCCTGTTGCAGCAGGGGCAGGGGATGCAGGGGGCAGACCCAAGCTGGTGGATGAAACGTTTGTACTTCTTCCTTTTCTGGAGTCTCTCTTTGAGGGCCATGGTGAACTCTCGACAGGGAAACGTTCGCTTGGCCTGCCAATGTTGAGGTACAAAGTCAGCTTAAAGGAGGCTCTCAAGTGCTGTGACATCCCATATTACTCCTGGGAATCCACTGTTAAATATAGAGCTGCCTGGAGATCCCATGTGAAATCTGGACGCTTGAAAATATATATACGAACATACTTAAGGTGAGAAATACTGGGTATAACTCGAGAAAAAAAGAAGAGCTGTTAAGTAAAATACACCCGCTGGAGCCTAGTAACAATTGAGAGGGAAGCCGGCGAAAGCAGATGGTTGAATTTGTTTAGCGATGTATCAACTGTGCGAAGGAGTGATGAAAGTTCTCATCCTGACCAAGATGCCTTTTCTTCTTTTTTATTTTTATTCATTTCTTTATTTAATGCCAAAATCTAAACATTTTGAACATAGTTGTATGCCTTCAACTACAGATAAAATATATATTGTTGGTCATTTTACATTTAAAATGTATTGTTTGTCATTTCACTATAAATATGTATTGTTGGTAATTTTTTAATATAAAAAGTGTTTTTATATTTTCACAGCGTTTTGTTTTTATGTGGGGGTTCACTATTTGCCCATAGCTGGGACCCTAACAGATGCTACCACCCCGGGTCAGGAAAGACCTGTAAATAACAGAAATTAAGAAATGGCTCCACTCCTCAAAACCTCCAGTCTTTGCTGCCGGATGTAGTTTATCGTTATATTCAGGACTATAAAACAGTTAAGGATCGTATCAAGATACAACACCGGTATGAAAAATGAAAAACAAATAAAACATCATAGGAGTTTTTCCACACTACATTAAACAAAAGGTTAGGAAGGAAAGTCCCATTAATACTAAAATGACTTATAACAGGCGATTTAAGGTTTACAACAACATGACCAGGAAATATCTGTTCTTGTACGATCACCATAGTTAAGCAATGTCGAACCTGGTTAGTACCAAGATGGGTTACTGATTGTGAATATCAGGTGCTCTAAGCTGGAATCTGTGGGTGATGTAATGGCTAACGACAAATTGGAATTGAAAATTGGAGAACTGAGTTCAACTTTTCTCTCCTCTCAGTTATGGGTTAAATAGTAAGAATTGTGTCAGTAAGTTATTATTATGCCCATAAAATTCTTTTAATGTAGAAATATTTTCTGGCTTTAAATAAATATAAATATATTTATATATAAATAACCAAAAGACTGATAATCCGTAAAATCATATCAATAAATTAAGAGTGAATTTAAAAACTATATTTTTGTTTTGTTTGTTTAGTGTCATTTCAACTTTTTGAGAATCATTCAATGTCGACACTTAATCTTCTTAGGAGCTTTGAGGTAATAATATATTATATGTTATTCTACTTTCGCAATTGAATACATGGTAGATAACAGTCAGCCTTTGTGCATATACATGTTTGTGTGGACATAATTACTAAAAGCATTGATGTGTGCGTTTTATGTTGTTTCGTTGAAGTTATATTTTGGCATACAGTTTGATTTCTTAAAGAAATTGTAGAGTATTATATAGATTAATATCATCAAAGTGTTTTTTTTTTATTGTTTGATTTTGTTTAGCGGCATATCAACACCTCTATGGGTTATTTAATGCAGAAATGTAAATATTTTGAACACAGTTTTATGGTTTTAAGGAGAGATAGAATGTATTGTTGGTCATTTTGCTATAAATATGTACTGTTGGGTTGGTTTAGTTTTGCTTGCTTCTTTAACAGAATATCAACTCTTTATTAATCAGTTAATGCCGAAATGTAATTTTCTTGGGAGCTTTAAAGTGTAAAAAATATGTCATTCTGCTTTCACAATTGAATAAATGGTAGATAATACTCAGCTTTTGTGCATATACATGTTTGTGTAGACTAGAGGTGGTGATGTGTGTTTTACATTGTAGTTTTGTTTGGAGTACAATTTGATTTCTTTAAGAAATCGTGGGATATTATATGGATGTAATGAAAGAGTTCTTTCGTACTGGTTGTTTAGTAGGTTGATTGATTTTGTTTAGCGACATATCGGCTATTAAATACTGAGATACGTAATTGTATGTCTTTAATTACGGATGGTCATTTTGATATAAATAGATATTTTTGGCAATTATTTTTTTATATATAAAAATGTATTTCTGGTATTTTTACGATAAATATGAATTTTAATGCTTTCATTATAGTTCAATGTTTGTCTATAACAGCAGCTGCAGCAGCAGCAGAATAAAAATTGCCGAGATATATGTGTGCGAAATTCCCTACATTATTATTATTATTGATGTTATTTATCATGTTACTGCATTTAATGGTATTGTGGTAAGAAATATCTCTCTCCAGTGTGCCGTTTTTGCTTTATTACATAAAGCACCCACAAAAAAAAAAAAAAATAAATCAGATGCCATGATATATTATATAGAAACCAAAGCTAGATAACAAAGAAAAGAGATGGATAGTAAAAAGAAAGAGAGCTATATCTTATATAAATTTATAATATCACGTACGTCAAACTTTGGCTGCAGTATAAACCTAATTATATTTGCCAGAGGTCGGCGTGAGATCTGATCACTGAACGTTGAAAATGTAGCGTAAGTCTCGCGTGAAACGAGACCGGAAATAGGAGGAAATACTCTTGAGAGAGTGCAGTACAATATCGATTCTTCTTGAGGGCAATAAGCCCGCTACACTATGGATTATATCGACAGAGTACCAATTGAGGGATGCGGTGGCAGAGGAGGTGAAATATGGCAGAGAGGCAATTTAAAAGGAAAGAGGAGGAATTCGTTGCTACCTGACGTGGCCAGTTACGCATGCGTACAACTGAACCAGCTATTTTTGTGAGAACATTTTCAAGTCCATTTCTTAAAATACGAACGTATGTTTAACTACCGCTTGCCTGAATAGGAAAGTGATTATTTTTGCGTTGCTATACTAAGTGGAATTGTAAGCTACTCAGTGAGATAATTATTAAAATATTATACTAATGAGGAAAAGGACAGTGTATAGCGTACAACTATAATAACATTATCTCAGTTAATAAGTGTAATGAGTTTGACGCTCACAGAGTGCGCTAATGTTGCCAGTCTAATTTAAGTTTTCTAAATATATAGGTTGATACAAATATAGCTTCATTTCTCCCATCAGGGCAAATAAGTTTAATTTTCACTGAGTTTTCTATTGTTTTGACATTGTGCCAAACTATTTTTTTACAGCGGAATTCCATATACTGAAGCCATTTCGAATTCATTCGGAAGCTTAACCAATTTTACATTAACAAAAAAACCTTTAAAATACAATAAAAGACATCAAATATCTCTATTTAGATAATTTAAGGGCGATGAATCTGAAAATGACCTTACTTTTTCTTGGTTAGCTACGGTTTTTGCAATCCAAAATTATTTTATTTTCATGTATTTTCTGTATTTATGATATTGACCAATGGTAATATTTCTCCAATAAAATTGTAGAAGCCTCTTAATTCGTATTTAAACCAACAAATAGTGGATTGAGAAATAATATTTTTTTCAATAACAATCAGACCCTAAGTATTAAAAAAAAAAAACACGATCAAATATACCAAGACCAACAAGTGGTTTCATGAAAAATCATTTAATAAACTAACAGTAGAAATAAAACCTTCGTGAACATAATAACTATAGTTAAAAAATTCTTTCTTGATGTCTGTCATGTTCAATGTTATCTAATTCCTTTTTGATACACCAGCAATAGTCTGCCATCATTTGTTTCTTCCGCCGTCCCTGGTAGCGGTCTTCCATTGTTTTGATATCCTGATGGAATCGTTCTCCTTACATCGCCGCAATTAGCCGGGAATTTATCCAGATTGCTATGTAAAAGATAAACCTTAAAACTCATATTAGCGTATTACTGATGAAGTGTATTACTGATATAGTTTATCATTTAATTTGAATTTTGGTGATAAATTGGAAAAATTCGGTAATACTATTTTAATTTTTTTACTCAAAAACACTTTCTCTTATAAAAGTCAGTCAGTTAAGTGCCATACGTGATACACGCTTGGGCGATCATGTCTCGAAAGAGACATGACTGACTGAGCAGAAGATTATCCCTCAGTAGGTTGCCATTGCTTTCTGCGGTTGATTGGTTGCCGACCAAGGCTATAGAACCCAATCTGTCCTGTTATTTAACCCATAACTGGAAGGAATAGACGGATTAATACCTTTCCCAAGGGTATTTGCGCGTAAGTGAATGCAATGAATTCAGCTGGAATTCGAACTCGGCTCCCCGATTTCTCGTTCCGAGCCGATATCCAGTGCATCACAATGGACATCCGCCTTATAAAAGTAGTTTAAAAGAAAAGAAGAGGAATTTGTTGCTACATGACGTGGCCAGTTACGCATGCGTACAACTGAACCAGCTTGTCACGTTTGTAACTCGGACCTTCCGTCTTCAAGGACAAATTCTTTCGGACACCGTTTTTTTTTGTTTTTTTTTTTTTGTTTACATTTCTACCTCTCGTCTCATTGCGACGTCTTCTTCTTACTGTTTTTTATTCTATTTATTTTGTTTTCCCTTCTCTTTCATTCTTGTGCTTTCTAGCATAGACTATGCTTCTTTTTGTTTTAATTTCCTGTCTTTTATCACGCCCTACCGTTTTTTATCCACTTTCGACATGATAAGGTCACGTGAGCGAGATTGTACTTTGGCGGAATCTTTTGATTCTTCATGTTTCTCCCTGTATCCACACACGCGTGTCGCCTCTCCGCCGTTTCATATAACTTTGATTTTTTACCTAATTCGAGGAATAAAATCTTTCGTTTTTCAATGAAATTCGTCTCTATGTTCTTGCAAATTTGAGTTTAAACTGGCTGTCTAAAGCAGGATGCTTTTGCTTTTCGTCACGCACCGGTACTGTTGGTCGACTCTTCTCTGCAACAGATCCCAATACGCATCCACAAACGCCATGGAGCGAAAATCTCTCGTGTTCAAACCGAACGCGCTATCCTCTGCTTCATCCAAGGCCTTGGCTATCCGTGCTGAACTGGAGATGGCTAAAGCAGACCTGCTCTTCGTGGAGAGGGAAAACAAACTGCGTGAATCGAAGGCTAAAAGGGAGTCTGAAAAGAGGGTTTTAGAAGCTGAAAAAGAAATAGCATGCAAAGAAGCTGCACTAAAGACCTTTAAAGAGCACGTCTCGCTCAGCGATTGAAAATCCAGTGTTCACCTTGACCAGACTCCTCCTGATCCCATGCAGTGCATAAGAGAGTGTGTAGCCGAACAGACCGCTCAACTAAATCCACAACCCACACAACCTGCCACTCTGCAACCAGTACAAACTTCCGCTCTGCAACACATACGATCTCCAATGTCACAATCCGATCAGCTTATTGGCTCAGAAGCCCCCTTCTGCTTCTTCCCTGATCCCAAGTCCGATCCACCTGGTGACAGTTGGAGGAGTTGCCCAATTGAAAACTCCCATGACCATCCCGGAGACCGAGTGCGTTTCTTCGCCTGGCGAGAATTCCTTCAACCCAGTATATTGGAATTCTTCGGCTGACCTAAAGGCTATCGAGAATGGAGATGTTCATACAGCAACTCCATTGCCGACATGCATTTCACACCCACTGAAGAAACGGACTTGCTTGTGAAATTATATTAAGTGAAATTGTAAGTTACAATAGATGTTAGATGGCTGACATAGATTGCTCGGCCTACCTGAAAATTGATGGGTTTCTATGACCTAAATGTTGCAATCAGCCAAGATTGTAAATTGATCTTTTTTGCAAAAATGAGCAATTTTAGTACAGCAAAAACAATAGCTAACCATGAAACGCTAAGGTCATTTTCGGAATCAACCTCTATCAAATTAGCTAAAAATGTGTTTTGTTTTTTGGCACCAAAAATTGTGTTGACCAGAATTACAAAAGGGACAATTTACAAAACAATACATCAAATGCATTCGTTGCCACTGTAACGAGACTAACCACAACTTTGACACAAAAAATCCTACTCTGATCAAAAAGAAAACACTTCACTACGACGTAAATATCTAGAGAATGCCTTGATTGCAAGGTCATCTACAGTAAATGTGTGCCCCACATCTTACTACTCTTTCGCCATTGCCGGCAAATTTTGTTATCACAGTGATACCTACCCAGTAACAAAAGTGATTAAAAGAAAAAAATCTCTAAATGAATTTGGCTTGGAAAAAACGTTATAACATTCCCAACATATTTTGTTCGTCGTGTGCACGTTTAATCGAACCAACATAACAAATTTAGTCCGATGATGGCCTAAAGGACGAAACGCGTCGCAAATAAACATTTTCCACTTAGTCATATATATTCCCAAATAAAAAAAATCACTTCTGCTTAAATCTGAATGAACTTAACTTACTAATATACATTGGTTATAGGACAGATACAGTGATGGTTAGTTAGCAAATGTTCACTTATCGCTAACCCAGATACATTGACGCGCTTATATCAGATTCTTTGCTGGTACATAATGGTTATTTCTTCATTCTAACTTCTGATCTTATCTAACTATGCAGTAAGCACCAAACGGATATTTGAAATGGTAAACTGAAGAACTAATATGTTAAGAAGACAACAATTTTGTCATCGATCTTTACATTATTTCAATACGCGAGTTTGTAGACGAATAAGATATTCATTTAGAGAGGAGATGGGCATAACTATCTCTCATAATTAATTGAAAGACTTATCATTGAACCTAATCTATCTATCTATCTATCTATCTATCTATCTATCTATCTATCTATCTATCTATCTATCTATCTCAGTGTGTTCATATCTATCTATCTATCTATCTATCTATCTATCTATCTATCTATCTCAGTGTGTTCATATCTATCTATCTATCTATCTATCTATCTATTTATCTCAGTGTGTTCATATCTGTCTATCTATCTATCTATCTATCTATCTATCTATCTATCTATCTCAGTGTGTTCATATCTATCTATCTATCTATCTATCTATCTATCTGTGTGTTCATATCTATCTATCTATCTATCTCAGTGTGTTCATATCTATCTATCTATCTCAGTGTGTTCATATCTATCTATCTATCTATCTATCTATCTATCTATCTCAGTGTGTTCATATCTATCTATCTATCTATCTATCTATCTATCTATCTATCTGTGTGTTCATATCTATCTATCTATCTATCTATCTATCTGTGTGTTCATATCTATCTATCTATCTATCTCTGTGTGTTCATATCTATCTATCTATCTATCTCAGTGTGTTCATATCTATCTATCTATCTATCTATCTATCTATCTCTGTGTGTTCATATCTATCTATCTATCTATCTATCTATCTATCTATCTATCTCAGTGTGTTCATATCTATCTATCTATCTATCTATCTATCTATCTATCTCAGTGTGTTCATATCTATCTATCTATCTATCTATCTATCTCAGTGTGTTCATATCTATCTATCTATCTCAGTGTGTTCATATCTATCTATCTATCTATCTATCTATCTATCTCAGTGTGTTCATATCTATCTATCTATCTATCTATCTATCTATCTATCTATCTATCTAGGTGTGTTCATATCTATCTATCTATCTATCTATCTATCTATCTATCTCAGTGTGTTCATATCTATCTATCTATCTATCTATCTATCTATCTATCTGTGTGTTCATCTATCTATCTATCTATCTATCTATCTATCTATCTATCTATCTATCTATCTATCTATCTATCTATCTATCTATCTCAGTGTGTTCATATCTATCTATCTATCTCAGTGTGTTCATCTATCTATCTATCTATCTATCTATCTATCTCAGTGTGTTCATATCTATCTATCTATCTATCTATCTATCTATCTATCTATCTATCTATCTGTGTGTTCATATCTATCTATCTATCTATCTGTGTGTTCATATCTATCTATCTATCTATCTATCTCTGTGTTCATATCTATCTATCTATCTATCTATCTATCTATCTATCTATCTATCTATCTCAGTGTGTTCATATCTATCTATCTATCTATCTATCTATCTATCTATCTATCTATCTCTGTGTGTTCATATCTATCTATCTATCTATCTATCTATCTATCTATCTCTGTGTGTTCATATCTATCTATCTATCTATCTATCTATCTATCTATCTCAGTGTGTTCATATCTATCTATCTATCTATCTATCTATCTATCTATCTATCTCAGTGTGTTCATATCTATCTATCTATCTATCTATCTATCTCAGTGTGTTCATATCTATCTATCTATCTCAGTGTGTTCATATCTATCTATCTATCTATCTATCTATCTATCTATCTATCTATCTATCTATCTATCTCAGTGTGTTCATATCTATCTATCTATCTATCTATCTATCTATCTATCTATCTATCTATCTATCTCAGTGTGTTCATATCTATCTATCTATCTATCTATCTATCTATCTCTGTGTGTCTATCTATCTATCTATCTATCTATCTATCTATCTATCTATCTATCTATCTATCTCAGTAGTTTCATATCTATCTATCTATCTATCTATCTATCTATCTATATATCTATCTAAGTCTGTTCACATCTATCTATCTGTCTATCAAATGATTAGGTTGTGTCTTCACTATTTTCCATTGATTTTAACCAACTGTAATGACGAATGCATAATCCCCACTGTTAATCATGAATGGCAGCTGAAAATAAAGAATAAATTTGGATTTCTGCACAACTTGACTGGTTTGCTCGTAAAATATAAGAATTTTTCTATGAAGGAAAATTCTTTTTGTAAATAAGTATTTATTATACCTTCCTACTCATGTTAAATGCAGTTTCGAAGTTGACTTTTGTCATTACTAATCTTCTGAAATTCCTGTTCTTTTATTGTTCTCTCTTTTTAATACTGTCTTTTCTTTCACACTCTATAACTCATTGCATTTTTGTGACCTTATTACCTTTGCTTGGGGTAAAATGATTAAGAAATATATAAGAACAAAGTTCCGATAAATCTTTATTCAGTCCAGAATTAGATGTGACTTAGATGTGAATCAAGGCCGAAAATATGGAGCACCCAGTGAGGATCGAACTCACTATTCAATTGTAAAGATTCTAGCGAGACAAACTTGATAACCACTACGCTGAGGTTGATTTGACAATGTATTATCTACAAGACCGCACTTCTAAAATGATTTCTAAAAAATCAATATTTTTCGATCTGACAAATGGATGTGCGTGGGTGGTGCAGTGGATATCGGCTCGGAATGAGAAATCGGAGAACCGAGTTCGTATTCTAGTGGAATTCGTTGCAATCCTCAATGTGCAAATACCCTTGGTAAAGATATTATCTCCATCTCTTCTCCCTCTGTGGGTTGAATAGCAGAACAAATTGGGTTCTATAGCCTTGGTTGGCAACCAGTCTACCTCGCCCAGAGGATAAAGTGGTTTGCGTAGGGCCAACAACACTAGCTTTGAAAAAGACGAGTTACATAAGCATCGATGACTCCCTCTTCGATAGTGAGGGGGTTGTCGAAGGTCTATGCTCCGCTGGCATCGATGGGGTTTAGGTATAGGTTAGGACAAATATATTGTGGTATATGCAGGATTAGAAGATGATGGATGAGTTCTTGTGTTAAATGAACGAATTGTAATGAGTGATTGGGTCGTGAATTCGATTAGCTAGGTCTACGATAGAAAGTGCTGACCAGACTCACTCCACTTCCCCTTCGACTTTGTGCCGGAATTATTGTATTATTTACAATAATAAATACTCATTAATAGAAGAGTTTGAAACCACTAATATCTAAACACATTAGTGAAAATTAATTCACAGAAAGTTACACGTGGATTAGCAAAAATGTTAACTACATGACAATCTGACATATGCTAGAAAAAGAAAGAGAACAACAGACAGCTAGTGTTTGATTTTCATACGCTTTTAACGGAAGGAACAACGAATCAAGTAGTAACAGTCCAAATAACAGTTGGTGTAACAGTCCGAGTCGAATTAATAAGTGGAGTTGTTAATAAATTCTCTTGTTTTTAGAAGAAAGTGGACGAAAAATAATAGAGCTTTTGTAAAACGCCTCAACAATTCCTGGAATATAAAAAAAATGGGTTTTGGGATTCCTTCTTTTGCATTTTAATTTTTTTTTTTTGTATGAATGAGTTGAATATTTTATAAGGCCAAATTTTCACCCTTCGCACTTTCCGTACATTATATTAACACTAGTTTTCCAATTCACCAGTTTGTTAATCATGGCAGACACTTCTAAATCATTAATACATTAATCTTATTTTTAAAAATATCCTGGGGTAGGTTATCTTGTAATGGGACATACAATATTGAATTACTGAACGTTAGACACTAAATCAAAGACCACTCAGTCTCTAGTCCGATAATCTAACATCAAACCATCAAAAGAAATTTCAATGGTTATTGGTTCATTAATTTTTTTTATGTGTTAGATTTTTGTTTGTATTCTGTTAACTCTTACAGTTACTATTTTAATATGTTTATCGATCGATTTTTCCTTATATATAATTTAATTTCCTTTTCCTTTCAGTTGCATTGCATTGAGTGTTGTAACGCTGAATGCAATTTGATATTAATGTTCTCGCTTATATCCTCGAAAACAAAAGGCCCCTTGTGCACATGACCGATTTCTCCCAATAAAAATGCGATCGGATCGCTCGCTAATGGATTCCAAATGAAATGACTGAACACTAATATGCGTTGCATCCCGATCTTTCGTTGGAAGAGGCCGCTGGTCGATTCATGCAGCGCTTTTAAAAGGTTCTTCCATATTAAATAACAACGTTTGCATTGATGTGCTCATCGGGAGGTTTATGACTGTGGTTTCACTGAGTCATTTTTGTGTGAATGTTCGAGATTTTGATTAACAAGAGTCTAATAAATATTCGGACAGTTGAATCCACACTTTTTTGTGTGTTTACGATAGCGCATATAACAGTGTGTTCAGATCAGTGGCGTATCTTGGATATAGCAGGTAGGGCACGTTCTATGGGCGCCAGTTGGCATAGGGGAGCCACGACGCCAATGAACAAATATTTTGTAATGTAATATTCATTAATTAGACTTTAAGCACTAAAACATCAAGCAACATTCGACGAGAACAGATTGTCAGTATCGAATGATGCCGTCTACAGTTTTTTGTTAACTTCAATATTGCGCGGTTAGGGTTAACAAATTTGTATCAGTGAAACCAAGCGAGGAAAGCAGTTTTAGGCCCCACCAGCAACTGCCTCATATCTTCTCGCAGTTCAAGTATAATAATTTCTTAATGTATATCTTGTTTATTCTTTCATACTTTCTCAATGAAACATTATAAAAGATTATTTAGAATATTCGTCACGTCGCATAATGCTGCCTTATCGGCTTACCATCAAAGGAAATGGTGTACTGAATTTTTTTTTAATAAAAAGACGCTCATGCGATTTCCAGTCGCGCGTGGCACGTGATAGCTTTCAAAGAACGCTCTTTTTAAAAAACACAAAATAAATTACGTTCTAGTCAAACCAAGAGGAAAAAACTAACATCAGGGACTCTTCAGAATGGCTAGCGGAGTGGCTGAAAGCACTTGAAAATATAACAATTATGAAGCAAAGTCTTATGGTTATTTTTTTATGTATTTACTTATGGGATTTTCTTTTAAGGATATTAAATTATATTTAAGGATATTAAATTATATTTAAGGATATTAAATTATAAACACAACAAAGAACATAAATTATATAACAACTGACCAAATGTTTTGGACATTTGGAAAATTTTAATATAATTTATGTCCTCAAAAGAAAAAATAAGATCATATGAAAAAGTACATAAAAAATTAACTATAATACCTTGTCTGTCATTTTTAATGAAACCTATATATATATATATATATAGTTACGAAATTTTACAAAGTCGACATGAACCTGCTCAATTATAGTGACAAATATTTTACAATAAAACTATCAACGCTCTAACTTCACCTTGATATTGAACACTTTACGATAAAAAAAGTTGCTTATCAAAATACCTATTATTAGCAAAACTACTGAAAAAACAACAATCTTGTCGCCAAAAACTGTCTCAATTCAATACATGTATGTATATATATATATATATATATATATATACATGTATATAATGGATATATATATATATATATATATATATATATATATATATGTATATATATATGTATATACATGTATATAATGGATATATATATATATATATATATATATAATATGTATATATATATATATATATAATAATATATATATATATATATATATATATATATATATATATATATATGTATATACATGTATATAATGGATATATATATATATATATATATATACATATATATATATATATATATATATATATATATATATATATACATGTGTGTGTGTGTGTGTGTGTGTGTAATCCCGTTAAAAACTTAGACTCCAATTTGAATTTCCACGTTGGCATTTATTAACCAATCAGCGAGTTTATTTCAAATGCTCTTAATGTTCTGAAATTTCAGACGACAGTGTTTGTTGTTTGCAACAAAATCAGAAAGCTCACTCTAGAAAATAACCAACAATATTGCCTCTCCTAAAAATAAACATTTAACAACTGGGAAAAATATTTATTAACCAATAAAACTTCTAAATTTTGTAAATCTTTTAGATTCCTGGAGCTTATTTCTCTGTTATAAATATGATCGCGTAAATTCGCAAAATTAGTATTCAGTTTTCGGGTTTTCCGTAAAACCCTTACCCAGGGTTTTTTGCTTGGTGCACAACTGAATTTTCAAACTTTTCGTATAATTAATTACTCAATATTTCATATATTTTATTAACCTTCTTATGATGACCTCGCGAATTTTAAAGTAAATTAAGCACACATGAAACGTACGAAAGGAGTTATGTAAACAATATATTAATAGTATTCATAACACAACTATCGTTTGCTGACTGCTGAAAGTTACACACATTCATAAAACAAGGTAAATACGTTTCATTCTCCTACAACACACTTGATTGTACACATAAAGAGGGAGTGTGCTAAAATTGACATTAATGTTTCTTCTATCATACTAACGCAATTTATTCTGTCTGTTGTGAAAAACAAAAACTAAATATTTTGTGGGGATTTTATTTCGTGAGGATCTTTGTAATTCATTCCTTTCAACTTCGAAAAATACTTAATAATAAAATTTGTCTAAAATTTGTAGAGCTGTGTTTGAAGTTTGTTTATTTCTTGGCTTTTTGAACGCTTAGTCCTACACACACACGCTCGTGCGCGCACACACACACACACAGACACACACACACAGACACACACACACACACGCACATATATATATATATATATATATATATATATATATATATATATATATATATATATCTCAACAAGTTTTCTACCACTGGTCTCTTTAATATTTTAATGGATTTTTTCCCAATTTTTTAATAAGATTTTGTACATTCTGTTAAGAAGTTCATATTTTAATGTGTTTTTGCCCAAGTAATTTCGACCGTCTCATTCATAATGTAAAATATTTTTGAATGCTACAATTCTATTTAATTTAAATACGCGCGTTTAGCGTAAATGACAATACGTGTAAAATTTCACAGAACTATAATATAATATAACACACACATTCTCTCTCTCACGCACACGCGCACACAAACACACACAGACACGTATGTGTGTCTATATGGATACTCCGTATTTGAAATAAACGCCCTCTTTCATTCATTAAACACTGTCTATGACGTTTTTCTCTCTAAGAGGAAAAAGTAAAAAATAGAAAATGCCTAAAAAGTAAATGTAAAGTGAGAAAAATAAAAGCGACGTAAAGGATAAATGATCACGACACCCTACACGTACGCACATTTGAACAGACGGCCGCAAACACGCGAACGCGCGCATACTATGAAAAAAAAACTTGCACCAATGATAAATGTATACAAAATGGATAAATCGAGATGTATAAAGCTGATGCCTCCTGAAATATATATATATATATATATAGGTGTGTGTGTGTGTGTGTGTGTGTGTGTGTGTGTGTGTAAAATCTGGACACATCGGAAATATCATTAACCATATTTTATTTTACCTCCGCAGATTGAACATGGTTTTGTCGAAAGAAGAAAGAACAGAGTTTTTTTTTCCTGAGATAGGCTAAAGGAGAAGGTGTACTCAATGAAAATCACAGCTGCAACACACTTAATTGTACACGTAAAGAGTGAATGCGCAGAATTGATTAATATGGAGTTATTGCATCGAGTTCACTTGAATCTTGCAAGGCGTATCAACATTTGCATAACAAATGATGGAAATCATATTGAGGATGTTATTTGTTAATATTCCAATTGAAGAAAATTGCATCACTCACACATCCAGTGCACCATCCACACATCCAATGCACTACTCACACATCCATTGCACCACTGGCTCATCCATTGGACCACTCGCACGTCCATTGCACCACTCACACATCCATTGCACCTCATACGCATCCAAGATTTCAGCACCTGATTTAAATACAAAAAAAATTAAACAAAATCAATAAAATCTTTGTCGGCCGTTTTCAACGAAACACGTTTAAAAGAAATGTTGTTACCCAAATATACATTAATACACACACACACACACACACACACACACACACACACACACACACATATATATATATATATAACCCCAAAGAATAAAATGAACCAGATGACCCATAAAAAACAATTCTAAAGCATAAAGACGAAATAAAAAACGCTTTCACTTACGCATAATTACACACACACACACACACGCGCACACACACACGCACACACAGTAAATTAAAAAATATCGGCAAAACAATATATAAAAAAACAAATCACCGAGAGAATACAATTATAGATTAATTTCGCAGGTCAATAAAAAAAATCCTAGATAATATAAGGCGCCTCTGAGATAAACTTAATGTGCTAATGTGAAAAACCCATCCCCAAAACCACTTCAACTTAGTGGCCAGCATTTCCTTTATTTATTTATTTATTTATTTATTTATTTATTTATTTATTTATTCATGTATTTATTTATTTATCTGTTTATCCACTCATACACGTGCTGATATGAAAAACCACCAATCCCCCAAAATACGTACTGACTTACCTACTTACTAACTTACATATCTATTTATAAAGGATACCTTGGCCCTCAGAAACAAAAGGAGCTCGATACGTAAAGTCACAAGTGTATTCGCCTAAAAAAATTCAACTTTAGACTCGAAACACGTGTAGCGTCACAAATACCATTATGGACACTTAATGTATCATAACATGTATAATAACAACAACAATAAATATACACTTTAAACAAAACGTTCACGGCCTCTCACACTTTTTATTCTATATCAATTTCTCTCGTTAGAACAGACCTATTTCTGTTTTTAAAATATATATATAATATGAAACTTGTCTTTTATTTAAAATTAATATATTTTACATCGCGACATTGAAATTTCTACATGTCGATAATTTTACGTTGTCATCAGGCAATTTCTGTCGCAATGTAAAATATATTAATTTTAATTAAAAAACAAATTTAATTTTGCTATGTCCTACAATATTTGTTGTATTGTACACTTCTATAAAAAAAAAAAAAAAAAGAGTAAATGCCGGAGAACTCGGAATTCTAGAACTGTTGGTTCCCTTCACCTGGATATATATATATATATATATATATATATATATATATATATATATATATATATATGTGTGTGTGTGTGTGTGTGTGTGTGTGTGTGTGTGTGTGTGTGTAAACTTATTGTAATACATGTTTCGAAAAATCCTCCGAGCGGAGGAAAAGATTGTGAAAAAAAAAAAAAAAAAAGAACGAGCTAAGCACTTGAACATCAGTTAAAGTACGTAGCCCAAAAAAAATAAAAATAAAAACCAGAGACGAGTAACCTAAAACAAAAAGCGCTCAATACGTAAGTAGAGCAAACTAAGTAAATAATTTCCCTGAAGATCTAATTTGGTGAAACCTTGGTAGGTTCCTTGGCTCTCTAGGTTACTATATATAGTCATCCGCAGACAGATCTGTTTCGCTGTATCACAGCTCATCAGTACGGTTAGACGCCGATTGCTTTTAACCCAGGTTTGAAACCCGACCGAATTAGCGTCAGTCGGCGATTCTACTTCTGGGATATATATATATATATATATATATATATATATATATATATATATATATATGTGTGTGTGTGTGTGTGTGTGTGTGTGTGTGTGTGTGTGTGTGTTTCATTAAAAACGGCCGACAAAATTTATTTAATCCCTCTTTTATTCAGTTTTTCCAGTTTTCTTAGATATTTTCGGTTTTTAGGAGTTGAAAAATACAAAACTGTCCATAATTTAAATGCCTATATCAAGCATACTATCACCGCATTGATTAAATACCTTGCATGTCACCTGTCAAATCAGAGTGCAATTAAAAAGCATTAATTAACCAATAATTTAACACAAGCCCTACGGAAATTTTTAATCAATAATACAAAAATCCTTTTTAAATCACATAATCATCGAGATCTTACTATTAGAGAAGCTTTATTGATTAAACATCGTTCCCCTGGTATTAGTCACTGTTCAGTAGCTTAGAAGGCCTGTAAAGTATTTTCTAAACATAGAAGTGACCATCATGTCAAGCCAGTCACGCATTTCACGTGACTACTCCGAACGGTCACTCTTCTACAAGAATGGTTACACAGTAAAAACTATGTAGTAGAACACATTGAGAATAAATATAACTAATACAACACCCTTGAGAATGACTAAAAAGCACTATAAGAAAGCACTCGGAACAATTAAAACTATGGACAATTTTTGTATACTTTAACTCCTGCAAAAACGAGAAAATTCAATAAAAGCTTGATTAAATCATCCTTTTCAGGCGTATTCAATGAAAGATGCCTAAAATAAAGGTTGCTGCCAAAATATGCATTAATATGTGTATATATATATATATATATATATATATATATATATATGTGGGGGGGGGGGCAGATTACGTTATAAATGACATATAAGGTGTGGTGGTTAAGTTTTATGTAATTTTTCATGTGATCGAATGATTTCTTTCTTTTGAGGACATAAATGATATAAAACTTGTTCAAATGTCTTGTTTATCCGAGCGCTTTCTGTTATACTTTTAGCCATTTTCGAGGTTGAATGTTATGTTACATGTAACAGAATGTAAGTGGTGTTACGTATAATGTGGAGTAGTGGTATTACCTCATAGTCTATAATAACCCAACAAGCACTAAACTAAATTCTCTACAAAACCCAATGTAGTGTACCAATTTACATGCCAATTCAGAGATTGCATCGCTGATACTAATCAAAAACCTAGTACATATATTGGTTTTACTACAACCACGCTCTCCCGTAGACTTACATGTCATCTTTCTGATCAGAGTACTATTAAACAACATTTCTCTGAAAAACATAAACATGTAGGTAATATCAGACAGATTTTGGTCAACAATACGGTGATCCTTACTCATACACACTGTAAGAGGAACCTGCAGATATTGGAGGCCATGCATGTCAAATCAAAACAACCAACACGCAATAAAATCAACTTTAAAACAGGAAATAACATATTACATTGCATTTGACTACATGGTTTTGTTGTCATTTCGCGCTATCCCGCGGTGTGACGTCATAAAACCGCATCGCAAACTTAAGAAATGCGTTTATTATTTTTGGTAACTATTGCCGTTGCCAAGCGGAGTTTTATGTCAACACAAAATAAAATCGTCGGTGATGGTGGATTTTATAATATTTCAGTTTAAACAACCTCTCTGAAGATGTCTCATGTGAGCCGAAAGCTTAGAAGAAAACCAATAAACAATTATCCAAATGTTGGAGAATTTTTGTCTTTATTTTCAACTGAAATTAAAGCAAAAAGACGACGTTTAGAACGGCTCATGATTAAACATAATAGACATTCATTGTCTCTTATATTTAATAGCATATGTTTAGAAAAAAAAAACAAATATATATATATATATATATATATATATATATAGGAAAGTAGACTACACTTTTTCTCGTTATAATTATAGCCCAATCGCCAGACATTCGCGTTTATATGCATAAGTTGTAAATTCCCTTAGCTATTCGTAGAGCGACTCCGTCGATAGTTCTATACAATGTGTCTATTCTACTCTTTTATGTGAATATTTTTGATTCCTTGTTCGACTCTCCGAATGTGATTGAAATTCCTGCTCTGCAAGATATTTTCGGAGACGCCTGGAAATCGTCACACATGAAAATAGACAGTTTTCTGGGACGGAAATAGATATTCACATGATTAAAAATATCTGTTCTCATCTACAAAACAAATACATATATATATATATATATATATATATATATATATATATATATATATACTTATCTAAGACTAGTTAGATCAGCGTATGTTTTCGTTTCAGACGTTTCTTTCACATAGAGAAAGAAAATGATATATATAATATAGGGAAAACTGTCATTAGATCTGACGTGTCTTAACCACACGACAAAGTATTACTAACGATTGAACAAAGCCCGAATAATGCCTTTAAACACACAGTCGATCATATCAGTTTGCAGGTGACTTTTATTTCGTACCAGTTTGCAGGTGGTTTTTATCTTGATGTGCGTTGTGGTGTAATGAGAAATCGGAAAGCCGAGTTCGAAATCCAGTTAGATTCTTTGCATTTCTTACGCGCAAATGACATTGGATTAATCCATCTCTTTTTTCTTCAGCTATGGGTTGATTAGCAAGAAAGTTTCGGTTCTTGCTTCTTGGTTGGCAGTCAGTCTACCGAAGAAAGGAATATTGACATACTGCGGAAAAATCACCTGTCTAGTTAGTCATGGATCGAAAGAGACATGATCGAAAGAGACATACCGTGTAAAACTCTTAACTGCCTGATCTGGATAAGAGAATTGAATAACATGACAGTTTTGGTTTTACAGCCTTGATTGGCAAACAGTCTACATCCAAAAGGAATATTGACCTACTGCGGAAAAATCTCCTGTCTAGCAAGTCATGGATCGAAAGAGACATGATCGAAAGAGACATACCGTGTAAGACTCTTAACTGCCTGATCTGGATAAGAGAATTGAATAACATGACAGTTTTGGTTTTACAGCCTTGATTGGCAAACAGTCTACATCCAAAAGAAATATTGACCTACTGCGGAAAAATCTCCTGTCTAGCAAGTCATGGATCGAAAGAGACATGATCGAAAGAGACATACCGTGTAAGACTCTTAACTGCCTGATCTGGATAAGAGAATTGAATAACATGACAGTTTTGGTTTTACAGCCTTGATTGGCAAACAGTCTACATCCAAAAGGAATATTGACCTACTGCGGAAAAATCTCCTGTCTAGCAAGTCATGGATCGAAAGAGACATGATCGAAAGAGACATACCGTGTAAGACTCTTAACTGCCTGATCTGGATAAGAGAATTGAATAACAAGACAGTTTTGGTTTTACAGCCTTGATTGGCAAACAGTCTACATCCAAAAGAAATATTGACCTACTGCGGAAAAATCTCCTGTCTAGTTAGTCATGGATCGAAAGAGACATGATCGAAAGAGACATACCGTGTAAGACTCTTAACTGCCTGATCTGGATAAGAGAATTGAATAACATGACAGTTTTGGTTTTACAGCCTTGATTGGCAAACAGTCTACATCCAAAAGGAATATTGACCTACTGCGGAAAAATCTCCTGTCTAGCAAGTCATGGATCGAAAGAGACATGATCGAAAGAGACATACCGTGTAAGACTCTTAACTGCCTGATCTGGATAAGAGAATTGAATAACATGACAGTTTTGGTTTTACAGCCTTGATTGGCAAACAGTCTACATCCAAAAGAAATATTGACCTACTGCGGAAAAATCTCCTGTCTAGTTAGTCATGGATCGAAAGAGACATGATCGAAAGAGACATACCGTGTAAGACTCTTAACTGCCTGATCTGGATAAGAGAATTGAATAACATGACAGTTTTGTTTTACAGCCTTGATTGGCAAACAGTCTACATCCAAAAGAAATATTGATCTACTGCGGAAAAATCTCCTGTCTAGCAAGTCATGGATCGAAAGAGACATGATCGAAAGAGACATACCGTGTAAGACTCTTAACTGCCTGATCTGGATAAGGGAATTGAATAACATGACTGTTTTGGTTTTACAGCCTTGATTGGCAAACAGTCTACATCCAAAAGAAATATTGACCTACTACGGAAAAATCCTCTCTAGTAAGTCATGGATCGAAAGAGACATTATCGAAAGAGACATACCGTGTAAGACTCTTAACTGCCTGACCTGGATAAGGGAATCGAATAACATGACAGTTTTGGTTTTACAGCCTTGATTGGCAAACAGTCTACATCCAAAAGGAATATTGACCTACTGCGGAAAAATCTCCTGTCTAGCAAGTCATGGATCGAAAGAGACATGATCGAAAGAGACATACCGTGTAAGACTCTTAACTGCCTGATCTGGATAAGGGAATTGAATAACATGACAGTTTTGGTTTTACAGCCTTGATTGGCAAACAGTCTACATCCAAAAGAAATATTGACCTACTGCGGAAAAATCTCCTGTCTAGCAAGTCATGGATCGAAAGAGACATGATCGAAAGAGACATACCGTGTAAGACTCTTAACTGCCTGATCTGGATAAGGGAATTGAATAACATGACAGTTTTGGTTTTACAGCCTTGATTGGCAAACAGTCTACATCCAAAAGAAATATTGACCTACTGCGGAAAAATCTCCTGTCTAGCAAGTCATGGATCGAAAGAGATATGATCGAAAGAGACATACCGTGTAAGACTCTTAACTGCCTGATATGGATAAGAGAATTGAATAACAAGACAGTTTTGGTTTTACAGCCTTGATTGGCAAACAGTCTACATCCAAAAGAAATATTGACCTACTGCGGAAAAATCTCCTGTCTAGCAAGTCATGGATCGAAAGAGACATGATCGAAAGAGACATACCGTGTAAGACTCTTAACTGCCTGATCTGGATAAGAGAATTGAATAACATGACAGTTTTGGTTTTACAGCCTTGATTGGCAAACAGTCTACATCCAAAAGAAATATTGACCTACTGCGGAAAAATCTCCTGTCTAGCAAGTCATGGATCGAAAGAGACATGATCGAAAGAGACATACCGTGTAAGACTCTTAACTGCCTGATCTGGATAAGAGAATTGAATAATATGACAGTTTTGGTTTTACAGCCTTGATTGGCAAACAGTCTACACCCAAAAGAAATATTGACCTACTGCGGAAAAATCTCCTGTCTAGCAAGTCATGGATCGAAAGAGACATGATCGAAAGAGACATACCGTGTAAGACTCTTAACTGCCTGATCTGGATAAGAGAATTGAATAACATGACAGTTTTGGTTTTACAGCCTTGATTGGCAAACAGTCTACATCCAAAAGAAATATTGACCTACTGCGGAAAAATCTCCTGTCTAGCAAGTCATGGATCGAAAGAGACATGATCGAAAGAGACATACCGTGTAAGACTCTTAACTGCCTGATCTGGATAAGAGAATTGAATAACATGACAGTTTTGGTTTTACAGCCTTGATTGGCAAACAGTCTACATCCAAAAGAAATATTGACCTACTGCGGAAAAATCTCCTGTCTAGCAAGTCATGGATCGAAAGAGACATGATCGAAAGAGACATACCGTGTAAGACTCTTAACTGCCTGATCTGGATAAGAGAATTGAATAACAAGACAGTTTTGGTTTTACAGCCTTGATTGGCAAACAGTCTACATCCAAAAGAAATATTGACCTACTGCGGAAAAATCTCCTGTCTAGCAAGTCATGGATCGAAAGAGACATGATCGAAAGAGACATACCGTGTAAGACTCTTAACTGCCTGATCTGGATAAGAGAATTGAATAACATGACAGTTTTGGTTTTACAGCCTTGATTGGCAAACAGTCTACATCCAAAAGAAATATTGACCTACTGCGGAAAAATCTCCTGTCTAGCAAGTCATGGATCGAAAGAGACATGATCGAAAGAGACATACCGTGTAAGACTCTTAACTGCCTGATCTGGATAAGAGAATTGAATAATATGACAGTTTTGGTTTTACAGCCTTGATTGGCAAACAGTCTACACCCAAAAGAAATATTGACCTACTGCGGGAAAAATCTCCTGTCTATGAAGTCATGGATCGAAGGGAACATGATCGAAAGAGACATACCGTGTGGGCAACTCTTAACTGCCTGATCTGGATAAAGAGAATTGAATATGACAGTTTAAGTTTTTACAGCCTTGATTGGCAAACAGTCTACATCCAAAAGAAATATTGACCTACTGCGGAAAAATCTCCTGTCACAACTAGTCATGGATCGAAAGAGACATGATCGAAAAAGACATGCACCGTGTAGACTCTTAACTGCCTGATCTGGATAAGAGAATTGAATAACATGACAGTTTTGGTTTTACAGCCTTGATTGGCAAACAGTCTGTCAAAGAAATATTGACCTACTGCGGAAAAATCTCTGTCTAGCAAGTCATGGATCGAAAGAGACATGATCGAGAAAGACATACCGTGTAGACTCTTAACTGCCTGATCTGGATAAGAGAATTGAATAACATGACAGTTTTGGTTTTACAGCCTTGATTGGCAAACAGTCTACATCCAAAAGAAATATTGACCTACTGCGGAAAAATCTCTGTCTAGCAAGTCTGGATCGAAAAGGGAACATGATCGAAAAGACATACCGTGTAAGACTCTTAACTGCTAGTCTGGATAAGAAGGTGAATAACAAGACAGTTTTGGTTTACAAGCCTTGATTGGCAAACAGTCTACATCCAAAAGAAATATTGACCTACTGCGGAAAAAATCTCCTGTCTAGCAAGTCATGGATCGAAGAAGACATGATCAGAAAGACATACCGATAATAAGACTCTTAACTGCTTACAGTCTGGATAAGAGAATTGAATAACATGACAGTTTTGGTTTTACAGCCTTGATTGGCAAACAGTCTACATCCAAAAGAAATATTGACCTACTGCGGAAAAATCTCCTGTCTAGCAAGTCATGGATCGAAAGAGACATGATCGAAAGAGACATACCGTGTAAGACTCTTAACTGCCTGATCTGGATAAGAGAATTGAATAACATGACGAAGTTTGGTTTTTACAGCCTTGATTGGCAAACAGTCCTACATCAAAAGAGAAATATTGACTACTGCGGAAAAATCTCCTGTCTAGCAAGTCATGGATCGAAAGAGACATGATCGAAGGAACATACCGTGTAAGACTCTTAACTGCCTGATCTGGATAAGAGAATTGAATAACAAGACAGTTTTGGTTTTACAACCTTGATTGGCAAACAGTCTACATCCAAAAGAAATATTGACCTACTGCGGAAAAATCTCTGTCTAGCAAGTCATGGATCCAGAAAGAGACATGATCGAAAGAGACATACAGAGCAAGACTCTTAACTGCGCCTGATCTGGATAAGAGGAATTGAATAACATGACAGTTTGGTTTTACAGCCTTGATTGGCAAACAGTCTACATCAAAAAGAAATATTGACTACGGAAAAATCTCTGTCTAGCAAAGTCATGGATCAGAAAGAGACTTATGATCAGAAGGAACATACCGTGTAAGACTCTTAACTGCCTGATCTGGATAAAGGAATTGAATAACATGACAGTTTTGGTTTTACAGCCTTGATTGGCAAACAGTCTACATCCAAAAGGAAATATTGACCTACTGCGGAAAAATCTCCTGTCTGGCAAGTCATGGATCGAAAGAGACATGATCGAAAAGAACATACCGTATTAGACTCTTAACTGCCTGATCTGGATAAGGAATTGAATAATATGACAGTTTTGGTTTTACAGCCTTGATTGGCAAACAGTCTACACCCAAAAGAAATATTGACCTACTGCGGAAAAATCTCCTGTCTAGCAAGTCATGGATCGAAAGAGACATGATCGAAAGAGACATACCGTGTAAGACTCTTAACTGCCTGATCTGGATAAGAGAATTGAATAACATGACAGTTTTGGTTTTACAGCCTTGATTGGCAAACAGTCTACATCCAAAAGAAATATTGACCTACTGCGGAAAAATCTCCTGTCTAGCAAGTCATGGATCGAAAGAGACATGATCGAAAGAGACATACCGTGTAAGACTCTTAACTGCCTGATCTGGATAAGAGAATTGAATAACATGACAGTTTTGGTTTTACAGCCTTGATTGGCAAACAGTCTACATCCAAAAGAAATATTGACCTACTGCGGAAAAATCTCCTGTCTAGCAAGTCATGGATCGAAAGAGACATGATCGAAAGAGACATACCGTGTAAGACTCTTAACTGCCTGATCTGGATAAGAGAATTGAATAACATGACAGTTTTGGTTTTACAGCCTTGATTGGCAAACAGTCTACATCCAAAAGGAATATTGACCTACTGCGGAAAAATCTCCTGTCTAGCAAGTCATGGATCGAAAGAGACATGATCGAAAGAGACATACCGTGTAAGACTTTTAACTGCCTGATCTGGATAAGAGAATTGAATAACATGACAATTTTGGTTTTACAGCCTTGATTGGCAAACAGTCTACATCCAAAAGAAATATTGACCTACTGCGGAAAAATCTCCTGTCTAGCAAGTCATGGATCGAAAGAGACATGATCGAAAGAGACATACCATGTAAGACCTTTAAATGCCTGATCTGGATAAGAGAATTGAATATCATGACAGTTTGGGTTCTACAGCCTTGGTTGCCAACCAGTCTACCGTAAAAAGAATGATAACCTACTGCTGAAAAATCTTTTGACTAGTCATTCATTGTTTGTAAGAGACATGATCGCCCAAGAATGTATCACGTATGGCACTCAACTGACTGATTGACTGTTATCGCATGAATATGTTGCATTCATGCGATATTCATTTATTGGCAAATGGTGATGATTTTTAAAAATGTTTGTCACAGCGATTATGCATATCTGTCAGCAACGTTTTTGCTTCACACAAGAGATGAGCAACAGAAATCAAAACAAAAACAAAGCCCTGTGACGATAGATGACATTAACCGAATATTTAACTTGTTAAGTTGTCATTAGGGAATAGATTTTATTTGTTTCCATCGAAATCTGTTTCCCTTCTCAATAAAATTTAGCCATTTTCCCACGATCTTCTCACTAGTGGCACACTTCCTCTCATTAACTATGAATTACTTTTTATTAATAACTATATAGACCATGTAACGGGTTTAAACTTAATAATAATAATAATTATTATTATTATTATGATTATTATTATTATTATTATTATGTCATTTTTCATCATATTTCGATTTCTGCTATGGTCGCACTACCAACCAAGCAGGTCGTGGCGTGTTGTTATGGCTCCATTTCATGTTTTTTCTATTTTCCCCATCATCCCTAGCGTTACATACACAAAGTTCTCCTTAGTGTGTGCGCTGTACTTAATAAGACATTTTTTTGTATATCTCTTAAGCTGGGGTTTCCAGGGATTCTTTCAATGTGTTGTTTTGTTCCATTTTGTATCATTCCAAGTGCACCTACTATCACTGGCACAACTCTTGTTTTCAATTTCCACATTTTTTCTATTTCTATGTCCAGGTCTTTATATTTTGACAGTTTTTCAAATTATTATTATTATTATTAAATTGAACATGTCTTCAATTTTTGGTCGAGGTCTATCTTTTATATGTAGTTAAAACATAATATACTCATTACCATTTCTATATTCCTGTTACTTCCCTGAAAGCAGGTACGAGGTGAAGATTTCTCGAACCCTGAACATGTGAATATAACTCTTCTGTTTCATGGGAAGGACGAACTCTTTTGTTTCAGGAAACAGTTATCCTCGAGATGGTATCAAACAAAATTAATCCTTGGCAGCCAAGGATAAAACACACACAGAATAAATATATTAAAAATCAACAATCTCAATGCTTACAAACAAATACTCATGCATGATCGGCCGTCACCCAAATTAAAATGGGGCGCGTTCTTCAGAGAGGAACCAGTCTAAGAACGAAAAATCTGTCACTGGAACAAACACTTCCAATAACTATGATACACCTGTTCACCAAACCCGGATTAACTCCAACCTTGGACTAAATGACTCATTGCCAAATCCAAACTTATTTATAAATGGAACTGTGTGTGTGTGTGTGTGTGTGTGTGTGTGTGTGTGTGTGTGTGTGTGTGTGTGTGTCCGTTACCTATAGACGCCGAAATGGCTGGACCGATTTTCTTGAAAATTTACACAGTTGTACTATAAGCGTCTGCGAGTGTTCTTAGCTAGGTTTTGTGTCAAGGTACCCCCGATAAATATCGAAAATCGATAATCGAAAAAATCGGGTCATAAAAGCAGTGGTCCGATTTTAATCAAATTTGATACTCTCATAGACAAAAACATAAGAAACGATATTCAGAAGTTTCAAGGCTGCAGTTCTTACAATAGTGCTGAAAATCGATAATATATATATATAAGGCAAGATGTTTGTGTGTGTGTCTGTTTATTTGCCTGTATGTCTATTTTTGTTTTGGATGACTTATTTGACTCCGATATTGGAAATCGATACCCGATATCCTACCGGGTCTAATCAAAATCAGTTTTTCAGCGCTTTTTTTTAGTTTTTGCTTCGGGTTTGTCTCTAAGAAGGCATAATTGTAGTTCTTAGTCTCAACCATGATACCATTTACTCAGAGGACTTATTTAGCCTTCAAAATTCAGTTTACGACGAATAAAACGTATTTGATATCGATATCAGGAAATCAAAATTTGACTTACATCCACTTATTTTTCTTTCAGTCTACGGTTTCGCTTTAACTAGACACAACTATTGCTTTTTAGCCTTTCGTGTTAACGTCCAAAGAGTCTGAGCTCCAGGACCATGGATTAGTTTTAAAGCTTTCATTACACCCGAGCAACGCCGGGCTATACAAACAGTCGATGAATAAAAAGAAAGTAAACGATGAATAAAAAGAAAGTAAACGAATAGATTCGCGAAGATTATCAACATGTTATGACATCCATTTTAACTACACTCAAAAACCCACAAAAGAAGATCACTAACCAGACATACCATAATTACTATGTTTTTTCTAATCTTCATGAATGATCTTCCTGATATAATCACTTCCCAAGTAGGCATTTATGCAGATGACACCACCATTTACTCCTGCCTCAATAAGAAATTTGCCAAGGATGACAAAATAAACCTGGCTGCTGCCCTTAAAAAGGACCTACAATCTGTGATTGAATGGGGTAGAAAATGGCTCGTGAATATCAATAAATAACAAAACTGCTCTCCTTTAACCACCATAGAGAAACTTTTTTGCCTAACATGTATTTACTCGTTCTACTAAACTGGCATCTAGATCCCACCCTTTTCTCCGCCGAAATAGTTAAATGTAACCGCCCCTTTAATCTGTTTCTTTCCTTGTACTTCACACTTGTGGAACTCTCTACTGTTTGTTTGCTTCAGCGATAGCTACAACCTTCAAAAGAACTTCAATTGCCATCTTCTATCTACTTGATTACCATCCATCTCTTATCATTTCTTCGACATCCCCTGTACCTGGTTTGTTTGTTTTTATCTCTCGCTATAACCCACCAGTGGCGTCCTCCCTTGATTGGGGTGAACTGATTATAGAGAAAAAAAGCATACAAAGAACTACTATAGGAACTGAAATCAGACCCGATCTCAACCCAAACATGCTTGCTAATGTCCACAGGGACATCGAGTGAAATAAAAAAATTATCAAATGCAGAAATCAGATAAAACTAAACATAAGACAGAATACGAAAACCCATTTTCTTCTTCTTCTTCGTCTTGTTCTTCTTCTTCTTCTTCTTCTTCTTCTTCTTCTTCTTCTGTGTGCCCTGTCCTTTCAGGATGTAGGCGATCATGGCTTTCCACCTCTACCTAACCATAGTGGCTCTTAGGACTCTTTCTTCTGTTAGACCACGCAACCCTCGCTCCGACATTCACCCGATCAGGTCCTTCAAATGTGGTATCCGCTGCTTTCCCCTGTCTCTCCTTCCCTGTATCTGGTCTGTTAGCATCAGGTTTTCCAAAAACCTCCTTCCTCATTGCATGTCCCAGGAACTTCAGTTGTCTCTTCCTGATGCTCAATTTTAATTTCCTTTTCGTTTCCATCATTTTCAAAACCTCATCATTACTCACATGCTCGATCCATGATATTCGCAGCATCCTTCTGTAGAACCACATTTCAGTTGCTTCAAGTTTTTTCTTCATCTTCGATGATATTGTCCAACATTCACTGCCATATTGAAGAACTGACATCACATAGCAATCCAGTACTCTTTTCTTTGTTTCTAGCGAAATTGTCCTGTTTCTTAATACTTTACTCAACTTCTGGAATGCTTCTTTCGCCATGCCAATTCGCCTTCGGATCTGTGTCGACCGATCACTCAAACAATAAAAAGGTGAGAGCGGAATTAAATAATATGACTGAAGATGAGGTAAAAACTAAAATAAATGAAATACAAAATAATGTGCTGCATTTTTGAGATTTTGATAGCTTTTGGAATATCTTCAAGGGACAACCTTGTCAATAAGAATGCACATTATTATTAGTAGTAGTAGTATTAGTAGTATTAGTAGTAGTCATAGGATGGATGATCTCAAGATCTTTGTCAAAGATGACAATGAATTGAAGGATCTCCTCAATACTGTAAAATATTTTAGTGATGATATTGGATTTCGGATTATATAAATGTGCAAATGTAACATTCAAGAAATGGAGAATTAAGGAAACACACTCAATAGATTTGGATTTTGTCATAAAAAATAGGGGACAAGACGAAACCTATAAATACCTAAGAAGAGAAATACAAAATTTCGAAATGAAAGAGAAAATAAGGAAATAATACTAGAGGTGTGTGCGTCTAGTGTTTAATACCGAGTTTAATTCGCAAAACAATATTAGCCATAAACACCTTTGCTGTCCCTGTGGTTCAATACAGTTTCAACATCGTTAACTGAACCATAACTGACATTAGCCGAATGAATGACAAAAAGAAAAAGCTTCCTATTTGCCACTGCATACACCCCACCCTAAGGCGTCTCTATATCTCCAGATCTGAAGAAGGTAGAGGGCTAGTTCAATTAGAATCAACCATAGCCTGGATCATCGACTCAATGCGAACGATACTTTCCCTAACTGCATAGTATGTGATTCGCCATGGCTACATACAGCTTTGAGTTTTTCTTCTCCTCGACAAGTTGCCGCACAAGACTATAGAATACTAATCTGTCCTAACTATGGAGAAAAGAGTTGTAGTCAAACTTTTCTCTAAGGTATTAGCACGTAAGTGAATGGAATGAACTCGACTGGAATTCGAACTCTGATTTTTACTCAACTAGAACTGTAATTACAGACTATATTAATCACTCTTTAAAAATACCTGGAAAGGATTTCTGAAGACTTTATGTTGATCTGTGTCAAAGAACATCAAATAAATAAAATAATTTATTCAGCAATAACGAAAGCCAAGAAATGTCTTTATACAGTCATTGTAATACCTACCTAGGTACCTACATGTGTCACGTTTTACTGTAATGAATGAAATTAAACGTATTTTGTAAATGTATTATATTTCAGGAGAAAATCCTTGTAATGGAAGAAAGAATAAGACAACAAAGAGAGGCAGCAAGTGAACGACAGAAAAGAAGACGAGAATGATTACGAGTAGAAGAGAGACAAGCAATTTACTTTCAAATGTTGAAGTATTATTACAATTCTAGCCATCGCTTTTATAAACATGGCTGAAGAGGAAAGGCAATTAAAATAATACAGGTGTCAAGAGCAAAACAGTTCTTTTTGACATTCCGTTTGTCGCATTCAAGAGGGTCAAACTTTGCCGATATTTTATCGTAGCATAACTCGCCATGAGCCTAATCAATCATTAACTTAAGAATTAAGATTCATCGGAATGTTTAAGTTTAAAAACAAAACTAAAATTTTCGCGAGAATTTTTAGTTAATGAATAAATGGCAGATATATTGAGTGCTTCTCATTTGTGCACGTTTGGTTAAAAACCAACGTTCAGATTCTCTCCTGTTGTGTACACGTGAATACAACAACCACAATTCTAACTGAAGAGTACATTGTCAAGTCCTTCTTCGTTTATGTGCCGTGTCTCTTCAGAACGTAGGCGATCATAGCCTTCCAAATCTTTCTATTTCGTGTGGCACTTAACACCCTTTCTCTTGTTAACCCTCTCAAACACTGCTCAATTTGCTCAAGCCCATCAAGTATGTTATGCGTTGCTTTCCCCTGTCTCTCCTTCCCTCTATCTACCCTCTGAGTATCAGATTCTCCAAGCCCTCCTTTCTCATTACATATCCCAGAAACTATAGCTGTTTCTTCCTGATGTTAAGTATAAATTTCCCTTTCGTTTCCATTCTCTCCAAAATCTTGTCGTGTTCGGTCCATGGTATCCTCAGCATCCTTCCGTAGAACCCTGTTGTTTCAAGTCTTTCCTTCATCTTTGAGGAGATTGTTCAACATTCGCTGCCATATAGGATGACAGATATCACATAACAGTCCAGTACATTCTTTGTTTCCAACGAAAGTCTCCTGTCTCTCAGTACTCTGCTCAGCTTCAGATTTCTGTAAATTCTTGATTCTAGTATCCCCGATTTGTAATTGGTGTTTTGGGTTCCTCTTTTTTTTTCTGATGACTATGCATTCAGTTTTCGTGTAATTAAGGTTTCGTCCTTTTTGTAGTTTTCCTTAGTTACCTTCTGTAGGAGGTCTTGTAGTTTACTTCACGTGTCTGCTCTCAGCACTGTGTCATCTGTGCATCTTATATTGTTGAGATTGTGGTCGCCAATGAGGAATCCTGGCAGGACTTCTAGCTCTCTCAGAATTGTTTCGCTGTACAGGTTGAATAGATCCGGCGAGAAGGCACATTCTTGTCTTACATCTCTCTCTATTTTTGCATATCTGCAGAATTTCATTCCGTATGCAGACGCTTTGCTGCCAATATAGGTCATTGATTATTGAGTCTTTCTAAAATATATTGCTGAGCGTCTCTACCAAGTCTTTGTGGCGTACTTTGTCGAACGCCTTTGCATAGTTTATAAAACATGTTTATTGGTCTTTTTGATAACATTCTGAGTATAGATATCTCATTTTTTGTTCCGGTGTCTTCGATGAACCCGCACTTTTCTTGTCCTACCTCTAGTTCAATTATGCTGCGCGCTCTGTTCATCAGAATTCGGATGATGAGTTTTGTTATGTGGCACTCATTAAGCTGAATGTACAGTGGATTTTACATTCGTTTGTGCCTGACGTTTTTGGTAGTGCAATGAAAAGCGATGTGCTTAGGTCTTCCAGTATATTGCAACTGTTGTAGACTTCATTTATTATTTTTGTAGTCCTGTCTACGCCGAAATTTCTATTTCAATGCCGTCTGGTCCTGCTGATTTGTTTCTATTCAATTTGGCCAGTGCAGATTCCACTTTGATTTTTAATATTTCTGGTCCGTCGGTATTTCTGTCTATTGTCGGTTAATCCTTACAACTTCTTAATAAAAATTAAGCGAATTGATTTTTTTTAACTAGGTCTCTTAGTGCTTTTGCTCGCTAGTGTATTTCATTCTACTTTTCTGCCGAGAAAGATTTATATGAAGTGAGATTGAAAGATGCGTATAAAGGGTATTTTAATGTGCTTCGGATTTCGATGTCACACTTCTCGTCTTCACCTAAAACACTTCCTAGATATTGAATAATGTTGTACTTACTTGATTTTAGTATTTCTAATTTGTAATTTGTAATTCTTTAGCTAACGGTAATGCATTCTGCTTTCTTGTTTTCAGCTCACATGAGCCATCTTCAGAGAGGTTACAAGGACGTTAACATAAAAACATCCACCATCAGCGACGATTTTATCTTGTGTTGACATAAAACTTTGCTAAGCAACAATAACAGTTACCAAAAATAGCAAACGCAGTTCGTAAATTTGTAATGCGGTTCTATGACGTTACACCACGTGAGAGCTCGAAATGATAACAGAACCATATATTTAAATGCAATATAATGTGTTATGACCAGATTTAAACGTGATTTTATTAAGTGAGGGTTGTTTGGATTTAATGTAGATGGCCTCTAATATCTGAAGGTTCTTTTTACTGTGTGCATGAGTGAGGATTATTGTATTGTTGACTAAAATCTGTCTGATATTACCTACATGACTATGTTTTTCTAAGAAATGTGAGCCGAAAGCCTAGAAACAACTTAATAAAAAATTATCCAAATGTTGGAGAATTTTTGTTTTTATTTTTACCTGAAATTAAGGCCAAAATATGACGTTTAGAACGGCTCATGATTAAACACAATAGACATTCATTGTCTCTTATATTTAACAGTGTATGTTTAGAATATTATCTGGTGCCTCGATACACTATATATATATATATATATATATAGTGTATCGAGGTAGCAGATAATATTCTAATATATATATATGTGTGTGTGTGTGTGTGTGTGTGTGTGTGTGTGTGTGTGTATATATATGTATATAGTATATCGAAGTAACAGATAATATTCTTATATATATATATATATATATATATATATATATATATATATATATATATATTTTAATCTCTTTCAGATTCTATGAACTTCAGTCCTTGGCAATTTTAACTACGGAAAGACTAACAATCGAACAAAGTGTTAAACTTACCAAAGCCTATTACGAAAATGGACGTCCAAGTAGAAAAGCATTTCGGAAACTGTCGATTTTGTGTGTGTGGGGGGGGGGGGGTTACATAATCGACCAGCGTGCAATTGGGAAAATTGTTCGTAAATTCAAATAAACTGGGCTGGTGGCAGATGTGTAAACGCCATTATGTGCTCATTTACGCCGTTCAGCTAAGAACATTGCTGCAGTGGCCAATAATCCCGACACCTCTATTCATTTTGACCATCGATTGGAGGTGTGCCTCGGCGGACATTTGGACGATATTATTTTTCAAAAATAATTGCCATGACTCGAATAACATGATCCAGTAGTGAAATCAATAAAATTTCACCAATGTTTTATTTACTGCTAACTTCTATCCGTCGTAATGGAAGACCCTATACATTAAATAAAAAGAGAAAAAGACGCTTCCCCGGGGCTTTGAAAATGAAAAATATCACAAAAGCATCAAGTTAAGAAGGCAAGGCAAAATTGAAGAACTCACATTTAATGGAATTGAGGGAGTGAAAAATAAATCAGTAATATTTTTTCTAATTTTCTTTTTCTTTTTTTTACTTAATCTTTTTCGGCTTCAACAGAACTCTATAGCAGTTGATATTCGCTTGGGACGTGACCCACTCCGAGATTACAAGAAAACTTAATTGCATATCACATAAGATAAGAAAGTTCATGTGACTGCTTTAGATGCTAACCTATCAATATACGATGACGGTGACTGATTCATAATAGAAAGATAAGCATGTGATCTTAACTTGACAGCATCTTGTAATTAAGAATAACAGGGGACTTCAAACTAGTTAGGTCGGTTGCTACCTGCAACACACGCTCTCTCTCGCTCTCTCTCTCTCTCTCTCTCTCTCTCTCTGTCTGTCTGTCTTTGTCTTTGTCTCTCTGTCTCTCTCTGTCTCTGTCTCTCTCTCTCTCTCTCTCTCTCTCTCTCTCTCTCTCTCTCTCTCTCACGGGATCTTTCTTTCTCTTCTTTCTTCTTTTCTTTCTTTCTTTCTTTCTTTCTTTCTCGTGGGGTTTTCTTTCTTTCTATCTCTCCTTTTTCAAGCTTTCTTTCTTTCTTTCTTTCTTTCTCGAGGGGTTTTCTTTCTTTCTATCTCTCCTTTTTCAAGCTTTCTTTCTTTCTCGTGGGGTTTTCTTTCTTTCTATCTCTCCTTTTTCAAGCTTTCTTTCTTTCTCGTGGGGTTTTCTTTCTTTCTATCTCTCCTTTTTCAAGCTTTCTTTCTTTCTTTCTTTCTCGAGGGGTTTTCTTTCTTTCTATCTCTCCTTTTTCAAGCTTTCTTTCTTTCTCGTGGGGTTTTCTTTCTTTCTATCTCTCCTTTTTCAAGCTTTCTTTCGTTCTTTCTTTCAGTCATTTTAATCCCCTTTTATCCTTATCTTTTTTCTAACACATCATTTGAGGAGATACAATAATGAATTTTTTTTAAGTGGGAGGTGTTTGCACTTTATTCACTAAACTGGCTCAAATCTTTAGCACACAATATTTCTACAACACACAGTGAGAAACAAACTCAGTACAAACGACTTGCGAAGTTATGTTGCTAAATCCATGATCTTAATGAAATGAAAAAAAAAAAAAAATAGAAAGAAACACGGTAAATATTAAAACAGAAAAGAAAAGAAAGAGAGAATATGTTATGGGGAAATACACCTATTCCTCAAATAATGGACTCTCCCTCCTATATTAATAAGAGTTAACGGGAAGTTCATAGGGGTTCTTTAGACTTCTATTGGAGTTCAGTAGAACTACTAAGCAGTTGATATTAGTCCCCAGTTAGCCGAATACTAAGAAGTCAGCTTTCAATGGAAGATTACCAAGTTCCTAACATTTTGGGTACGTTAAATCGATTAGCAACCAACATAGTACAATTATATAACCTTTAGTGCAATAACTAATCCACAACAGAAAGAAATAAAAAAAATCACAGAAAAAAAAAAGAAAAAAGGTTTATTTAATTAATATTTCAACATCTATCGATATTTAAATTCTGTGATATCCGTTAATCCGACCACACCGGCTAAAGCTATACATTGACCGATCGAAACCAAATTTTGAGAAGTGCAAGCGGATAAGGGACTAGGATAAGTAGCTTTAAATTTTTAATTTTCTTTTTTTGAAAATTAAAAGTTCTATTATATAACATGCAAAATACTCCCCCTATTTTAAAAACAATTTAATAATTGAAATAACAAATACTTACTTAATAAAAATGCAATATTGTTTTTTAATATCTTTTCTTTAAGTTTTTATATATAAAATAGGTAGCTCCACTCATTTTCGATATTTAAGTTTTAAAGTGAATTTCTAAAAATAAAAAAAAAGCTGATTTTTTTTCAACGATTTAGTAGAGAAACCGAGCTTAATCTCAATAATGTAACAATATTTCATCTAAATAATGTAGCAATTCTTTATCTAAATATGAGAAAACTTATTGAAAATAATATTGCAGATTCAGTTTTCGAGTTTTTCAAAAGAGAAAAGTATTTTGAAGTGCGTTCTTGACGAAAATAAAAAGAAAAAGAAAGAAAGGACAGTAGAAAAAAATGAAAGATAGAAAAAAAATTAAAATGTAACTAGGAAAAAAAAAAAAAAAAAAAAAACTCCAGTCTTGTCTAGTCAACTCTTTTGCAACATTAAAGATAACATCTCATCACACAAGTGTCAAGCAAAATTTCAATGTATTTTTTTCCTCTTTTCATTTTATTAATGTCACACATTTTCTTTACTTTTTTCTTTTTTCTGTTTCATTGCTTTTATAATTGTCACATTTTTTCTTTCTGACGAAACTAAATTTCATTAACACATCCAGTGCTATGACCCAAGTCGTGGTAGTGGGAGACAAAGAGTCCTAATTTTGCAATGTTTCCACTCATAAACGTAGTTAACAGCTTGGACTACGCACAAAGAATTTTTTTTTTGAAAGCTCAGTGCTAAGAGATTTTGAATTCGCTAATATATCTGCGATTTTTCTAGCCACTTCTAAAATAACATGAATCTGCACAATTTTCTGTCCTTTGTAGCTGTTTGTATTTCTTTTATCTGTCCTAATGCCTGTTCTGTAACCATTTCCTTTTAATAATGTCACCTCAAGCAAAGCCGGGCCACCTCTAGTGCGCAGGGTTTACAGCGAGAGAAAAGACTGGCTACAGACAGGATAAATGATGAACAGAATTCAAGAAGATAAAAAATAACAACTGACGCTGCACTTAAATTTTTGGAGTTGTAGCTATCAGGAAAGCAAGTAAACGGGGTGGATTCTTAGAGGTGAAAGTGCGAGAAAAATACTGTTGGGGTTACATTTAACTATTTCAACGTAAAAGGGTTGGACCTACATACTAATCTAGTAACACGATCATATTCACGTAAACAGGGTACCAAGGAAAAAAAACTCATCAGCAGTATTTGCCATGAAAATATTTGTAGAAAAGACTGAAGGAAGACATATCACATTGGCGAGAAAGTAACTGAAGTCGAGATGCCAAGTCAGGACCGATTATATTGCAGATGATTCTTTAGATTTTGTCAAGCACCCCGAGATGAATAGCATTAGCACCCGATCATATATGGTAACCGTATTCAATAGACGGACGAATGGTAGATTTATAAATGTGCAAGATGGATTCTGACGAGAAAAACTTACTGGTGAGACACAAGATAGGGGGGTAAATCACCAGATATGTTCAGATACGTTTTCCTTGCCAAATATTGAAACTGCTAGCCACGAGTTAGCAAAAATAAAATACTTTGAAAAAATTGATCTCAAGTCAGCGTACAATCAAATAGAAATTGACGAAAAATTCAAGGAAATAACCACAATAAACATTCCTGTAGACTTATTAAGATGAACACGTTTATCATTTGGGATAAAAACTTCCAACCATATTTTTCAAAAAGCAAATAAGAGTCTTATTAGGAAAAATAAAAAAATATGATAATATACCAGGATGATATAAGTGTAGGGGCAAGAACTAAAGAAGAATTAAATATAATAGAGAGCAAATTTTAGTGAGATTAAAAAAGGCTGGCTTGCCCATAAACAAAGAGAAATGTAATTTTGACAGTAAGAAGATATATTTAAGATATCAAAGATGGACTCATCTACCATTTTGGGGTAAAGGCTTCCAAAAAGCAATTGAAAGAGTCTTATTAGGAAAAATAAAAAATATGATAATATACCAGGATGATATAAGTGTAGGGGCAAGAACTAAAGAAGAATTAAATATAATAGAGAGCAAATTTTAGTGAGATTAAAAAAGGCTGGCTTGCCCATAAACAAAGAGAAATGTAATTTTGACAGTAAGAAGATATATTTAAGATATCAAAGATGGACTCATCTACCATTTTGGGGTAAAGGCTTCCAAAAAGCAATTGAAAGAGTCTTATTAGGAAAAATAAAAAATATGATAATATACCAGGATGATATAAGTGTAGGGGCAAGAACTAAAGAAGAATTAAATATAATAGAGAGCAAATTTTAGTGAGATTAAAAAAGGCTGGCTTGCCCATAAACAAAGAGAAATGTAATTTTGACTGTAAGATGATATATTTAAGATATCAAAGATGGACTCATCTACCATTTTGGGTAAAGACTTCCAGCCATATTTTTCAAAAAGCAATTGAAAGAGTCTTATTAGGAAAAATAAAAAATATGATAATATACCAGGATGATATAAGTGTAGGGGCAAGAACTAAAGAAGAATTAAATATAATAGAGAGCAAATTTTAGTGAGATTAAAAAAGGCTGGCTTGCCCATAAACAAAGAGAAATGTAATTTTGACAGTAAGAAGATATATTTAAGATATCAAAGATGGACTCATCTACCATTTTGGGGTAAAGGCTTCCAAAAAGCAATTGAAAGAGTCTTATTAGGAAAAATAAAAAACATGATAATATACCAGGATGATATAAGTGTAGGGGCAAGAACTAAAGAAGAATTAAATATAATAGAGAGCAAATTTTAGTGAGATTAAAAAAGGCTGGCTTGCCCATAAACAAAGAGAAATGTAATTTTGACTGTAAGAAGATATATTTAAGATATCAAAGATGGACTCATCTACCATTTTGGGGTAAAGGCTTCCAAAAAGCAATTGAAAGAGTCTTACTAGGAAAAATAAAAAATATGATAATATACCAGGATGATATAAGTGTAGGGGCAAGAACTAAAGAAGAATTAAATATAATAGAGAGCAAATTTTAGTGAGATTAAAAAAGGCTGGCTTGCCCATAAACAAAGAGAAATGTAATTTTGACTGTAAGATGATATATTTAAGATATCAAAGATGGACTCATCTACCATTTTGGGGTAAAGGCTTCCAAAAAGCAATTGAAAGAGTCTTACTAGGAAAAATAAAAAATATGATAATATACCAGGATGATATAAGTGTAGGGGCAAGAACTAAAGAAGAATTAAATATAATAGAGAGCAAATTTTAGTGAGATTAAAAAAGGCCGGCTTGCCCATAAACAAAGAGAAACGTAATTTTGACTGTAAGAAGATATCAGATTTAGGACATCAAATATCAAAAGAAGGCATAGCACCTGATGATAGACTAACAAAGAAAATAACTGAAATAGCTGCTCCAACAAATAAAAAAATTAGAATCCTTTTTGGGAGTGATAATTTTCTGTAGTAAATACATACTAAGATACAGCGACATAAAAGAGCCATTTGCAAAATTAAGCCAAAAACTTTTGGACACAAAAGCAAACTATCGCTTTTGAAACAGTAAAGATTATTCTGAGTAGAAAACCAATAATACAAGATTTTTATCCACAAAATGAAACAACTTTAACCACTGACGCAAGTGAAATTGCGATTGCTGCTGTTTTATCACAAGAAGAATATCCAATCATGTACATTTTAAGAAGGTTAACGTCAGCAGAAACTAACTACTCGAATATTGAAAAAGAAGTGCTAGCAATTGTATGGAGAATGGAAAGGGTACAAAATTTTAGATAGGAAAAATTATTAAAATCGGACCACAAACCATTAGAATTCTTATTTAACCCAAGAAAAGAATTGCCAAAAGTGACATCGTCAAGGATTTTAAGATGGGCAATAAAAATCATGGCACTTGATTATGACAGTCTACGTAAAAGGTAATATTATTCCACACATAGATACTTTACCAAGATCACAGTTCAAGAATAAAACAGAAGAAAAACAAGAAAATACTGAAGATAAAATAATACACTGGGTGGAAACGAACGTTCTTTCTCTAAATAGACTCAAAATAGAAACAAACAAGACCCAGTATTAAGTAGAACAGTAGAGAGAATAAAAATAATATATGGAGTAATTGTTCAATGGCAGAGCGAGGTTTTAAGGAAACAAATCACAAACTAACCATATAAAACGGCATAATATGCAACAGAGATTTAATAGCAGCTCCACAAATAATGAGAAGAGACATATTAAAAGGATTGCATGATAATGTACATGGTGGCATAACAGCAACGCAAAGAAGACTAACGTTACAAGTTTGGTAGCCAGGATATTAAAAAAAACCCAGAGGAATGCGTTAAGAGATGTTCAAATTGTACGGAAATAATGAACGTGAAGCAAGCAAAAATTAATTTATGTTCTAAGCAAGCAGAACCATGGGTTAGTGTCTACATGGATCACGCACATATCAGAGATAGGGGATTGTTCTTAGTATTAGGGGGACTCATATTCAGAATGGCCAGAAGTTGTTAGAGTAAAAGGCAGAAACGCCACCAAAATAAGCAAAATACAAAGAACTATATTATCAAGGAATAGAGTACCTCTGACAATGCACCCGAGTTTTGCGATGAGAACTTAGGTGCATGGTTAAAACAAATTGACTACATCCCATACATGACACAACCATATCACCCACATTCTAATGCCATTGCAGAAAGAATGGTACAAAGGGTGAAAATGGAATTGAAACCATTCTCACCACTTAATGAAAACATAGACGCATACTTAGCAAATATACCTCCTCAATTACCGATCCTTTCCACATGCTGGAAGAAATTTAAGCCCCTTGTCATTAATGGCAAGACAAATCAGAACCTCCATAACTATGTCCTTTGCAACGAAAGAAAAGGTATGGTATAGAAAGAATAAAGAGGCGAATCTAGAAGCAAATTTCCTGTTACAAAAAGGACACAAGACATCTATATTTGAGAAAAAGAGACAACATTTCCTAGCACATACATATCAGTTCCGAAGCAGAAACGAGCTGGATGATGTGGAAGTGGAAGGGCAGGAACAAAAAGAGGCAGAAAATTACAAAAGTGGAACAGAGCAGAAAATGGAAGAAAGTGAGAATGAAATGACAAACGAATATGAAGAAGAAAATGAAGAGATACCAAAATAACCATTAAAGAGAAAACAAGACAAGAGGGCGGACAACACAATCCAAAAATAATCAGGAGTAAGAGAAAAAAAAAAAAAAAACAAGGGTGTACGACCTCTCCGGTTCGGGGGATGTGAAATATAGTATGCAAATTAATAGGCAAGTATAAACAAAGAATAACTGGATAGGTAAATCAGAGAAAATCCTGTCGTCACAAAGGACACGAAGGGATGTGCTACGACTACTACTACGCACAAAGAAATGTCAAATATAACACACATAAATGTCGAAAATCAATGCAATAATTGCCATCGAAATTTCTAACCTCGTCAGACTCACTTCCTCTGGGCGGAGAGGAACCCAGATGAGGCTCAGCCGAAGAACAGAGTCTCGTCTAGGGAAAATAGACAGGCGCTGGACCCTTGCCTTATGTAGAGTCTACGGGATTGTTTTTGGCTGAGCATAAGGACTAGGATATTCCACAGTAAAAATGACCTTGTGACGCATTCCGACTCAGTGGGGAGGTCGATAAATACCAAGAAATACAATCAGGTTTGAGACACGCAGTCGGTGAGTTCCAACTTGACTCTGGGTAGCCTTTAGTCTTCTGATAGACCTCTGTTGAGAAAACTGTCCAGAAGCCATCGATAATTATGCAAATCTTTCTTGGTAGAGAGGTGATTTTTTTAAGTGCAGCTTAGATGTGGCAGAAGGCTAAGTGTATGGGGTACCCAGTGAGGAGCGAGACAAGTATGCTAACCATTACACCAGGTCGAGGTGCCCACTAGAGAAAAGCTCGTTACATTTGGTTGGGATCTATCTACATATGGCGACATGATAAAAGAACAATGCAACTTGGTTACATTTTAAAATAACTGAAATTCTTGAACGAAGAAATTTGTCACGTGATCATACAACCTGCATCCCAATGCGAGATCATATTGGGTACCTCGACGTGGTGTAATCGTTAACAAATCTCATTAGAACCTATTACAACTAAGTAGTGAGTTCGATCCTCATTGGGTACTCCATACTTTCGGCCTTGTGCCTCATCTAAGCGGTGCTTAGAAAATCAACCCAATACGAGATCACGTGACTTATTTAAAACTCTAACCGTCGAAAACCCCCCAAAATGACATAAAAATTTTCAAATTCGACACACTCATAAGTAAATTTATCATTTAATTTAAATAAAACTTTGGATATTTACCCCCCAAAACAAAAACAATTTATATTTCCTAAAATCTACACCAAATACTAACACAGCGAGGTCCTTCCATTACACTCTAGTTGGGCTAACCTTTGCAAACGCATAAAATTTGGGTTACTAGGGTGCGCTATTTCTAAGTGTGGGGTCTACGTCCGCGCTGATAAATAAGCCAATTTAAAAAAAAAATTAACCGTAAAAATTCCTTGTAAGTCACCCGAATATCATTCGCACCTACGAAATGTAAATAACTCCCTGATTTTTGGTAATTTTTTTTTCAGTCTTAGAGTTGGAGTTGATGTCAGGCAAGATAAATAAAATTTGATTTAAAATTTATAATTCAAAAGTGAGCCAAAAAAAATAAGAAGAACAAACACTTTGACTTAAAATTTATAATTTCTTGTGGTCACTACATTGTTCGGACTATTTGCCTCATCTTTATGGCTATATTCACGACGTTTCGACTGTCGTATGCGCCGGCCTTCTTCAGGTGATATACGTTGGAATTTCGAACTGAAACCTTTATTTCGTCAACGGGAGTAGACTGTTCTAGTTCTACGTGCCATGCCTCTTCTGGATATTTCGATTTCAGTTATTTCCCTTTAGTACCTCAACTCTCCAAGTTTTTCTTCAACTCTGCTGTGTATTGAACTCACAACTCTTTGGTTGCAGTCTTTGGATTAACTTCAAGTATCGCTTTTATCCATAGAGACGTCGTGAATATGACAATAAAGGTGAAAGTCCGAACAATGTAAATAGTGTAAATAGTTATAAAACCTCATCTCACAAATATAAACAGATCCTGAAGAAGGCTGGAGCGCACAACGACCGAAACGTCATGGTTATGACAATAAAGATAAGGATAACAGTCCGAATAATGTAAATAGTGTAAACAGTTAAAATGCCTCATCTCAGAAATATAGATCCTGAAGAAGGTAGGAGCGTACAACGACTAAGGTGCTATTGATATGGCAATAAAGATGCGGATAACTCTCCGAATAATGTGTAAGTAACTCATCTTATATATATATATATATATATATATATATATATATATATATATATAGACAGATATTCTTAGGTTGAGTTAAACGTTACATCATTTGTGTTGGAGTAAAGAAAAAGATCCAAAACTTTTTTTAATATCAGTCGTTCAAATCAGACTTTTAAATCAGAGCTAATAATTTCTTACAAGAATTGAGAATTACAGTCCAAATGCATTGCCGAAATACCAAAAGCTGATTATTCTTTGCTTCCATCTTCTTATCTAATTATTTTCCTCGTTTCCTCATCAAATTCTGTATTTTCTTATTCTTATTCTTTAGAATCTAATACGCATTCTTTTATTTTTATTCACTTGAATCTTAATACCGATACTTTTAAGACTGCTACTGTTCAATTTTTTCTCCGTTCTTATTCTAATATTTTGCTTTCTTCCATTCACTGTTATTAGAAAATTCCGTTGTTCCTTCATGCTATTGTTTTTTTGTTTTTTTTAGTTTTTTTTTTATCCATTCTGTTCTATTCTCATGTTGATGCTTGTTCTTTATTCATATTCCATTCCATGTAAACCTGTTATTCTGGTTCGTTATTCTTATTGTATTTCCTGTTCTTATTCTTTTTTTATTTATACTTTCCATATTCGTTATTCTTAGATTAATACTTTTCGTTATTAATAATCTTATTTTTTCTCTATTCATAAACTTATCTTTCTTCTTTATTTATATTCCGTTCTAATGTTTATTCTTGTATTTTTATTCTCATTCTATTCATTACTCTCCTGTTCAATCTTTTCATAGTTTTTATTCTCATTATTCCTGTTCTAATTCTTTTCTCGTTAATTCATCTTATTTTACTCATTTTATTTCATTCTTTATCGTTTCTACTTCGCGTCTATCTTTTTTATTACCATCCTCGGTTTTATTAATCAGACACTCAAAATGATAATTCCTTTTTCTTCATCATCTTCTTTTACTGTTCTCATTAATTCTTGTCCTCGGGAACCGAAGCAGAGACTCTTATCTTTGGGCATATCGCAATCGCCAAACGTCAGAGTATCTTTTCTTCTCAAAGCCTTTTGCTGTCTTTCACAGATTGTCGGAGAGATAACGTCGACACTCTGTGCCAGCATGAGAAAGCTTAAGACATTTTCTTCCAATTCCATCACAAGTCCAAACAGATAAGATAAGCGAGAACAATTAAAAACCTTATAAACATCAGTCTAGCATACCATGGTTGCTAATGTCTACTGTTCCCGCTTGAATATGACAAAAGACAGTAAACAATCTCAAAATTAAACATTTTCATGACTACATGCAGTTTGGGACTATTTTTCGCAACCACTTCGGAGCAGCTGACAAGATAACTCTAGAGAAATGTCTTTGTTTCTGGAACGGATGACGAACCCTCTCACAAGAAATTTGCTTGCGAATCAGATGATGAGTCAAATAACGAAATATTTGGTGGGAAATCCCTTCGTCCCCACACTGGTCAGTAATCCAAATACAATCCATATTCATTTCCATCAATACCATGACAGTAGTAAAGGCAATGAATATTCTGCTGTCCTTGACGAGATATTTCGCTGTTATAACATCACATACTGATATTTATAAGTTTAAAAAATTTCGGTAGGAAAAAGGTGATATTATTCGATAACATTTCAATTTCCGTTTTGTTTTTGCTCTTTGGATTTTTTATAGTTGTTTCACAAGCAAGGCAGAACCGCCATTGGTGTGCAGAAAGTTACAGTCAGAGAAAAAAAAAAACAATTTTTCTTTCTTAAAGCGGGAGTGCGTGCTATTTGTGAAAATTCTGGATTGTATTTCTCTTTGAGAATATGTGAGACGGAAGCTATGTGCGGAGCCTGTGCGGAGCCTATGCGCAGTTAACAAAGTTTTTAGTTCAACCTTAGGTTTCGGAATGTTCACAACCGGCCAATGGTGGAAATTTGTGTAGCATGAATTAGAAGAAGATCTAGTTTTAAAAAGATGATAACACCTTCGATTTTAATTTTTTCATTTTTACCTAGTCTTTGTCTATTTAAACTTTACTCTTGTTATTAAAAAGCAGTAACCTAACTTTATAAGATTTAACTCTCATGAAGCTTAGGTGAACTTAAATTCAAATTTATTAAACGGTTAGTTTGTAATATGCACCTGATGGTTGCATGATGCATGAAACTCCGAGTCGTGCTATCGACATAGGAAAATAGATTTATATATATTAATATATATATAAAATAATTATGTTCATATTACATTGAGCACTATTTTATTAACATCTGAATAATAATAATATACATGTGTGTGCCCTTATATGCATATTTATTAATTCACGTAACTACATATATATATATATATATATATATATATATATATATACAGAGAGAGAGAGAGATTGGATCTGATAAAGCTTTAACTGGCGAAATGCATAATGAAATCTCTCCTCTCTTTTCATGCAATATTTCCATTTATCAAATTGATAACTTTAAACTCTGTCAAGACTCCAGTATCCTATCAAATATAAAAATACACACACACACACACACACACACACACACACACACATATATATATATATATATATATATATATATATATATATCATTCCAGGTGAAGAGGACTCAAGGTTTTATTATTTGGGACACGGAAATTTCTATGTTTCGAGATAGAGTCTCATCATCAGGCAATGTTGCTGTTAGTTGTGCAGATGATTTACATTTAAAAAATCTCTTGATTAGAATCTATCTCGAAACATAGAAATTTCCGTGTCGCAATGTACAATTAATTCATAATTATATATATAGTCATCCGCAGACAGATCTGTTTCGCTGTATCACAGCTCATCAGTACGATTAGACATACGACTGCTTTTACCCAGGATACGATTGCTTTTACCCGACCGAATTGGCGTCAGTCGGCAATTCTACATCTCAGCTATGGGCGCTCGGTAGAAGGAGACAAACTTTTAGCGTGTGTTTTATCATGTATATATATAAGCAATGTTTGGAGGTACAAAATTTGTATACTACTTTACAAACAAGGAATTTATTAATAGTCTCAATAATGTATATTTCCCACCTGCCACTCTCAAGGAGGGACTTTTTCTTATGTCTTAATGTAATGTACTCAATAGTAGGTACATCAATATATATGTTGCCGTCATTTTAGACAACATATCGATAAAAATATTTTGCCGTCATTTTTAACAGCACAGCCGCAATATAGTGTTAAGTCGAAAGAATGTTTGAAACTAAAACTCTTGACTTTCAGTGGTTTACTAATAGAAAGGCATTTAAGACAAGCAGGCGATATTGAAATGGAGATAGGTCTAAGGCAGAAGATTTTCCCGATATGGTTGCCATTTCGTTCTGCGGTAGACTGGTTGCCAACCAAGGCTGTACAACCCTAGCTGTCCTGCTATTTAACCATAGCTGGAGGGAGAAGAGATAGATTCATACCTTTCCCAAGGGTATTTGGTCCCTCGACTTTCCGATTTTCCAGCCAATATCCATTACACCCCAACGCACATACAACGATAGATTAAGCCGTAAAAAACGTTTTCTAACAATGATACGGTCACATATTTGTTGTGAATACGAAATAAATATAACTCTCTTTTCTTCACTGTTTTCAAATTCGCAAGCCTGTGCGAAAATTTATTTTGACCAATAGAAAAAGGGATTGGCTCTGGGCTAAAGCAAAGACCAATACAAAGTTTAGCGAGCCTACGTGAAAATTTACTTTGACTAATGAAAAGGGAGCGGCTTACAAACTTAAAAAAGTAACGAGCCGATGTCTAATCACTTTTTGATATAACTAGGCAGAGAAAATTGAGAGAGAGAAATAGGCAAAGTCTCGTGTATGAATAACGCCCGTGTCAAATTACATGCTGATACATTATCAGCTTCTAATGAGAGCTGGGGAAGTTCAAAGAACTCTATTTAGCTCTTAAGCTAAGTACCTTAAAATATCTTTTTTTATTAATGTTGAATACAACCGTACAACTTTTATGTGAGAAACGATCTTTCTCATTTTAGAATGTTACTTTGTGTTCGCTGAGTCAATGTGAACATTTTCTCTTTTTGACAATTCATCGAAACTACAAAACTTTAATGTGAGATTACTTGTCCTGAAACAAGATACTGAAACTTCAAATGTGCAAATTTGTAAACAAATTCCTTATCTCGTTTCGTTAAAAATAACACGTGTGTTTTCTCGTCATCATCCCTACACACTTCATACTCAGTATATTTCAGAATAAAGAGACCTGGTATACCATAAAATATAACTTCATGTGAAGAAAGCCACAATTTGGCGTTAAAATTTGAATTTTCAAATTATCTCTATGAAAATATGATTTTGTTTGCTGGGTTACCTTCTGGTTACCGTCCGGTTAGCTTCCAATAAATATTTGTTCATTTCCATAATGAAGAGATTTCTAAATATATTTATTCACTGGGGTTTTCACTTACCACTTAAAATTGTTGAGTCATTTCTTTCTGGCACGATCTATCATTGCCTTTTGAAGTTTTGCGACTCATTCTCAAGAAATTCATATTAACACGGAAGTAGAGGGAATCTAATTTCTAATTATAGAAATTAGAAACGTGAAGGTCAAATAGCCTAAAAAAAAATGCAGATATTTTAAGCAAAGAAAAAATATCTGAAACAAACAACGATGACCTTTTTTTTTTTTAGATAAACTCGGCTTAGATTTCGGCAACAGACGTATTTGAGGAAAACCACAACGACGAATAAAAACATTAACCCACAGACAGACAGAAATTGCGTTGTATAGCAACAATACTACGTGGTGTAATGGTCAACAAGCTTGTCTCGCTAAATATTAATGACTAGTGGCGGTACCTATAAGGTACCGCCACTCCTTCGTTGAAAAAAAAACAGTATAACATGTTAAAGGGCCCCAAACTTAATAAAAACACTTTATCGTCAAAATGTATATGTCGTTAAGAGGAAAGATCAAAGTATTTTTTAAATTATTTTATTAAATTTCTTAATTCTTTCTAGCACGTTCTAAATTTTCAAAATCTTTTTGTTCTTTTCTTCAGCGAGTGACCAGATTTTTACTAGGGCAACTCACTTTTTGCTGGTGAAAACATTTCCAAAAATCAAATAATGGTCGGATTTTGATTTTTGAGTAAACATTTTAAGGACTTATTCACAAATTATTGAATTATTTTTTAAATCAAGGTAAATATATATATATATATATAATCATCCACATACAAACTAAGCCCGTTCCGCTGTATCATAGCTCATCAGTGCGGCTAGACATATCCACTTGCTTCTTGCCTAGGATCGAAACTCGACCATTTTGGTGACAGTCGGAGTCTCTACTCCCTAAGCCATCGGCGAATGGTAACAGAGAATGGAAATTTTAACGTCTTGCATATAAGCAGTGTATACAGACGCCAGTCACCGAGAGAACTCTATTAATTTCTGAAGATTCACGCATGTGTGTGTTACCCATTTTCTGAAATATATATATATATATATATATATATATATATATATTTCAGAAAATGGGTAACACACACCTACACACACACGTGTGTGTGTGTGTGTGTGTGTGTGTGTGTGTGTGTGTGTGTGTGTGTGTGTGTGTTACCCCCTTTCAATTAATTTTCTGAAAGTTCTAGAAATTGACTAACTTACAAATATTTGTTTTATTAAATTAAATGCAGGACTCATTCAAGAATGTAAATCACCTGTTTTTTTTTTTGTTTTTTTTTTGGTGGGGGGTGTTTTTGTTTTTGTTTTTTGTTTTTTTGTTTTTGTTTTTACTTACAGTTGTTCTTTTTCAAAATATCTGCTCTGAATAGCGAAAACAAAAATGCAATAAAATTATGCCATTTTTTACTTAGATAAACATTTGCATTCGACAAAATACGACACAAAGAATTGATGGAAATGCTAGGCAACCTCGACATTTTCGGCAAAGACATAAGAATAATCAAGAATCTTTACTGGCAGCAAACGGCCTGCATACGGACAGGTAACGACCTCAGTAGATACACAAAGATAGAAAAAGGCGTAAGACAAGGATGTGTCTTTTCACCGGATTTGTTCAACCTATACAGCGAGAATATTTTGAGGACCCTAGATGACACACCAGGATTTGTTATTGGAGGCCACAACCTGAACAACATAAGATACGCGGACGATACAGTACTGATTGCGGACACGGAAAGGAAACTGCAAGATCTCATACAGAAAGTAGCAGTGGAGAGTGACAAGAAAGGACTACAAATAAACTTTAAGAAAACTGAGTGCATGGTCATCAGCAAAAGATACAACCCAAAATGCCAAATACAGGTAGGGGATAACAGAATCAAACAAGTCCAAATATTTAAGTACCTAGGAAGTGTTCTAACAGGAGATGGAAAGTGCGACACGGAGATCCGAAGGCGAATTGGCATGGCAAAGGACGCGTTCCAGAAGATGAGCAAAATACTAACACACAGGAAAATCTCAATAGAAACGAAGAAAAGAGTGCTAGACTGCTACGTGATGTCAGTTCTTCAATACGGCTGTGAATGCTGGACAATATCATCGAAAATGAGGACAAAACTGGAAGCGGCCGAAATGTGGTTCTACAGAAGGATGCTACGGATATCGTGGACTGAGCATACAAGCAACGACGAAGTGTTAGAAAGAATGGCAACAAAAAGGAAATTGATGCTGAGCATCAGGAAGAGACAACTGAAGTTCCTGGGACACACAATGAGGAAGGAGAGCCCGGAGAACCTGATACTGACTGGACAGATAGAAGGAAGGAGAGACAGAGGAAGGCAGCGGATAACATATTTGCAGGGTCTGATCAGGTGGAACGGGGGTTGCCAGGAGCAACAGGAACAAACATACTAAGAGCCACAAGGGATAGGGAGACGTGGAGATCCATGATCGCCTACGTCCTGAAGGGACAGGGCACATAGAAGAAGAAACATTTAATTGCTTTTATAAACAACATGTATTAGGGATATCATAGTCTGAAGATAAAATATATTTTCAATATAATAATGAATTTTTACAAGAATTGTTTTCATTTTCATTTTTAATTATAATAATTTATAAAGTTTCAAAAATTTTTTAAAATCGCCCCAATTAGGTTATTAAGTTAATAAGTGAAGACTATATTTATTAAACGAAAACTGAAAAGATTAATACAAATCTTCATGCCATATCATTAAAAGGTCACGTGTTTCAAGGGTTGTTTCTCTTACGAAACTTGAGTTTCATAAATGTATGCCAATTCTGGTCAAGCATATACTTCGATAGATGTGTAAATGATTGATGACAAGCCTATCAATGCCTACTTGAAAAGTCAAAGATCAAAAATCCGTGATTAAGAAATATTTTTCTCTAAATTTCATGCCATAAACAAGTAATAATTGTTTCAAATATTACACGTAAACTCTAAAATTTTAGTTACTACTTATTCACTTTTTTTTATCTCTCAATAGGAGTAGACAGGTTCACCTATCGTCCGGTTCATACTTCTCCACAGTCTTTTGAACAGGAGTAGAGATTTCTTTGTTCCCCGTTTAGGATTGGGTTGCAGATTCCTTCAAAATTCTACTTCAGCTTTGTATTTCTAATGCCCCTGCCTAAAATCGAGGATGTTAATTACTATTTATTCACTTTCGTTTATCCTTCTTTAGGAGTCGACAGATTCGTCCGCTACCCGGTTTACACGCTTTCCAGGCTTTTGAAAGAGAGTAGAAGTCTATTCTTTTTACCTGTTGCCCTTCATTCTTAGTGACATTATCGCCTTGTTTGGGATTAATTGATTTTAAAAAAAGCTTGTTAAATTGACACAGCTGTTGGGCAAAAGAAAACAGGGTGCTAAACTTGTTCATAATCTAAACAAAATTCTATGTATATCTGAATTGCTTTGGGGTCTGTCATTTACCCACACAAAACAACAGTGGCCAATCCCTAAAATAGGCTCTTTTCAATCATTTTGTCTAAAATCACTCGAACTCCTGAAGGTAGGACTCAGTCAGTTAAGTGTCATACGCGATACACGCTTTAGGCGATCATGTCTCGAAAGAAACATGACTAACTGGTCAGAAGATTATCCATCAGTAGGTTACCATGGGTTTCTGCGTTAGACTGGTTACCAGCCAAGGCTATAGAACCCAATCTGTTCTATTATTTAACCCATAACTGGAGGGAACAGACGGATTAATACCTTTCCCAAGAGTATTTGTGCGTAAATGTTTGCAATGAATTCAACTGGAATTTGAACTCGGCTCCCCAGTTGAATTCATTGTAATCATTTACTCACAGTGAGTCAAGAAATCGGAATAAAATTAGGGGTTGCTGAATATACACCAGAAATTTCTGCAGATGTCTGTCGCTATATGATTATCGACTAGATACAATAATATATATCACTGAACAATGAGGTCAACACCACCCGGTTTCTACCCTTCGACTGACAAACAGCTCTTCTTCGGGTTAGATGTGGAGCCGATTACTCCACCCCGTATAAGGAACGTCACCGAGAGACTTTATGCACAACGTTGCAACAGACAGACAAGCAACAACAATTCGACGCCTCATCCTTCAACTCATTGCTTCTCCTTCCAACTCTCTTTTATCTTTCTTTCTATTTTCGACTCTTTCACGTATTTAATATTTATCTATAATTTCTTTTCTGCCTTCTTCTCCTCCTCTTCCTTTTACTCGAGGCATTCTCCTCTTTTTTCTTCTCGTGCCCTTTATCTACTCACACTTTCTAACTCTCTTCCCTCTTGTTTTATTTCTCCTTCTCCTCTACCCCTCCTCCTCCTTCGTCCTAAGGGCTGTATTTGCTCTTTCATTCCGCTTCTTCCTACTCCGTTTTTGTTCTTTTTCCTTTTTTTTCTATTCTCACTTTCTTCTTCTTCTTCTTCTTCTTCTTCTTCTTCTTCTTCTTCTTCTTCTTCTTCTTCTTCTTCTTCATACATTTTATCGATAACGCTCCTCGTCTTTTTCTCCTTTTCCTTTCACAGTTTTTTATGTATTTTTCCTCTATTCTTTCCTCTTCCTCCTACTCATTTATCTTATCTCTCGAGTCACGTGTTCTTCCTCTCCTATTCCTTCTACTGTCTTTTATCGCCCTTTCTCCTCCTTTATTTGGTCTTCCTCTTCCCTCTGCTCGTCCATTTTATCTCTAATGCTCCTCTTTTTCCTCTTCCTCCTCCTGCCTATTTTTTCTCTAACGACCTCTCGCTTCCTCTTCTCTTCCTCCTACTGTTTTTATCGCCCTTTCTCTTCCTCCTACATATTTTATTTCTAACGACCTCTCTCTCTCTCTCTCTCTCTCTCTTCCTCTCCTCTTTTTCATGCTGTCTTTTCCCCTCACTTATTCCCTCTCTCTCTCTCTTCCTCTCCTCTTTTTCATACTGTCTTTTCCCCTCACTTATTCCCTCTTCCTCTTCCTCCTACCTATTTTATCTCTAACGACCTCCCTCTCTTCTTCTCCTCTTCCTCCTACTGTTTTTAATCTCCCTTTCTTCTCACTTATTTCTCCTACCTATTTTATCTCTAACGACCTCGCTCTCTATCTCTCTCTGTTCCTCTCCTCTTACTGCTACTGTCATTTTTCGCCCTTTCTCCTCACTTCTTTTCTCTTCCTCTTCCTCTTCCTCTTCCTCTTCTCTCTGCTCATTCAGTTTATCTCGAATCCTCCCTCTTCCTTCTCCTCTCTTCTCAGTCCTGTTTTTACTATTCCTCTTTCACGTACTCAACTTCTTTTCATCGCTAATGCTATCTTTTTAATCATTTCTCTTTCCACTTCAGTCAGTTAAGTGCCATGCGTGATACACTCTTTGGACGATCATGTCTCGAAAGAGACATGACTGACCGGGCAGTTCCAATTCCTTTCCACTTACTCATTCTGAAAAATATATTTTCTTATCCCTTTCTTCTGATCAGACACCTATGCAAGTTCACTGACCATTCTTAGCACTTGGATATAACCTCACTGAAGGAACTGAATCAAGCAAGTTTGGCATAGGCACTTGACAAAGAAATTTATTGGCGGAGAAAAAAAAGACTATTTTTACGCAAGACCAGTTCCTGAAAGAGTGCCAGAGATTGCGTGGGAGGATCGCACTGTCATATTAGTTTGGGACTTTCTGATAAAGGATAGATTGAGAATTTCTGAAGGTATCGACGCTCAAGCAAAAGCCCTTCCTTGCCAAAACCGCGGTCTATCTTGGCATTTATCATAACAAGATGGGCGAATCCCTTTTATTCTGAACATTATCTTTAAGGGACAGTCATTCAATTAATAATATTTGAAAATACCCCTCCACGTTATTTCTTTTAGTGCATGGATCAATATTTACTTGACTTAGCTGAATCTGGCACAAGGCCGAAATTGTGGAGCTTATAATTATCCCAAAGCACACAAGAATGATAATGGCCTGTTTATCTGAGATCATATATATATATATGATAAAATCGCATTCCTTGATGTTAACATAAAATTAAAAAACAAAGAATTGACCACATATGCGCATATATATATATATATATTAATGCAGGTTTCCTTGAATAATATAGACAAGTCCTGTCTATTAATTTTGTGTAGGATCCGTTCATACCGTCTGATATACTTGATGGTGATGTCGTTGAAAGACAACAAAAAATCACAGTAATTGTTGATTTTTTTATCGGGTCTAAGCTTTCGGCTCATATAAGCCATTATCAAAGAGTAAATATTAATACACAGTAAACATAGAACATTTAAGTTATTAACAATAAAGAAAATTAAATTGAAAATATAAGTCTATCCCTACCGTGGCGGATGGCCGAAGACAGTGACAAAATAGTGGCGTTGTGGTTCCTGGTCTGATTACAGACATTTGAGTACGTTATTGGAAATATCAAAATTGATTGTATTCAAACCAGGTTTAAATTGTTTAATGTAGATTGCTTCGAGGATTTTTAGTTTCTGTTTGTTATTTTCTTGTTTAAGTATGTACGTGTTATCAACAAGCGTTTTTCTCAGTCAGTTAAGTGTCATACGTGATACACGCTTGGGCGATCATGTCTCGAAAGAGACATGACTGACTGGGAAGAAGATTATCCCGCAGTAGGTTGCCATTGCTTTCTGCGGAAGACTGGTTGCCGACCAAGGCTATAGAACCCAATCTGTGCTGTTATTTAACCCATAACTAGAAGGAATAGACGGATTAATACATTTCCCAAGGGTATTTGCGCGTAAGTGAATGCAATGAATTCAGCTGGAATTCGAACTCGGCTCCCCGATTTCTCGTTCCGAGCCGATATCCAATGCACCACAACGCACATCCCTCTATATATATATTTTCAAAATCAATCATTTTCACAATTTATTTTAAAATATCATCTGAAGTAATTGTAATAATTACGATATATATATATATATATATATATATATATATATATATATATATATATATATATATATATTATAATTATTTTTTTTACAATGGTTTATAAAAACATTATAAGACTACAAAAATATTCATGTTTCAGAACAATACTGTTCGTCTTCAGATGATATTTTAAAATAAATTGTGAAAATGATTTATTTTATATATATATATATATATATATATATATATATATATATATATATACGCGTAAGTTGTCAATTCTTTGGATTTTAATTCTACGTTAACATCAAGGATTAAGATTTTATATTTTAGAACATGTACAAATTTTTTAAAAATATATATCCACTAACAAAGAAAAGAGTACTGGATTGCTATGCGATGTCAGTTCTTCAATGCGGCAGTGAATGCTGGACAATATCATCGAAAATGAGGACAAAACTGGAAGCAGCGGAAATGTGGTTCTACAGAAGGATGCTGCGGATGTCGTGCAAGCAACGATGAGGTGTTGGAAAGAATGGCAACCAAAAGGAAGTTAATACTGAGCATCAGGAAGAGACAACTGAAGTTCCTGGGACACACAATGAGGAAGGAGAGCCTGGAGAACCTGATACTGACTGGCCAGATAAAAGGAAAGAGAGACAGAGGAAGGCAGCGGATAACATATTTGCAGGGCCTGATCAGGTGGATGACGGAACGGGGATTGCTAGGAGTAACAGGAACAAACATACTAAGAGCCACAAGGGAGACGTGGAGAACCATGATCGCCTACGTCCTGAAGGGACAGGGCACATAGAAGAATTGTACATTTTTTTTTCGACATTGGTCTTCCAATGTCTCATCAGGTGGTGTGGAAAGGAATGGAAGACCTCTTTTCTTATATTTGGGAGTTGTGTGTGGGGGATGTTGGCGGGGGTTAGCAATAAGGGAATAAGTCTTGTAAATTGTCCGTTAGAATTTTGAAGGAAGTGGGGTAGGTAGGGGATATAGTTGATTCATGAAAGTGTGTTTTATGACCCGCTTGCCTAGCCTTTATTCTTTGATTTTATTAGAGGGGGGGAATAGGGGGTGGAAAGGGTGGAAAAGGGTGGGATTGAACCCATCTTTAATGTTTATTTGTACAACTATAGAATATTTTTGTATTTAAGCACAGTTTTATAATTAATCTAATTTTGTATTTTTAACCTTAATTTTTAATTTAGGAAATTAATTTTTTCTATAAAACTTTAAGTTAAATTTGATTATAGTTCGTGATGTGTAATAGGTAAAATTTAATATAAGAGTGTTGTTAGAACTATAAAGGTTTATCGTCTCCAGTGGTGCGGTCCTAGTATTGGCTTGTGCAGTATTTTTCAGCATGATTGCAAGGTTAGTTCTTTAATGTGTTTGCAGTTTATTTTGGTTCAAAAGCTTGTCGCTATTTATTTAATGATTTCAATTTTTTCTTGAAGACAAAGGAAACATAGTTCATTTATTGATTTAGCTGTTCTTGCTTGTTTGAGGATTTTCCATTTAACTTTTGGTGTTTTATTTTCGTTTCTTAACTTCCAGAAGTGTTTGGAAAGAGATGTCATGTTTTGTTTTTCTTTGTTATTGAAGGATGAGAGGTGATTGTAAAAGCGCCTTTTAAATACATTCATAGCGTTTCAGATATACATTTTTTCATCTTTGGGATTCTCCATGGATGAAATCGAACACATATATATTAGGGATTTCGTTAAACATTTATTAGGAATGGGGCATTGGTTTGGGTTTCTACAGTAACAAATTTTGTTTTTATGTGGCAGACTGGTATTAGTGTTGCATTTATTTTTGTTGTGTGCTTTTAATATTTTATTGTTATGAAATTTAATTATTTTTTCTAGATTGTTGGAGCAGCTATAGCTTAGTTTTATTGTATTTCTATTGAATATTTTGCTTAGAGGGTTATTTTTGGAAAAATACTTCTCTATTAGTTTATGAAATTTATGTCCCAGTTTAAAGTTAACTAACTGATTAAAAGGAGGGTTATACCATGTGATTTTCTTGTTTCTATTTTTGCTTTTTGAGCCCTTGAATTTTTCGACAAAGTTAATTTTGGATGATTGATATCCGCTGTCTTTGAGAATTGTATCGTAAATTGCTTTGTGTTATCAAATATTTCTTTATTTGAGGAGTGTGTGTTAATGCGGTGTTCGACAGATGATGGGATATGCTTGATAATGGATGGTGGGTGATTAGAATTGGGATTTATATAGATTGGGTTAGCATTATTTTTCATATAAGGTTGGAAAGTGTTCGATACTAAGTCTAATGTTGTGTCTAGGAAGTCAACTTGCTTGATATTAGGGTTAATTACTACGTTAAGACTAAAAGACTTTATGAAATATTTTTCTAGATTTGTCGACCTTAACTCCCGTAGATTTCTTTATTATCATGAGTCAGTCATCTTTATAAAGTCCTATATTGTTGTTGTCAATTTCTTTATACGCTGTGTGGTTGTACAATAGGAATAGTCCTACTAGATCCGAAGATTCTGCAGAATCCAGGGCTCCCATAGATAAATCAAAATTATCCGTTGAATTTTTTGTCCATTGTTAACGATGAGAACTGATTTTCTACGGTTCAAAATTATTTTGATTTCATCCTTTGAGATGTCCGAATAGAATTCCGCGAATTCCAGGGCAAGATTGAAAAGGCCCTCAGATATCGATGCGTAAAAATCCACAATGTCAAATTGTAGGAAAGTGGCATTATTTTTTTCGCCAATGTTCTCGAACCATTTGATTACATCCATTGTACCCTTTCATTGCATGAGTTGGATTTTTTCCTTATTTGTTGGTTATATATTTGTTATTATAATAAATATTCACAGCTCTATATTATATATCAAGCACCGTTTTATATTAATGTTTTGGACGTTGTAAATTTTTCTTCGTTCCTTATTCACTCGGATATATATATATATATATATATATATATATATATATATATATATATATATATATATATATAGGTTTCATTGAATAATATAGACAAGTTCTGTCTATTTATTTTGTGTAAGATCCGTTCGTATGATCTGATTAGCTTGATAGTGCTGTCATGGAAAGATATATATATAGTCATCCGCAGACAGATCTGTTTCGCTGTATCACAGCTCATCAGTACGGTTAGACTCCGACTGCCTTTAACCCAGGATTGAAACCCGACCGAATTGGCGTCAAACGGCGATTCTACCTCTGGGCTATGGGCGATCGGTAGAGGAAGGCAGACTTTTTAGAACATATATTATCATTATACATGCCCAATAGCCAGAGTGCTATAATTCATTACCGAATGAGCGATGCGTACATGCGAGAGTAGCTACTATATATATATATATATATATATATATATATATATATATATATATATATATACATATATATATAAGAAAAATTAAGGCAGACACATTAATTCATGGTAAATGGGAAGATAATGCCTATTTCAGGCGAACCATCATCAGCTTCCATTTTTAACGTACAAAGGATTTTACACGAATGAGATTCACAAAGACCTCAAAAAACAAATAAAAATAATGGCCACTCCCTTAAAAGAGAAAATTTAAGAAAAAATACATGACATCAATTCGGCGAACACACACACATATTCATACATAAGCATCTATACACGCAATATATAATCAAAAAACACGCGTAGGGGCGGATGTCAACAAAAGTTAAAAGATTTAGCCTGTAAGTTGGCCTACTGACCCGTAGATATGAAACGTAAAGAAACTAGGTTAGGTGAGAGAGAGAGAGAGAGAGAGAGAGAGAGAGAGAGAGAGAGAGCGTTAAGAAGAAAGGGTAAGTATCTTAAATCGTAAACGAAAAGGGAAGAAGAAGAAAGAAAAGAGGAATAAATTTTAAATAGAAAGAAAATATCATAAGAGAAAATGAGAAAATAAAAAATAAAAAATAAATAAATATAAATTAACGGTGAAAGGATAAGAAATTAGAATCTAAAAAATTAAAAATATATTTAAGAGATAAAAGTTAATCTGTTGTGATCACAAAATCATCACACCACTGTTTAATCAAAATTATATTAATTATACAATCAACAAAACAAATATAATACAACATAAAATTAAAAAATTAAATAAAATTAATTTAAAAGTAAGTCTAATTATTTTATTTAAATTTAGTTGTTTAAACTTAATTATTTAGTTTAAAAATAAATTTAAAAATTACTAGTGAAAGAATATTTTTTTTTTAGAAAACCTATGAAAATTAAACAATTAAGATATACTAATTAATCAATCCACTTTAATCACACCACTATATAATCAAAATTATACTAATTATTCGGTTAACAATACAATAATAATAATAATAATAATAATAATAATACCATAATGTAGGTAAATTTTTCGGTCAACGGTACAGTTATAATCCCGTATAACTTTAGTACTGTCAAAAAACATATATATATGTACACATACAACTCACACACACATGTAAATGCGTATGCACATACCCGCATACGCATATATATGTATACCCATATATATACACGTACACAAATACATACATACATACATACATACATACATATATATACACTCAAAACCAGCCAAAACAAATATGTAAGCAATACCACACACACACACACACACACACACACACATATATATATATATATATATATATATATATACGAGGCTCTAATGAATACTTTTGAGCCCGTCTTATCAAAATATGAGCTTTCTTTTGTCACTGCATTTTTAAAACGTATTTTCTTTTATATTGACAAGTGTCGAATTTGTAGAGGAGTAACTCAAATGTTTCAACGAAAGTATGGCATTTTCATGTGTTGAGGTCCTGGGCATGACGGTAAACTGCATCCGGTAGCAAGACCTCTGATTGGGAAATTGTGAGGAGCATGGAGCCACCTCTTAATTGCTTTTGTTCAAAGGTCCACCCTGACCCGGAGTGGTACCCCTGTTAGAGTCCCAGCTATGGGCAAATAGTTAACCCCTAAACTGGAGTCAAAACGCTATGAAAGTATAAAAATGCTTTTATAGAAATATATATACATAAAAATAGACTTTTGTAGAAAAATATACATTTTTGAAAAAGTAAATTATTACCATAACACATTTTTGAAGGAAAAAAATTCTTAGCCAAACATTTTTTAATACAAAGCTAGAATACATTTTCAGTTTTCTAAAAGAAAATAAAAACAAATTTTCGTTAAAATCTGACTAAACTAACCTTATCACTATAACCAAACATTAAAAAAAAGTAGTTTAATACCCCATCTTTTTGGCATTAAATGACCAACAGAGGTTGATATGCCCTTAAACAAAACTCACTCAGTCACTCATGTGTTGAATTCCAAACCGCCATGAAGTTCGTGTGGTAGCCCAAGAAAACTATAACCCCCCCCCCCAAAAAAAAAAAACATGAACGCCCAATGGATATGTTGGAATGAAAAGTGCTCATTATACTCACAGCCGTAACAGGGTTCATGACCTAATTGTGGTCAATGGACGAATCTTGAACAAAAGAATTGCTGAGTTACGAGTAATAACCAAGGAATTTTATAATTGATCAGCCGTTGGGTCAGCAACCATTCAAATAGGGGCGAAAGTCATTGAATGCTGAGTATAAACAATTTCAACATAATGGAACTAACCTGATGGATATTCATGAGCAAACCTTTACAAAAGAATTTTGAAAACCCAGTAATAATTTTGCTCTTGGATATAAATATATGTTACAAAATAAAATCCTTACATTTGCTTTGATAACTTTTTTCAGCGGACGAGACACACACACACACACACACACACACACACACACACACACACACACACACATATATATATATATATATATATATATATATATTAAATAAAATTAAATACACACAAGCTAGGGTGAAATAGGGACTTAGGTGTGTTGAATCTTTACAAATATTTCAATAGCTAAAAAATTTTTTTTCAGATATTCCAAAAAATTTTTATCTAAAACAAATAGACTTTCTCTACGGACGTGCCGCATGTTGTGAACAAACACACCACGTGATGTAAACACAAAAAAAATATTTGGACGCTATCGTGAAATACGTTTCTAATTCAAATTTAAAAATCACTTGTTTCTGATGAAGGACCGAGGGCGGTCTGAAATATAAAATACAATAATAAAAATAAACAAATACTGCCCAAAAAAAGCACATTCTTAAATTCAAAACTTTTTATTAATATTCTTTCCTATATATATATATATATATATATATATATATATATATATATATATATATATATATATATATATATGAAAAGACAAACAGATCTCGATATGTAAAGTCAGAAATTTATTCGCCTGTATAGCGACACAAATATAATTATGAACACTTAATGTATTATATAAAAGATAAATAATATTAATAATAATAACAATAAATCTACACTTTAAACAACTTCTCATATTTTTTTCACCTATATATATATATATATATTATAAAATATACATAGAACATGTACAAACTATAATCTACTACAAAATTGAATATTTTGTTTCGATATTGAAAGAACAATGTCTCATCAGGTGGTTAATAATGATGGTAATAAATGTTTGTTTTGAAAAGAAAATTTTAAAGACTCGCTTCCTTTTATTTTTGGAAATCTTTTCGAGCGAGGTAAGAGGATATTAAAAAAGAGAGGAAAAGGGAGAAAAAAAGACGGGGTAGAGAAGACTAGAAAACAAAAAAAAAAAAAAAAGAAAAGAAGAAATCAAAAAAAGGGGAAAGAAAGAGGAAAGACAAAGATGAAATAAATAGCAAAGAGGAAGCAAGAGAGAAAGAACCATCGTACATATCATATGTTTAATTCTATTTTTCAGACTCTCGAATGCCTAGGCCGGTAGACGTTGAATTAAACTATTCAGTCTTTTCAAACAAATGAATCCACTAAATGTAGCGTTTATAATATTAAAAAGTGTGTGTGTGTGTGTGTGTGTGTGTGTGTGTGTGTGTGTGTGTTTAGCCAAATATTTCTAAAAAGATGTATCTTTTTTATTTGTAAGCGAATTCTTTCTTAATGTTTCGGACATTCCAGATAGTGTTATTATGAATAATCCTCTCTATTGTAGAGTTGTCTATTTAGTTATATACAGGGTGTCCCCCAAAAATGTATACACATTTTAAATCATTTTCAATCCCTGAACAAAATGATGACAAAAATGTGTATACATTTTTTTGAGACTCTCTCTCTCTCTCTCTATATATATATATATATATATATATATATATATATATATATATATATCCCTCCTGTAACGTGTGGTGATACCGAGCAAAAGCGATGGACCGGATGTTTGCGCTTTCACGACCAAAAAGCAAATGACCAAAAGTCGTCGCTGCGCCGCTGGCTCCGCGCAGTGTTCCGGTTGAAAACTAAAACTTAATTAAATATTAAATTTCCAGTTCGCGAGCCTACGCGAATTTTATTTATCAGCCAATGAGAAGCCCAGAACCAAATAGAAGTGTGAACTCCCAAATGAGCTGCTGTGATCCAAAAAGAAGATATAAAAAGCGGATACAGAAAGCATTAACAGGCAAACCGACTCGAGGAGAAGAGAGTAATTAATATCCCCTTGACCTAAGTCAAGCGGCTTACTACGCTCGCCTCCCTTACCTCTTTCCTTCTTCTCTGCCTCAAAACTACTTACTAACCTAAGGAGCGAATACATCGAAGACATTCCTTACTTACACGCTCCCAAATTCCTAAGCATTAATTCTCTTTCAGTATTTTATTACCACTATAAAGTGGTGACCCCAACGTGAATCGAACATGCACATACCATAAACAAGTAATTCTCTTTCCAGTATTATAAGCATTAATCCTGCCTGCAGCATTTTATTACCACTATAAACGCTTATAGATATAGAGACAATAGCGAGGGGGAGTCGCCTCAGTTTATTCTCTTTATTACCAGTTATCAAAATTTATTATCAATTATGATAGCTCTTGCCGCACGTTTGCTCTTTAAGAAAGCTTTCTTATTATATCTTTTGAAAATAAATATGTTGTGGAGTCGTGAAGAATATATATGTAGTTCAACCTCACCACTGTTCTGTAGACTATCTAATGTTAGCAATGAAAAGTTTTTCTTAAATTAATAAGTAAACATTTTCACATCGATAAGCCTATAAATAACATATTTAAAAGAAAAAAACGGTGAAGATTATTTATTCCTTTACTAGAAATGTGTACAATATTATCAGCTCCTATAATAACCAAGTTTGAAGACATTTCTGTTAAACTAATACTAAACCCAGTATTATACCCTTCTGAGGTTGAAGATGCAAGGAAAATTGTCCGGTGGACAGTAAATGCCGATCCACAAATGTGATCTACCAAACCCCGTAAAGAGAACAGGGGAAAGTATTATAACGTGTAGATCGGAATTTTTGGCAGGTCTTTGAAAACAAAGATTTTATGCGCATAGACACTCTTTTCAGTGAAAGTGCCATACGTGATATACACGCTTGGGCGATCATGTCTCTTCCGAGACATGTCTGTCTGGGCAGAATATTATCCCGCAGTAGGTTGCCATTGCTTTCTGCGGTAGACTGGTTGCCGACCAAGGCTATAGAACCCAATCTGTCCTATTATTTAACCCATAACTGGAGGGAAGGGACGGATTAATACCTTTCCCAAGGGTATTTGCGCGTAAGTGAATGCAACGAATTCAACTGGAATTCGAACTCGGACCAACCCTAAAATAAAATTTTCAAACATCCCTCTCCCGAAAATACTGGGAAATAAAGGAAGAAGGCCTAAACCCACAGATAAATTGGAAGTAAATAAGCACAGCACGTACTCCTAATATTTTAGGTAATAAATGCAATCTGTGTTCAGTGGAAAAGATATAAAATATCAATTACATGATATAATAAACGTAACGAATTAATTAGCAAGTGTCTTCATAGAAGTGGGATGTGCGTTGTGGTACAGTGGATATCGGCTCGGAACGAGAAACCGGGTAGCCGAGTTCGAATTCCAGTTGAATCCATTGTATTCACTTACGCGCAAATACCCTTGGGAAAGGTATTAATCCGTCTATTCCTTCCAGTTATGGGTTAAATAACAGGACAGATTGGGTTCTATAGCCTTGGTCGGCAACCAGTCTACCGCAGAAAGCAATGGCAACCTACTGCGGGATAATCTTCTGCCCAGTCAGTCATGTCTCTTTCGAGACATGATCGCCCAAGCGTGTATCACGTATGGCACTTTAACTGACTGACTTCATAGAAGTAGAGTTAAAATCCCTCAATTATTCCTTTCCTTTCATTTATTCATATGTTTAGCCTTTTAAAAGGATTAGAATTTAAATTTGGAGAACTTGAAGTTTTTTCCTACCCTGTGGGCAAATTGTTTGCCTTCCACTCCCAAAGGAAGATTACTACAATCTTCTCCCTATTTCCTCTACTTGACCTTTTCCTGACCAACCTTTCTCACCCCTTCCTTTACTAACCTTTGCTTCCGGTATGAGAATTTTGTTGATTTTACGGTCGACTGAGGTTGACAATGCGTGTCTCTAAGAGGCATGTTGAAATATCACTCCCACAAATATAATCCGAATTTACAAATGAAATAATAATATATGTATATGAACCACAAAAACGCTCACAAATCATTTCAAAAGATTAAGAGAATATCCTGTTAATCTTTTGAAATGATTTGTGAGCGTTTTTGTGGTTGCCAACACTGTTTGTTTATAACGTAATATATATATATATATATATATATATATATATATATATATATATATACTTATTTATAAATGAAACTTTGTGTGTGTGTGTGTGTGTGTGTGTGTGTGAGTGTCTGTGTGTGTGTGTATCCGTTACCTATAGACTCCGAAACGGCTGAACCGATTTTTTTGAAAATTTACACAGTTGTACTTTAAGCGTCTGCGAGTGTTCTTAGCTAGGTTTTGTGTTGAGGTACCCTCGATAAATATCAATAATCGAAAAACTCGGGTTATAGAAGGAGTGGTCCGATTTTAATCAAATTTGATACGCTCATAGACAAAAACATAAGAAACGATATTCAGAAGTTCCAAGGTTGCAGTTCTTACAGCAGTGCAGAAAATCGATAATATATATATATATATATATATATATATATATATATATATATATAAAAGGTAAACTCTGTGTGTGTGTGTGTGTGTGTGTGTGTGTGTGTGTGTGTGTGTTTATCTGTCTGTATGTCCTTTATACAAATTCCACAATTTTTATCCGATTCTCACCAAACTTAACACAAATATTTTTTAGGCTGAATCTGAGCTCCAGGACCATGGATTAGTTTTAAAGCTTTCATTACACCCGAGCAACGCCGGGCTATACTGCTAGTATATATATATATATAGTAAATTTAAAACATAAAAACATCAGATAAACTCTTAGTCAAGTCAGATAAAACTGCAAATTTCTACAAAATTTCCACAACGGATTACACAATTTTTTTTTAAAAAAAAGCATTAACAAAAAAATTATAAAAAACTCATTAAAATAACTCATTAAAATAACTCATTAAATTTAGTGGACATGATAAATACTACTAGTAAAACTATTACAGAAAAACTAAAATCAGTGAAAAAGTAAACTCTGCACCAAAGAAGCCATTAAAAGACCACAAACTGGATTTCCAGACAAATTTGCCTTCGAGAATCATTAACCCAATTAGACCTGAAATTGGTAAAATCAGCAAAATGATACTAGAATGGATCAATAAACAAATCAAACGGTACCTTGGATTACTCCAGTGGACAAATACAACTGATGTCATAAATTGCTTTAACAACATAAAAGAAAAAAAACAACTGTTCTTTAATTCAATTTAACATAGTTGACTATTACCCGTCAATATCCAAAGACCTCTTCACTTTGGCACTGGATTTGGCCACATATTAATCAGATTGAACCAAGGATGAATATAATACAATAATGGCCACCAAAACATTTGTTCTTATCCATAATCAAGAACAATAGATAAAAACTGCAGAGTCTTCCGATCGCATTGGCTTATTTGCACTGTACAATCTTACTGCACACCATGACATAAACACACAAGACATAGGCTTATATAGAGATGATGGACTTATGTTAGTACAAAATTCTACACTTTTTAAAACAAAGAAAACTCATCCACAGAGAATTCAAAAGTTTAAATCTAAAAGTAATAGTCAACATTAATTTAAAAGTAGTAAACTTCCTCGATGTAAACATTTACGTAGTAAATAATAATTACCAACCATACATAGAACCCAACGAATATCCATTATTCATCCATCCAAAATCAAATCACCTCCAAGTATAATCAAACATATACCCTCCACCATAGAATATAAAATTAGCAAAAACTCTTCCAGTGAAGAAATATTTAATAAACATAAAAGTTTTTACAATAAGCCCCTAAAAATAGTGTCTACAAAAACCAGGATATCAATTACATAACAAATTATAACCATCATAACAGGAAAAACAGAAATAGAAATATCATTTGGTACGCACCCACTTTCAACACCAAGTTAGGGCTGAAGTTCCTCAATTTAATTAAGAAAAATTTTCCCACTAACAGTCCTCTAAATAAAATTTTTAACAAAAATACACTTAAACTAAGTCATAGTTGCACAAATAACCTTGAAAAAATTATTACAAATCATAATAAATATATCTTAAATCAGCATGTTAATCAAAATAACAATAAACTACCAAAATAATAAAGAGAACAACACCACCAACTTATGCAATTGTAGAAACCCCAATAAATGCCCACTACAAAATAGGTGTAAAATAAGTTCAATTATCTATCAATGCAATATAACATCAATTGAAAACCCAACTGTAAATAAAGTCTACATCGGATCGACAAAGAACACTTTTAAGCAACGCTGGTATATGCATTTAACGTTATTCAAAAACATGTATCGAAACTAAACATCCCTTTCTGCATATTTTTGGAAATTAAAGGACACAAAAAAGAAACCCAAAGTAAAATGAAAAATCCTGGAAAAAACTAGAACCTGTAACTCGCTTAACGACATCTGCCCTTTATGCCTCAGTGAAAAGCTGCACATGCTAAGGTATCCCAACAATGGCGAACTATTAAACCGTAGAGATGAATTAGCAGTGTTATGTAAACACCGAAAATATTTTTCGTTAAAATTTAATTAACTAAAAGGTATTAGTCATAACTAGTGTTCTAATATAAAAATCAACTTACAGTTAAAATTATTTACCTATTTGAAGAATTATGTGGCCCCACTAGATACCTCACTCAGATAAAAAATCCTCTACAAAAGTTAATTAATATCCATGTTTAATCCACAAAATAAAAAAACGAATATTATATTAATAAAATAAAATAAACCCATACAACACTAAAAAGTCACTCTGTTTCATCCACTCATAGATAGTAGTAAAATAAAAAGTGTCTACCCATTTCTAAAAAACCTAACATCCCACTAAAAGAATTACCGAGACAAAACTAAAAAGTGACCTGTCTAAAACTAAACTACCTCGCCCACCTCTCCTAACCCAAAGCTGTATCTCTATGGTTACAAACTGCCGACGGACAAGCTTAGACATACTAAATTTCCATCCCACACATCACTTACATATCACATTCCCAAAAATAAATCGTTTCCACCATTTATTTTCAGTTCCACAAAATCACCCGAAGAAGAGCACTTGCGCTCTGAAACATGATAATTTTTGTGTAGTGATACTATGCTTTTATAAACCATTGTAACAATTATTACAATATAAAGCTCTACTTAGTATCGAGCACTCTTTATAAAAGTAAATTCTTGAACACCGGGTTTAAAATCTACGTGTTCTGTCACTTTCTTATAATATATATATATATATATATATATATATATATCTTCAGAGATCGAATATCGAATTGAAAATGAGTTTCCTTTACAGAGAGACAGTGTACTGGAATCTTGTTTGGGATTTATTCTTATTGGTCAGATATGTGTCACGTGTATAAAAACAATAGATAATTATTTTTAAATGTATATATGTAGAAAATTTTCATATGTGTATGTATATATAGAAACACTTCTCTGTTTATATGTATGTGTGCGTGATATTACTCGTGCCATGTGTATTAAAACGATGGACAATTCTTTTTTTAAATAGGTAGAAAAAAATTAGTAGAATTCGTGTTTGAAAGAAAGAAAGAAAGAAAGAAAGAAAGAAAGAAAGAAAGAAGCTAAGATAAAATGAAACTGAGAAGGAAATTGGTCTTGGATCGCGTGAAGCTGTGTCCATTACAGAATGAATTCTTCAGATGTTCTTTTCGATGAACTAATTAGGCGTTTAATGAGCTCCGAGCCCATTTTACTAAATATCCTTCCGGGATCTTTTCCTGTTTAGGGGTCGACCCTTAATTAGATTATATCACATTCGCAAACTTTTACTCATCAAACATTGGCAGAAATCGGCCAAAACAACAACGAATTGCAACATCCCACGCACACTACTTCCCCTATCCCTTCTTCCCTTCGCTACGCACGCACTTATGCACATGTATATTTATACACAGATTAGTACACATACACACACAAGCATGAACATATACATATATATATTATCTTCAATTCTGAATAATTTTATTAGGATTGACATTTCTCTAATATTTCATATTAATTAACTGTTTAAAACTCATCCTATTCTTAAAATTATGATGGTGACGGTAATATTAGCCGTTTTCTTATAAAGAAACATTTTGTATTCATTGATCAAGCAGTCAATAATAAGTTTGTTTTTTTTTTAATTTGTGAAATCTTTTTCTAAAATCAGTGTTTCAGGAAAATAAGTATCCCAAGTCCAGTAACTGCTATCGCCCTTTCCAGTATTGATCAGGGTTTCATTCCTAACCTTTTGTCTGGAGTAGTGTGGAAGTCAATATCTTGATTATTTCATGATTTTCAAGTCCACCAGCTGTTAGCATTTTTTTTCATTATTGATGGTGCGAATCCTTTTTGTCCTTTTGTTTGACACAATGTCAGCGTTATCATGATGTCATTATTTTCAATTCGAGTTATATTTGATATCCGATTTAGTTTTTACTGTTGTTGAAAGTCCTTAAATGGTTTCTGTTATTTCATGCAGTTCTTTGGTTATGATTCTCTAGCGCTAGTCTACAAGTTTCGAAGAAGGATGATCTCCGTAAGTACTCTCAGGCTCCAATTGTTCAAAGCCATTTTTAATTATTGCTCTGAGAAAACGATTATATATATATATATATATATATATATATATATATATATGTGTGTGTGTGTGTGTGTGTGTGTATATATATATATATATATATATATATATATATATATATAAGAATAAATCTAACTTAGAGCCAACAGACCTACCTAGGTTTCACCTTACGGATCGTCAGGGCAAGCCGACTTGTCCTGACGATCCGTTAGGTGAAACCTAGGTAGGTCTGTTGGCTCTAAGTTAGATTTATTTTTATTTGCTTGCTCTACTATTGTATTGAGCACTTTAGTGTTAGGGTTCTCGTCTCGGGATTTCTTTTTCTTTTCAACGAGTATTTTGACGTATGTTCAAGTACTTAGTTTGTTTCTTTTTTTTATTTCCCCTTTTTTCCCCTCCGCGTTTATACTCGGTGGGTTTTTCGAGACGGATTGAAATATATTATAACAATTATTAATATTATTATTATTATTGTTATTATTATGGTTATTATATATATATATATATAAAGAGAAAACTAATGTAGAGAAGAGGTTAAAATGGTAAAAAGAAGTTAACTCAATATAAAGCAACTATGCAGACATATATTTAAGTTAAGTTTGCTAAAAAGAGGTCAACACAATAAATAGCAATTAAACATTTGCAAATTCTACGCCACTTAAGAAATAACGTACATCAAGCAAAAAAGAACCTCACACACAAAGATATCAAATTACACCAAACTTTATTTTACGTCTATACTTTTGAGATGATGTAATATTTACATTGTTCGGGTTGTTATTCTCATCTTTATTGCCATGTTTATGACGTTTTCTTAAATAATATATATATAGTCATCCGCAGACAGAGCTGTTTCTTATCTCATCAGTACGGTTAGACATCTGATTGTTTTTAGCCAGGATTGAAACCTGACCGCATTGACATCAGTCGGCGATTCTACCTCTGAGCTATGTAGAAGAAAGCAGACTTTTAGCGTGTGATATACCATGTAAACATACGCCAATAGCTGAGAGTGTTCTAATTCATTACTGAATGAACGATACGTAGATGTTAGAGTAGCTACTGTTTTTTCAAAGTCTACCATTCCTCCAGAGTGCTCAATATTATTATTATCATTATTATTATTATCATTATTATTATTATTATTATTATTATTATTATTATTATATTTTGGAACATGTACACACTACAAACTACTACAAAATTGTACATTTTGCTTCAACATTGAAAGAACAATGCCTCATCAGGTAGTTAATAATGATGGTAATAAACGTTTTATTTCAATGTCGAAACAAAATGTACAGTTTTGTAGTCGTTTTTACATATTATAAAGTATAATTAATAATAAATATTCATTGCTCTATTTTTATATTGAGCACCATTTTAAATTAATGTTTTGAACGTTGCAACTATTTTCTTCGTTTCTTATTCATTTGGATATATATATATATATATATATATATATATATATAAGTATGGATTTAAATTAGCATAAATATGTGTATACACGCAGGAAAAAATCAATGCATGAATATTTATTAGGTAGAACAGTGCTCAATGTACTATAACAGAGCTATTAAGTATATATTAATAAATAGACATATTCATATTATCCTACGTTTAAAACACCGTGTATATTTTAATATATATATTTATATACGTACATATATATATATATATAGCATAGTGATGATCTATGTATACTGTCTTAATATGTATAGGAAAGAATATTAAAACGTTTTGAGTTTGAAAATGTGTTTTTTTGACAGTGTTTGTTTATTTCTACTATTATATTTTATATTTCAGACCACCCTCGGTCCTTCATCAGAAACAAAAATGTTTCAAACTCAAAACGCTTTAATATTCTTTCCTATATATATATAGTTGCGGTGTATGATAATATCCGAAACAGTAGTGAAGATAAAGAGACAAAATGGAAAAGCAGAGAGTGTTTGCTTGAGAGCGTCTGTCTCCTCTGGCTTCTTCAGATTAGAATGAAAGACAAAACCGTCTATGCGTTTGAACCCGTGAAGAAAAGAAATTACTATAAATCTAATTACCTTATGACATACGATGACCAGACATCCGAAAGTGATTCTCTGCCTGTTTGTCGACGTAACGTTAATACGCACACAACTCGAACAATTTGATTATAGCGGTGAAGACTTGTACACAAAGAACCACTGTTTTTTCCGGAAGACCAAAATACAGAGAACTAGTGCACATAGTATCTCACAAACTTTCCAAATGAACTTCGGCAGCTTCTGAATTCAGCGTTGTCCTTCTCTCAGTCTCTACATTTTAACCCATGCTTAGGAGATGACGAACAAAAAAAAAAAAACGTATTAACCGGGGCGATAAACACTATGGACAATTTCTACAAACACAACAGCTCCAGCATTTATTCGTCAAAATAATGTCTATAATTCTTGACTCTCTACTGCCAGCAGCGATAAGCCAGCATCTGAATCAGTCCCAGGTACCAGACCGCTGGTTTTGTAAAAAAAAAAATAGCCTCCTTGACTTCATCAGATCTCGGATGAAGTTTATCATTGAGTGGAACAGGCCATAGTCATTCGAAGCATTATCTGGACTAAAAGGTGGACGTGGAAGAATCTCCCTGCCGTCCATCTGTTTGAACTTCTCCTTATTCAACCTGGCTGTGTGTTGTCTCGCATTGTCTTGCTGATACAAAAACCCGGCCTCAATTGACCAAAATAAGATAGTCCTTTAGTTTGTCGTACACGTAGTATAACTGCGGCTAATACAGTTTCGCATTGACGGCGCAGCTTTTTTTATGTGCCCTGTCCTTTCAGGACGTAGGCGATCATGGCTTTCCACGTCTTCCCATCCCTGGTGACTCTTAACACGCCTTCTCCTGTTACAAATCCTCGTTCAATCATCCACCTGATTAGGCCCTTCAAATATGTTATCCGCTGCTTTCCCCTGTCTCCTTTTCCCTTTATCTGGCCTGTTAGTATCAGGTTCTACAAGCCCTCCTTCCTCAGTATTAATTTCCTTTTCGTTTCCATCTTTTCCAAAACCTCATCATTGCTCACATGATCGATCCATGATATTCGCAGTATCTTTCTGTAGAAACACATTTTAGTTTCTTCATGTTTTTCCTTCATCTTCGATGATATTGTCCAGCATTCCCTGCCATATTGAAGAACTGACACCACATAGCAAGCCAGTACTCTCTTCTTTGTTTCTAGCGAAATTGTCCTTTTTCTTAATACTTTACTCAACTTCTAGAAAGCTTCCTTCGCCATGACAATTCGCCTTCGGATCTCTAGAAGAATAAACTCGAAATGTAGTACATTTTGAAAATGTATCAAAGATCAAGATTTATTGTTTTCTTTCTACTTTCTAAAAGAGTCAGAATTTTCTGGCCATCTTTATATATATATATATATATATATGTACACACACACACACACACACATATATATATATATATATATATATATAACGGGCTACTAAGAGTGAAAGAGAATGAGTAGAATTTAGGAGAAGGAACCAGGAACCTAATCCTAAACAAGAGATAAATCTCTACTCTTGCTGAAAGACAGGGAAGGAATATGAACTAAAAAATAACCGAACCTAATATATATATATATATATATAAAATTTTATTTGTTTAATATTATTGTTTTTATTAGATAGTCGTATTTGAATAGAAAGTTTCTTTTATTTTTTTATATATGCATGTATATGTAGTTAAAGAGTACATTATAATTTCCATAGGCCTTAATCGTTTGAGAAATCGTTTAAAAAATATCTATCTTTCGGCAGGAAACTGCAAACTCACACACCGGAGAGAATCCATGAAAGACGAAGTTCAATTTCACTTTTATATAGACATTCTCCTGATTTTCATCAAACGTGTGTGTGTGCGTGTGTGTGTGTGTGTGTGTGTGTGTGTGTGTGTGTGTGTGTGTGTGTGCACGCGTGCTCGCTTCTTAAAATTACGTGATTATTTGTGTGTATGGATGGGTACTTCTATCTAAGATCAACTTGTAACATGTTTTTCATTCACTGTTGTAGATTTCACGCTTCTTTAATGAGGAATGCTAAATTCTGGGGATTCCTGCACTACGGTAGCACCTCCCTGATTTCATTATATTGGAAAGGTTGGTAAATATCAGTGCTAGCATGGCATATCTCAGTAGGTATTCATTCATGCGTTGCGTATCTTGGCCAAATTAGAACCAGTCTAGCTGATCCCTTTTCAGATCAGACTACAGCCGATGTCCTTCGACTTGAAGGCTCGCCTTGGTTTATCAGGCTGTTGACTTCAGTCTTAGAAACCCTCCGCCCAGAGATGCCGAGTCAAGACGATCATGAATATAGTAGTTTATTTTCGGGTGTAGATTTAAACAGTAGCTGGTCAGAATTCGCTGGAGTTACTGTCTCTCAGCAGATCTTTTCACCTGGAAGCTCCACACGTGGAGTTCAGTGCCAGACATGTATTGTTTGTATGTGGATGTGCGCTGTGGTGCAGTGGATATCGACTAGAAACGACAAATCGAGGAGCCGAGTTCGAATTCCAGTTAAATTCCTTGCATTCACTTACGCACAAATACCTTTGGGAAAAGTATTAATCCGTCTCTTCCCTCCAGTCATGGGTTAAATAATAAGACAGATTGGGTTCTATATCCTTGACTGGCAACCACTCTACCGCTGAAAGCAATGGTAACCTACTGATGGATAATCTTCTACTCAGTCAGTCATGTCTCTTTCAAGAAATGATCGCCCAAAGCGTGTATCACGTATGGAACTTAACTGACTGATTGTATGTGTATATTAAAAAAAGTTATCAAAACTCCTTTTTTAATGTCTCCTCCCACAACGATATTTAAGCAACTGCATGTCGAATGCATATAACTTATTAGTAATTTTAAAAAGTATGATTTATGTGAGGGAAAAGGTGAACAATACACAGTGCAAATGTAGTATACGCATTTTATTCATTTGGAAATATTTACTCTGAGATAAATTTAATCTAACGCTTTCTGTATCTTTCAAAATCGATACATAAATATCTAGTCCGATCAGCCTGGCACTAAGCTGTAGTAGAATGAAATCAAGGCAAACTTAAATAGGTTAATTGCAGGTTTGTAGTAATTTACAACTTACATAATCGCCTCCGGTCATAGACACAAATTGTGTGGTTTCTAAAAATTTTTTTTTTTTCGTGGAAGGCTGAATATATTAATATTTTTCGTTGAAGAATGGATATATTAAACTAGAGAATGATCGGCCAGATAGATAATAAATATACACACATAAATATACATACATAAATATACACACATAAATTTACACACATAAGTATACACACATAAATATACACACATAAGTATACACACATAAATATACATACATAAATATACACACATAACTATACACACATAAATATACACACATAAATATACATACATAAATATACACACATAAATATACATACTGTAGCTGGTGTTGTTTTTCTTATTTTCCATGTTATTTCTGGCGTGCTTTGATTTGTGTTTTGAGTTGCCATATATACTTTGAAAGAGTTGTGCCCTTAGCGTATTTTTTTATTCTAATAAATGTAGCAAACTGACAGATATTCACAGTGCCATTAGTCCACTCTTCTTTCTGACTTTATATGCTTTCGAAGGTAGGCACACTACTCCATAGCCAGCACTTCCGGATTATTCCATCAACCTCCTGTGTAGAACATCCGGGCTACTCTATCAACCGTTTTTCTGTTATAAACGACGGGAATGAGTCTGCCCCGGTTTTTATTTATTAAGCCAATGGCATCGGCAAGCGCACGTACTCAACCTATTTGAAGTCATGTGAATTTCTTCTGCACAATAAACTTTATTTCAAACACCAAAGTTTATAACTAAAGAAAACTATGCAAAATAAAATAAACATATAAATTAGTAAATACTAAATAAATGTTGTTGTGGATTCTAGGTGAGAAACCACAAAAAATAATAAATAAGAAAAACAGATATGAATATGGAACATGTGAGTTATATTGAACAAGATATACAAATTGGAACACGGGTTAGTCAATTTAGGAATACTATTAGTAGAAATCAATATATACAGTCTTGCAGTGAAATAGTATGTCCGGGTAATGAGTCTACATCCAAACAACTCCAACTAACTCTGCACCAATTTATTGACCAATTAGGCAACTCTACAACTTACAACTACTACAACTACAACTGTTCCCTGGATGATATGTACACATCAGGCGAGTCCATTCTTGTATACAGAGGAGCGATCCCCAACAAATATATCAATGTAAAATCAACAACCTAGTGGCTATAACGATAAATAGCTCACCTGTTATATATTTCTGTGACCCGACAGAAATATGACTGACATCAAAAGCAGAACTGACAGAAGAGTGATCGCCGTCAAAAGCAGAAAATATAAACAAGACCAATAGAAGTGTGATTACATAAAAGGCAGACGGCAATAGTCGTTGAAAATGGTTGACAGATGTGCCTAGCCATAGATGACACAATTAGGCGAAAATTCAAGAAGGCAAAATTTCAGCTTATATAAGTTCGTTTTTTTTTTGTTTTTTTTTTTTTTCGGGTCATGATCAAAACACCGGAAGAAGGCCGAGAGAACGCAGAGAAATAAGAAGAGAAGAGAACGATCCGCAAGTCAACGACTGCCGACAACTCCCTCGTATATTCATGATTCCTTCTGACTACAACTCTACACAACCATCGCTGACAAAGAATAAAAATATAAGTTTATATTTTTTATATATACTCTGTGTTCCGTGTTTGTCGTTGTCCGTCAAGACGATTTCCGTTTCCCCAGTAGCAGAGGCATTATACTCCACACCACCTTAAACATTAGTCACTAGACAGACCGGTTACATTTTCCCCAATTCCCTTAATACTTCAGTGACTTTTATATAGAACCCACGAATGACACTTGATTTGAAAATCTTATTGAGACGTGAAACTAAGACACCGTGAAGTTTTGATACCTACGATCACACTGTCAATATCTATAAACCCTCCATCTTCGATATCAAATTTACACAGTAGACATAAACAAATCGATAGATATATAGATATTGTTACGAGAATGCAATTATATATAAAAAAATAATAATAATATCTAAAAAGTTGTAGTAAGGGACTCTATTGAGTCCTAGTTGTTATTCCAAAAAAGTTTTAATTCATAAAGTAATCGTAAAAATAAGGAAATTAGAAATAAAACGTTTGGAAAATGTCAGAATGTTCCAGTAAAATCTAGACAATTCGAAAGGTTCTAGAAATATGCAAATTAGGTGTTAGCCCCTATAAAAATAGGTTTGGGGCAGAGAACAGTCAGTTGTTACCAGGGTTTACTGATGTTATCAACTCCAGCCGAAAAATTCTGTTAGAATAGTGGCCGACCAACTAAAACCTGAAAGGGAACCTCATGGAACTATATGGGTAAATACATATTTTTGACTTTCATTGACCATTCTTTTTATACTCATTTAAGGATTTCCAAAAATTATAGCACTTAACTCCCCCGCCAACTTAACTGGGTTAAGATACTTGACTCCTTACCTTCCCCTTCTCTCCTCGTAATACTTGCCAGTAGTAAACTCTCTTGTTTTGAATGCAACAAAAATTATATATTTGTAAAAAATTTAAAACTGTCACACCACGGTGTAGATATATATTTATATAAATCGAATAGATACGAATTATAAGCAAGTCAAAGTGACGCAAAAAAAAAAACAACAGTTGGCTGATATTTCAGTAGCACGCTAATATTCGTGATCTATTATCTCCGTGGAACGATGGTTTGTTTTATTTGCAGCTCGCCGAATTTGGACTCTCCGTTTCTTGCAACAAAAAAGAGGCCGAAGAAAATTTTAGAAAAATCTCTTCTCATACTTAAAATCATTTAAAATTAATACCAGCCATCTGGAAATAGGGTTACTTATTTTTAGATTAAAAAAAAGTGAAATATTATATATTGATGAGATGCAAATGGTGCAGCTTTTCATAACCACATCGACTGCGAAGAAATTTGGGTCGCTGTGCCGAGCCAGGAAGTTTTTCTCGCCAGAAACCATCTTGCACATTTATAAATCTACCATTCGTCCGTGCATTTAATACTGTTGTATGATCAGATGCTTCTGCAATTCCTCTTGAGGTTCTCGACAAAATCCAAAGGAGGATCTGTAGTTGGTTCCGATTTGGTTGTTCGCCCTCGGCCTCTTTTTCACCGACGGAATGCGGCTTCCCTCTGTCTTTTCTACAAGTATTTTCAAGGCTTCTGCTCTGACGAGATTTATTCCCTGGTGCCCCGCCATCATGTATTTATCCGTGCAACTAGATTGACAACTAGGTCCCACCATTTTACCGTCAAAATAGCAAATGTAACCTCCAATTCTACTCCAACAGTTTCTTTCCTCGCACTTCTGGCCTGGGGAAGTCCCTGCCCCATGCTTGCGTTTCTGATAGCTACAATCTCCAAAAGTTTAAATATCGCGTCAATTGCCATCTTCTGTCTCCGTGATTTCCACCTGTCTCTTACCCTTTCTATAAAATCACCTTTCTTTTTTTTTTAATCGTATCACCCCAAGCAAGGCGTAACGCCACTGATGTGCAGGGGGCTACGTAATAGTGAAACCATTGGAAAAGAGTAAGCCGGAAACCACATCCTAAACAGGGAACAAGGGATGAGCTTCTTCACCTGTTCAATAGATGTGGGTGGAGTGTGAACCGGGCGATAGATAGATCTATCTCCTCCAATTGAAAAAAACAAAAAAACAAAGTGAGAAGATTGGAAAAGAGAAAGCCAGAAACCACATCCTAATCAGGGAACAAGGGATGAGCCTCTTAACCTGTTCAATAGACGTGGGTGGAGTGTGAACCGGGCGATAGATAGATCTATCTACTCCAATAAAGCCTGATCTGTTTTCTTTTCTGTCTTCCCTCTCTTCTCTCGTAATCCCCTTCGCACCAATGGAATTACTGCCTTACTTGGGGTGAAACCATTATAAAAAAAAAAAAACTACTATTGAGAATCCTATGAGAAGATTTTTTTAAATGCCATGTCTTTTCAGTGGGCGACTATGACTTTCTGAAATAAATGGAAATTTACAAACATTCGATAAAGAAGAATTTCCTTCATGCCTTCTCCGCGGTTTCGAATTCAGAGTTCTGGAAACCACGTAAAGCTGAAGAGACTAGCATACACTGTCATTGGATACTTAGTTGGCGGTACTTAGTTGGCGGTTCATGCCTTTCCAAAGTGCATTCGTGAGAAAGTGAGCGCAACAGACTAAACCGGAATTTAAACTCGTCCCATCGACGCTTACGCCCATAATATGATGAAACACCGGTTCCGTTACAATTACTAAATTTAAGCAACGTCGAGCCTGCACAGAACCTAGATGAGTGACCGCTTGGGAATACCAGGTGCTATAAGCTTGTCTGTGTGGCTGGTGCAATGGATAATGGCTCGGAATTTTTAATTAGATAACCGAGTTCTACTTCTCGTTATATTTATTTACACGCAAATATTCTTGGGAAAAATATAAATCCCTCTATTGTCTCCCCAGTTATGGGTTAATTAGTAAGATTTACATAACTCAAAATCGTTCAGTCAAGTTCCATACGTGATACGCGATTGGGCGATCATGTTTAGAAAGAGACATGATTGTCTGGACAGAAGATTTTCCCGCAGTATTTTGCCAATACTTTCTGATTGCCAACCAATCTATTCTGCTATTTAATCCCTGACTGGAGAGAAAAGCGAAGACTGGAGAGAAAAGTTATGAATTCATATTCATCACTTTTCCAAGGGTATTTTCGCGTATGCGAACGCAATGAATTCAAATAGAATTCGAACTCGGCTCTCCGATTTCTTTTTCCGTGCCGATATCCACTGCAGCATAATCCAAAAAAACAACTTTTACAGTCTAAAAATGGTTACTTGCTTTAAATAACCTGGAACGACAATAATCTGAGGAGTGAGTGATTTGTTTTTTCGGGCTTATGAAAATCCCTAAAAAACAAATAAATCATACCTCAGATTATACTGTCTGCATAGATAGTCGTTACATGATACGTACACCCTGTGACAAATTAGGGAAAAAAACGATCAGAACAATCGGACAGCTGCTATATAATGAGGATAGAAGATTTGGAGAATTTGACGCTCACAAGATGAAGGAAGAAATATTAAAAGAAAAAAAGACATTGTAAAGAAAAAAAACTTCCTTCTTTATAAAGCAATACAAAGATAGGAAGCTATGTAGGGCACCCATCACCCATCACCCTACGTCCTCTATGAACACAACACATAAAGATTGGTAATTTCGGCCCTAATAAGGTAAGGTTACAAGGTATATTGTAACCTTGTGCTCGACTACGTTTAATATAGATTTTACACTGCCTGCTGTAGAGATGCCCGTTGTGATGTAATGGTTGGCAACCTGTCTGCCACAGAAAGAAATATTAACCTACTGAGGGGAAATCTTCTGCCAAGTCGGTCATGGCTCGAAAGAGACATGATCGACCAATCATGTATCACGTATGGTACACAACGGACTGATTGACTGTACTGAGACATTTAACAACCCAGTATTAGCGACTTCAAGTGTTTCTCCACAGTCCACACTTACGTCCTTATGGCAGTACGTAGCCTAATAAATATTTTTATTCGGGGCTTGGTCTTCATTTGGAAACTCTTTTCAGGTCAATAAAACGAATATTTTTTAACATCTGCCAGCACTTGTCAACCCTCAGTAGACGGAAGTCGGCGTTCCAGACACGGGCGGAGAGGGGGTTAAGGAGGCGGAGAGTTAAATAAACAAAATGGCCGTAAATCCTATTAACACGCCTAGCATTTTAACTTCGAAAGGTACCCTGTGGAATAGACGATAAAAAATTGGCTACGTTTAATGGGAATTAATTAAATCACTCACACAGATACAAAGTTTATTATTTGTAGCTGCAACCAAAGTAAATTCGATCCTGGTCGAGCCTTGTATGTCCTTGTGCCAGACAAAGATTTAATTGTGTTTTGTAAATGTTTGTGTCTGATTCATTGCTAAATCAGCACCAGATTTCGATGTTTTCAGTTAAGTGCCATACGTAATACACGATTAGGCGATCATGTCTCTTTCGAGACATGACAAACTAGGCAGAAGATTTTCCCACTGTAGGTTGCCATTACTTTCTGCGGCTATAGAACCCAGTCTGTCCTGCTACTTAACCCATAGCTGGAGGAAGAAGCTACAGATTCAAACCTTTCCCAAAAGGTATTTTCGGGTATGTGAATGCAACGAATTCAACTGGAATTCGCACTCGGCTCTTCAATTTCTCCTTCCGAGCCTATATCTATTGCAACACAATGCACATTAGATGTTTACCCGGGATTTCAAATGTTGATTCCCGAAGAAGGATGATCCTTCCCTTGGATTATTGACGCAACACAATCTTTTTAAAACTTATATCTAGTTTTCTGCCATACTAAGCGAATTTAGTAAATAAAGTTAAAAGTATGAAATATTACGATCTTGTGTGTTGTGTTCATTGAGGTCGTAGGGTGATGGGTGCCCTACATAGCTTCCAATTTTTTTATTACTTCATAAAGAACACAGTATTATTTTTTCTTCTTTACAATTTCTTATTTCACTTAACATTTCTTCCTTCATCTTGTGAGCGTCAAATTCTCCAAACCTTCTATTCTCATTATATAGAAGATATCTGATTGTTCCTATCGTCTTGTTTTCCTTTAATACATAGGTTCCCAACCTTTTTACTGCGATTACCCCAAAATACAATTTCACTATTATCCATTACCTCAATGAACAAATACCCGTAATATAGCAAAAGAAGTAATTATATTTTCATACATCAAGAACAGACAAAGTTAATGGAAATTATTCAATACAATAGTACCAATCTATAATAATCAGAGGTATAGTAGCCGTAACCTAGCCGTGATTCTTAATGTGAGGGTTGAGCGTGTATTGCCAGTGCCAGTGCCTGTTTATTTATTCTTGACTTTGTGACTGAAAGGGCTATTCGGGCGTCGTTTGCCACGTTGAGTCTGCTACGTTTCTTGATCTTCATTCCAAGGACAGAAGTGTGAAATTATAAGCTGATTGCCTCTTCCCAAACCAAACATCCATTACCCACAAAATATTCCCCGGGGTTTGGGAACCATGGCTTTAATACCTTAAGAGATCGTTCGGTTTCCTTTCTGAGGTTAACATCGACAATGTGCCATATTCATATCTTATGCTGTTAAGATTGCACGCCAACAAAAGATCCTGGTAGCGCTTCTCATTCGCTTAGAATCGTCTCGTTTTATAGCTCAAATAAACCCGTGGATGTGCGTTGTGGTACAGTGGATATCGGCTCAGAACGAGAAGCCGGGGAGCCGAGTTTGAATTCCAGCTGAATCCATTGTGTTCACTTACGCGCAAATACCCTTGGGAAAGGTATTAATCCGTCTCTTCCTTCTAGTTATGGGTTAAATAGCAGGACAGATTGGGTTCTATAGCCTTGGTCGGCAACCAGTCTACCGCAGAAAGCAATGGCAACCTATTGCGAGATAATCTTCTGCCCAGTCAGTCATGTCTCTTTCGAGACATGATCGCCCACGCGTGTATCACGTATGGCACTTAACTGACTGACTGAAACCCGTTGAGTAAATGCATCCTTGTCTTACGCTTTCGTTTTTTTTTTATCTATTTCTGTGTATCACTGTTCGTTCTCAGTCGTTTCAAAAACAGTAACGCTGAAGATCCTATTTAAATATTTTTATCGCTTGGTCAGAGTCGACATATCAGTTTTTGTCAATTAGCCTCAACCCTCGCACAGACAAACACACAGATTTGAAATCGAGATAACTTGGTGTACATGAAGCCTTGAGCTAAAAAGACGATATACAGATAAATAATAACACACAAGGTCAGAAAATCAGTTACACTCAGTTGCTGTTCATTTTTTTTATCTTCTTTCCTTCGCTTTTTGGTGACTTTTTTAAAATTCGTTCCCGTGTTGCTAGTCACTAAGTCAGTCAGCAAGTAAGTCAAGTGCCATACGTGGACGATCATGTCTTTTTCGATACATGGCTGACTGGGCAGAAAATTTTCCTGCAGTAGGTTGCCATTACTTACTGCGGTAGACTGGTTGTCAACGAAGGCTACAGAACCCAATCTGTCCTGCTATTCAACCCATAGCAGGAGGGAGAAGAAATTGATTCATACCTTTCCCAAGGGAATTTATACATAAGTAAATGCAACGTAACTAATAGGTAACGATTACTGGATTTGAATGCATGTTTCATATTTAATCCGGCAGGACAGGCTTTTTCTTCTTCTTATTATTATTTGTGCTTTGTCCCCTTAGGACATAGACGATTATGGCCTTCCACATCTTCCTATTCCTTACAGTACTTAACACACTTTCTCCTGTTACTTCTCCCAAAGCCTGCTCTGCCTTCCATTTGCTCAAGCCCACCAAGCATGTCATGCGTTTCTTTCCCTCTGTCTGTCCTGTTAACATCACTTTCTCCAAGCCCTCTTTCCTCATTAAATGCCCTAGAAACTTCAGCTGTATCTTCCTGATGCTTTCCTTTCCGTTTCCATCCTCTCCAAAACCTCGTCGTTGCTCACATGTTCGGTTAATATTCTACTCAGCATCCTTCTTTAGAACCACATTTTTGTTGCTTTAAGTCTTTTCTTCATCTTTGAGGAAATTGTTCAGCATTCGTTACCATCTGGGAAGACATACATTATATAACATTCTAGTACGATTTTCTTTGTTTCCAACAAAACTTTTCTGTCTCTCAATACTCCGCTTAGCTTTTGGAATGCGTCCTTGGCTGAGTCCACCGTAATGTCAAGGCCTGCTAGATATGACATCAAGAACTTGTGACCTCATCACCTTGGGTTCTTTAACTTTTCAGTGGCGGTGCCTTGACCATCTCAGCACGCCTTTTATCTTAGTCTCGCACTTTCCATCCTCTGTTTGAACATTTACCAGCTATTTAAATTTCTATGCCTGCTTCAGTTTATTATACCCGACCTGTAGTTGGGATTTTGGACTGGCTACCCTGACAGACTGGGCAGAAGGTAGACTGGTTGCCAGCCAAGGCTATAGAACCCAATCTGTCCTATTATTATTGGGATTTTGGACTGGCTACCCTGACATAATTCTTGATAATATAATTAATGTTTATAGCAACGTTAGGGTAAATGTTGAGCTAGAATATAAGACCACCCTAATTTTCTATCAATGATTTGTTTATTTATTTTAACGCGATATCTCTTCGTGGCGTAAGCAATCACGGGTCTCTACAGATTATTTTCTTTAAACGTTTATTGTCAGTTAAGTACCATACGTGATACACACTTTGAGCGATCATTTTTCGAAAGAGACATGACTGACTGGGCAGAAGATTATCCCGCAGTAGGTTGCCATTACTTTCTGCGGTAGACTGGTTGCCAGCCAAGGCTATAGAACCCAATGTGTCCTATTATTTCACCCATAACTGGAGGGAAGAGAGGGATTAATACCGTTCCTAAGGGTATTTGTGTGTAAGTGAATGCAAGGAATTCAACTAGAATTCGAACTCGGCTCCCCGATTTGTCGTTTCAAGCCGATATCCACTGAACCATTATTATCTCCAAAACTAAAATATAATTGCGTACAAAATATTTAGATTTCCGTATTAAAATAACGCATATAGCAAGGGTGACCAAACTTGCTTAACGTAAGAGCCGCATACAAGTTTTACTATTTAACCCATAGCTGGAGGAAGAAGTGGTAGATTTACACCTTTTTCAAGTGTATTTGCTTGTAAGTGAATATTTCCGAACCCAACGGGAATTAGAATTTGGCTATCCGATTAAAAATTCCGAGCCATTATCCATTACACCTCCTGCACATCCAAGCTTACAGCACCTGGTATTTCCAAGTGGTCACTCATCAATGCACTGACCAGATTCGATGTTCGATGGTCAACCTAATAAATAAAATTCAGATGTTTGTGAGCTGCAAAACATAAACACAATTTGTACATAACGTTGTTTGTTACATACGAATTAAAATTAAACTTACGTTTTAATCCAAATTACGTCTCAATTCTTACCCAGTAAATAATTATAAAGCTTGATTTGTTTATTTATCTTTTATATTAAGTGTGATGAAAAAGGAGTTCAGCCAACATATTTCCACGAGTCGCATATTTAAGGTCAAAGAGACGCCTAAGGCCACCCTTGCCACATAAGATGCTTTGCCGCTAAACAAAACCAGTTCATCATATAACTCAGTTTCGAATATTAGACCTCCTATATTTTTTTTTAATCGTATCACCCCGAGCAAGGCGGTAAAACCACTGATGTGCAGGGGGCTACATAATAGTGAAAAGATTGGAAAAGAGAAAGCCAGAAACCACATCCTAAACAGGGAATAAGGGATGAGCCTCTTAACCTGTTCAATAGACGTGGGTGGAGTGTGAACCGGGCGATAGATAGATCTATCTAATCCAATTGAAAAAAAAACAAAACAAAACAAAACAAAACAAAGTGAGAAGATTGGAAAAGAGAAAGCCGGAAACCACATCCTAAACAGGGAACAAGAGATGAGCCTCTTAACCTGTTCAATAGACGTGGGTAGAGTGTGAACCAGGCGATAGTGTGAACGGGCGATATTTCCTATTACAATGTTATGATGAGGAAAGAGGACTTGGAAAATCTGATACTCACAAAACAGATTGAAGACAAGAGGAAAACAATGCATAACATTCAGCTTTATAAAATCGATGGCGGAATAGAGTTTAGGAGAAATAACAGAAAGACATTTTTTAAGAACTACAATGGACAGGAAGTTGTGGAGAGCCATGGTCGTTTACTTTTTGAGGCGACACGGTACATAAAGAAAAAAGTGTAATTGATGTTTTTGCAGCACTCTTTATAAATATGGATTATTTTTTCTTATTTCTATCAATGCTCATTGTGAGTACAACAATTGTGACCACTGGAAAGATTTCACTGGTGAAATGAATCTAACAAGAGAGGGCTTGGTCGATTTTAATATATGGAAGAAAGGTAGGGCAGCAGAAAACAGCGATTATGCTGTATAATATATTTAGGTGAATGGATATCAGATTAGGGACAAAGGGGTATTATTGTTTAAGTGTCAAAATTGCTTAGAGGTACAAGGGATAGGAAGTTGCGGTTAGCTACGATCGCCCACCTCATGAAGAGACACAATAAATAAAAGAAAAAGAAAAATTAAACAAAGATAAACATTTAATATGAACTTTTACTTAAATATCCCAGACTTATACAAGGTTGCCAGATTTTTTTTTTTTAATCATATCACCCCGAGCAAGGCGGTAACGCCACTGATGTGCAGGGGCCTACGTAAGAGTGAAAAGATTGGAAAAGAGAAAGCCGGAAACGACATCCTAAACAGGAAACAAGGGATGAGCCTCTTCACCCGTTCAATAGCTACTTTTAAAAGTCCAACAATACAAAATTGTGGATTTTACGACTCGCTACCTAATGACGTTCTATTTAATATAAACTGGGCTAATTTCGGGGACGAATGAAAAGAAAGTTACACCATTATGCAAATTAATTCAAACAACTATTTTAGTTTCCTTTCTTTCACAATACTGTCAGTTTTAGATCTACTAGAGTGACAGGGTGTAATCGATTGCTATATTTTCCTTAGATTAGGTCATTTGCAGTGGTGTGCAGTAATATGAATCTATTTTCGGGGCGTATGATGAAATTTGTTTGGTCATCGGTGATTGCGTCAGATTTTTATCATGCCCAGACACTATTGTCTCGATTGTTGATTAGTTGCCCTACTTCCATTGTCTGAAATGGACGTTACTACAAGGAAGCGTACGAAAGTTGTAATGCTGCATGAACACACTAGCAAACCTTACAGAGAGATCGCGGATATTGTCTGTGTCAGCCTTTCAAATGTCAGTCGTGTTATCAAGGCGAAGAAACAAACTGGATCAATCAGTTCAAAACGTAAAAGAAATTGGGCCAGAAGAGAAAAACAAGGCCAAGGGACGACGTATACGGGATCAGGGAAAGTGTGAAAGATCCTAAGAAGACATTATTCGTTTTGTTTCAATTAATTGTATGTCAATGTCATTTATTGGTCTCGAGTTCAATCCCTGGATCAGGTCATGAAAGAATGTACACTGATCCAGCAGGAACGGATCATAACTGGAATCAGTCAGTTTAGGTGCCATACGTGATACACGCTTGGGCGATCATGTCTCGAAAGAGACATGACTGACTGGGCAGAAGATTATCCCGCAGTAGGTTGCCATTGCTTTCTGCGGTAGACTGGTTGCCGACCAAGGCTATAGAACCCAATCTGTCCTGCTATTTAACCCATAACTGGAAGGAAGAGACGGATTAATACCTTTCCCAAGGGTATTTGCGCGTAAGTGAATACAATGGATCCAGCTGGACTTCGAACTCGGCTCCCCGGTTTCTCGTTCCGAGCCGATATCCACTGTACCACAACGCACATCCTAACTGGAATCACAGCACCTAAATAACAATAATCAACAGAATTTTTCTCATATCAGTCAAAACAACCGATATCTGAAGATGGCCTGAGTGTATTTGTTTTGAACGTTGTTTCTATAATGACATTTATACCAGCCAAAACAAGAAAAACTTGGGAAATTGTTAAATCAATTACTCATAAGAAAATGAAATATTAAATAGTAAAACATTAATTACTTCAGTATTCTTGTAAAATCTACAGCGTTTTCTGCTTTTAATTATTTTCTCCTTTTTCCTACTAACCGAGAACACTATCTCGTTGTTTTATACTCTCTCTCTCTCTCTCTCTCTCTCTCTCTTTCTTTCTCTTGTTCTATATTTTCTATCAAATCAGTTTGTGAAAACCAACAATCAAGGACAACGTCAACTCCAAGAGACGACGTCTACGTGATCAGGGAAAATGAGAACGATCCTAGGAAGACATTATTTTTTGTTTCAATTAATTTACACAAGGGTGTAATTATAAATTTAGAGCGTTACGCTTGCAATTTTCTTCCTGTAGTGCAATTTGTATGCAACCACTTTTCCCACCGGCATAACATAGTGAACAGATTATATTGAATCAACTGTTAAATCTACTTCTAGGAAAATTAGTTCATATGTCGTGCTGGACATTTTTTATTGCCAGAATCTATCGTTCACATTTATAAGAATATCATTGGTCAGTACATCGAATATTGCTGCCATCGAATATTGCTGTCTGGTGCTTCTGTTTTACTTCTAGAGATTCTTCGTAAAATCCAACGAATCATCTGCAACGTTATCAGTCCTGACCTGGCATTTCGGCTTCACTTACTTTTTCACTTCCGTAACGTCACTTCTCTTTGCTTTTTCTACAAATAATTTCACTGTAATTCTTCTGATGAGCTTTATTTTTTATCACTACCATCTCTCTCTTCACATAAACGTGAACAAATTGCACATATGGGAACTAGTTAGGACTCCATAGAGACTATGAGGTATTATGGTGGCTGTAGTGAGAATGGTAAGTAAAAATGTGTTGTTTTGGTGCAAGGAATACAGTGGTATGTTTAGGCTAGTAATTGTGACTAGATCAGTTTAAGATAAGATGAATTGATGACCAGCCTTCCATTATTCCTACTTTTGACTTTGTGCCACATTTTCGTATTGGCAAAATAAATTCTGCTTTCCTTGTTGGTACTTCGACATTTAATCCCGGCACTTTTCTTTTTTCACTAATGTTCACCCAATACAAAGCCCAAGAACCACTCAAGGTAAGATATTACAATGGGGATTTGCTTAAGATTATCTTAAGAAAGGACAAGGATTACAGAGTTGACGCAGATATTAGAAGGGACCAGAAACCCAATCCTAAACAGAAAACAAATAATAAAGATCTACTTCTGTTCAAAAAATTGTAGAGGAGTGCAAACCGAACGATAAGCGATTTGGCAGTTAGGTCTCATAATTTCACTGTTAAAATTGTTAGATGTAACCATAGGTTCTATGCTAACAGCTTCTTCTCATGCACGTCTGGCTTGTGGAACCCTCTTTCGACTTCCTGCTTTCCTGTTAACTATGTCCGTGACATAGCGCATTATCTAGCATGATTAACAGTTCGAACAATGCCAGTACTTCGGAGCGATATCTTGTAATTTCATGCTCTCTCAACAATCGACGAACTATTCCTAGTACTCAATTGGTTTGGGTTGACCGGTCGTATCATTTTCATATGTGGCTGGGATCATCTCCCTAGGACGATAAAGTCAAAACGTCATCTTTCTGATAATTCGACTATATTGGCATTCGAACCTGAGTTTCATGGTCGGAAAGCAAATGTTGCAAAACCACTCATTAGAAAGCGAACGTGCTTACCACTAACACGCGCGAAATGCACACACACACACACACACGCATATATATATAGAGAGAATATTTGCTTCGTGTATATGCGTGTGTAAGGGTGTGGAGGCTTTTCGAATCCTGAGCAAAGTCATCATGGTCGCTCCCAAGCCACTAGCCCTCGTACAAGAGGAGGCAAACTCTGACATCAAAACGCCTTTTGTATATTTTGCAATCCATCATGCACTACCCACTGTATTTAAGGCCCCGGAAAAATTAAATTCAGTGATAATATAACAAGCGATCATCACAAACACCTAACGCGTGGCACACAGTGCCAGTGTATGAGTTATGTTGTTTTGATGGAAAGAGTGTGCTTTGAGCCGCACAAGCAACTGACCACTTAAAACAAGTCAAGTTGATCGGTCGCCTCAAATCAGGTTGATCGGTAGCCTGTTGAACTATCGTGGCTGATAGTTCAACACAACTGCATGCAGGACAGAAATCCCATGAATAAGTGTAAAACGAAGGGCATCATACACTACTAACCATGGGTATATCAGACCCGATTTTGAAAATATCAAAAAAATATTAAATATATATTTATTTGAAATATTTTACATGAAGTCACTTCAAAATTTGTACTTTGAGTTAACATTAATAGAAACTGAAGAACATATTATTTGGGTAAGAAAAACTGGTACTATTTTTAGTACCTGATTTTTAATTAAACTGTAATTAAAATGGCGTCATTTGTGCTGGGTGCTATATAACCATGGTTCGTGTTCTCGGGTTAAATAAAGAAGTCTCATACATAAAAAAGCAACAAATTTAACATCGAACGCCCAGGAAACGTTTAACCCTTTAGGGCCATTCGTATCATATTTGATACAGTATTTCCCTATAAGGAAACATTTGGTATTTCCCTATAAGGAAACATTTGGTATTCATTGACTGAGCAGTCAGTACTGCTTTCATTTGAAATTTATAAAATATTTCTCTTAAAAAAATTTTCAGGAAAATATTTCTTCCAAGGCTTATTTTCATACTGTATCAAATATGATACGAATGGCCCTAGAGGGTTAATAAAAATTGAGACATTAATAATACCCAATATGTAGAAGAAAGATCTATTTCTATTTCTCTCTCTCTCTCTCTCTCTCTCTCTCTCTCTATATATATATATATATATATATATATATAAATGGTGGACTCTCTTATCGTAAACGATAAATGAGGGTCAGTAGGCCTTCCCTGTACAATTTAATTGATGGTCAGTGTTCCAGGGTTAGGAGACTGGGTTTTGTCCACTTGTGGGATAAGAGGCTGGGTTTTGTTCGCTTGAGCTTTTGTCCTAAATTCGTTATAAGGCAATGTCCAGTGACCTGTTATAAAAGAATTAATAAAAGGAAATACTGTTACAAATAAAACTGGATATTGATGGGAGAAAAAAATGTCGACCTTGTAATAGTTAAAAATAACTCAAATATTACAACTAACATTCTCAGAAATAATTGCGAAACCGAATGGGTGCTCAAATCTTTCGAACTTATGCCATATTAAGCTACGTTTATAAATCACTAGATCCTTATACAGGGAAGGCCAACGAATATACTGACTTTTTAAAACTATTTTCTCTAGCTGGTCACTTGAAATCTCGTTCTGCATTTGTAAATGAACATACTGATAAGCCTATCCCTTTCAAAAAAATCTTCCATGTGTCGGGTTCCTTCAGGACGTAGGCGATCATAGCCCTCCCTATCCTTGGTGGTTCTTAGTACCCTTTCTTCTGTTAACCCACCGAAACCCTGCTCTGCCATCCACCTGCTCAGGCCTGTCAAGTATGTTATGCTTTGCTTTCCCCTGTCTCTCTTTCCTGCTATCTGTCTTGTGAGTATCAGATTCTCCAAGGCCTCCTTCCTCATTACATGTCCCAGGAACTTTAGCTGTTTTCAGTATTTCAGTATGCTCAGTATTAATTTCCTTTTAGCTTCCTTCCCTTTCAAAACCTCATCATTACTTACATGCTCGGTCGATGATATCCACAGTATCCTTCTGTAGAACCACATTTCAGCTGCTTCAAGGTTTTCCTTCATTTTTGATCCAGTATTCACTGCCATACTAAAGAACAGACTTTACATAACAACCCAGAACTCTCTTCCTTGTTTCTATCGAAATTTTCTGTCTTTTAATACTTAGTTTCTGGAGAGTGAATAAACTCTTAAAATGGGAAATAAACTCCAACATTTTGTGCACAATGATAGAAAATGGATGAGTGCAGTGGTGTAGTCTATATTGGAACGAGAAATTGGAGAACCGAGTTCGAATTCCAGTTGAATTCGTTATATTCACTTACTCGCAGATACTCTTGGGACAAATATCATCCATCTTTTCTCCCTCTAATTATGGGTTAAATAGCAAGACAGACTGGATTCTATAGCCTTGGTTGGCAGCCAGTTCACTAGAAAGTAATGGCAACCTACTGCAGGTAAATCTTATGCACAGTCAGTCATGTCGCTTTCGAGACATGATCGCCTAAGCGAGTATCCCGTATTGCACTTAACTGGCTGACTCACGCACACACTCACTGATAGGAAATTGTCTAGGAAGTGTTTAAGATGAAGCTTGCAATCCAAAGAACACCATCGGTACAACTAGGCAACATGGAAGGCGTTTCTCAGCAAAAGAAACCGGAAGACTGTCATCTGAAACATATATTCGAAATAAATTGTATAAATGGTTAGGTTGGTTTTCATAGTCCAGTCCTACAAAACTGAAAACACATTGGGTGAATTAAAAGACATGTAGGAACAAGAAAACTAAGTAATCTACAATAGTTTCAAGATTATGAACATGAAATGGAGTATAACGATACTCATAATAAGTAGAAATCGTTATTTTAAAATTCAGTCATGCGTTACCGTTACACGGCTATGATTTTAAAAGAAAATTAAGAAAGTACATCAACCAAATTTGCGTAAATGAAAATTTGCTAACCAAATACTCAAAATGTGTGTGTGTGTGTGTGCGTGTGTGTGTGTGCACGTGTGTGTGTGTGTGTGTGTGTGTGTAAAGACAGATAGAAAAACATAGAGAAATGTATTAAGTTCGTAAAAAGAGGTTCTAGTCAACCCCTAGGAGTTAGCCAAACATACATCAGTCAGTTAAGTGCCGCACGTCATACACGCTTGGATGATCATGTCTCGAAAAAGACATGACTGACAGGGCAGAAGATTATCCCGCAGTATGTTTCTATTACTTTCTGCGGTAGACTGTTGACGACCAAGGCTATAGAACTCAATCTGCCCTAATATTTAGCCCATAGCTTAAGGGAAACGAGACGGTCTAATACCATTCCCAAGGGTATTTTCGCGTAAGTGAATGCAACTGTAATTAGAACTCGGCTCACCGATCTTTCGTTCCGAGCCTATATCCATTGCACCACAACCTACGTACATCCAAAGATTCGCTAAAAAATGAGCATGTCAGTTAAGTGCCATACGTGATACACGCTTGGGTGATCATGTCTCGAAAGAGACATGACTGACTGGGCAGAAGATTATCCCGCAGTAAGTTGCCATTGCTTTCTGCGGTAGACTGGTTGCCGACCAAGGCTATAGAACCCAATCTGTCCTGCTATTTAACCCATAACTGGAAGGAAGAGACAGATTAATACCTTTCCCAAGGGTATTTGCGCGTAAGTGAATACAATGGATTTTTGACGAAAACATATCTCAAACTTTAAAAATGTTTTATCGTTATAATTTTTATGTTCTTAAAAGGAAAGGCAAAATGTTTTTTTAAATTATTAAATTTTATTTTATGCTTATATTAAATTCTAGTATATCCTATTCAGAACGTTCTAAATTAAGCTTAAAAATTTTGTTTTTCTTGTTTTGTTTTGTTTTTTCGGGCGCGGGGGGTGGGGCATAAATTAGTAATTGTAATTTTAGCCGAAAACGCCCGGATAAACAAAACATTTGGACATAATTTATGTTCTCAAAAGAAAAAAAATCATAAGATCACATGAAAATTTACATAATGAAATTTAACCATCACACATTATCGGTTATTTTAATAAAACCTGCATAAAAAAGAGATTACTGCCTAAATATACAAATCTCTTTATATGTATAAGTCTACATTCGTTATCAATGTGACTATACATGATTTCTCTCTAGTTATCTTTATTCATTATCTATCTATCTATCTATCTATCTATCTATCTGGGAGCCGAGTTAGAACTCCAGTTGAATTCCTTGCATTCACTTACGCACAAATTTGGTTCTATAGCCTTGGCTGGCAACCAGTCTACCACAGAAAGCAATGGCAACCTACTGCAGGATAATCTTCTTCCCAGTCACGTCATGTCTCTTTCGAGACATGATCGCCTAAAGCGTGTATCACGTATGGCACTTAACTGACTGATCTAACTATATCTATCTATGCATGCTATACATTATCTCACTATCTATATTTCTTTATTATCTATCTTTATTCATTTTCTATTTAAGTCTATTCATTATCTTTCTATCTATCTATTTATCTATTTCATTTAAACCTTGGGTCCATTAAATTATAGCATTGAAAATCAAATTAAATAAGTTTGGGCAAGCCCCACAAAAACTGAATCGGTTGGTCGCAAAAGAGAAATGACTACTTTCATTGTAATCTGATACTTTGTAAAAAAGCTTATTGGGTCAAAGAACATCTCTAACTCTCCCATAGTCCCGCAACAACACATTTTTTTGTATTTCTTTCTCTTCCACCCTCTGTCTTTCCCGTCCTCCCTCTGTCTTTCCCGCACTCTTCCACCCTCTGTCTTTCCCGCTCTCTTCCACCCTCTGTCTTTCCCGCTCTCTTCCTCCCTGTAACTCTTTCATACATACCAAGTGGAAGAGATAAAAATGAATGCAAGTATTTCTTTTCGTTACTACTTTTTTTAGAAGATTCCAAGCCATTTTAAATTAGGCAAAAATTTCGATTCTTAAAAATGAAGTTAAAGAGAAAGTAAAAGAAAAAGAAAACGTAAAAACAATGGCTGTCGTCTTCTAAATAATATACTGAATAGTGTTTTAGTAAATTGTACTCGTTTAGTTTTCATTCCAAACTTGTGAGGGATGCTTTTTTTTTTTCATTAAAGGTCAAGTGATAACAAGTATATATATACCAACATTTTTCTTTATGCTGTGTGTTTCAATGGAGGATAAAAAAAAATTCTCTGTTCGACCAGCGCATGAAATTTAACACACACACACACACACACACACACACACACACACACACACACACACACACAAGTAGTTTTTGGTCATAATTAAATTAGATCAGTATATAGAATTAGTAAAAACTCTTCTAGTGAAAAAGTATTTTATGAACATACAGATTTTTATAACAATGCCCTAAGGAATAGTGCGGTAAGAACCATGATGTCAAATACATAGCAAAAATGTATGGCTATAAAAGAAAAAACAGAAAAAGAAAAATCATTTGTTATACAACCTCTTTTAACCAGATGATTAGCACTAAGTTATGGCTGAAGTTCTTCAACTTAATTAAAAAACCTTTCCCTAATAATAAACCATTAAGTAATTTTTTTTTAATAAAAATACTCTTATATTAAGTTATTGCTGTACAAATAATCTAGAAAAAATTAACAAAAAATCAAAATATTAAATTCTTAAATCAGCACGAAAACCAAAATAAAAATTATTATCCAAATAATGAAAATAACATCATACAAATTTATGTAATTGTCGAAATCCTAACAATTGCCCACTGGAAAATAGGTGACTAACAAATTCTATTGTGTACCAATGTACTATATCATCAAATCCAAACACACCTATTAAAAAAATATCATTGGATCTACTAAGAATATTTTTAAACAGTTTGGTACTTGCATTTAACTTACTTAAAATAAATATCACGTACCAAAACCAAACATCCCTGTCTGCGTATTTTTGAAAGTTAAATGATACAAATAAAATCCCCAAAGTAAAATGAAAAATTCTGAAATCTGTAAATCGTTTTATGACATCTGCCCTCTGTGCCTGAATGAAAAGTTGCAGATTTAAGGTTCCCTGAAGATAAAGTACTACTGAATCGTGTGGATGAATAGACGGCTTTATGTAAACATCGAAAATATTTTTCTTTAAAATTTAATTAATGACTGTTGTTCATTTATAACTTTCGCTCCAATATAACTTAAAAGTTAAACATTATTTTACTAAAATAAATGGCCCACACAATACTTATTTGGTTTTCTTAACTACAATATATCTTAGTAATTATTTAATTCTAATTCTAACCCAAACAATACAGCCTCTTTAACTCACGAGGTAGTCAGTTAAGTGCCATGCGCGATACACGCTTGGGCGATCATGTCTCTTTTGAGACATGACTGACTGGGCAGAAGATTATCCCGCAGTAGGTTGCCATTGCTTTCTGCGGTAGACTGGTTGCCGACCAAGGCTATAGAACCCAATCTGTCCTATTATTTAACCCATAACTGGAGGGAAGAGACGGATTAATACCTTTCCCAAGGATATTTGCGCGTAAGTGAAGGCAAGTACAAAATCAAATTTAAAAAAAAACCCACTGAAATCCAACCTGCTGTTAAAAAATTATTGTCTACCCATTTAAATAATGAATGGTTCTACTATGTATCTTCTTTCTTCTTTTTTATGTTCCATGTACTTTCAGGACGTAGGCGATCATTGCTTTCCACATCTCCCTGTCCCTGGTGGCTCTTAGCACGCTTTCTCCTGTTGCACCATGTAACCCTTGTTCCGTCATCCACTAAATGTTCAACTAGTAGCCAATTCAATTCAGGACAACATTCCAGCCTTTTATGCTAAAAGTTTACAAAATCCTAGTCTCATAAATAAATAATAAAAAGAAAAATTTAAAAAAAAAATAAGATTAATATATAAAAAGAAACAAAATTAACATAAAAAATTCGATGAATTTTAATGTCATATTCAGACAGAACAGACCTTAAGACTTGAATTCGACATAATCTACCTTAATCGTTTGTTTTAGAGATTGTATCAATTTACAATGAATTTTTGTAGCAGACAGACCCACAAACTTCTGAACTATACGACAGAAATCGATATTTCTTGCAAATATAAGTAAAGTGTACTTTTGGATATTATTGGGGGCCGGTATAGTATATGACCTACCTCTTTGATTTTGGTATACTATGTGGCCTCCCCAGTTTGAATGTGCCCTACCTCAGTAAGAGTATATTTATAGATATAAGTATTCGGCTATTTACTGAAACCAATTATTTTCCCTGAACCTAACTTTAACTCTGCCCTAACCGTAATCCCAACCAAACAGTTATAACTCTTCCTTGTAATACGCTTTTTAAGTTAGGTCACGTACTATACCAGTGACAGAATTACGTAAGCCACTTTTAAAAGGTAGGTCACATACTATACCAGTGACAGAATTACTTAAACTACATTCAAAAGTTAAGTCACTTACTATACCAGTGACAGAATTACGTAAGCCACTTTTAAAAGGTAGGTCACATACTATACCACTAACAGAATTACGTAAACTACATTCAAAAGTTAGGTCACGTACTATACCAGTGACAGAATTACGTAAGCCACTTTTAAAATGTAGGTCACATACTATACCAGTAACAGAATTACGTAAACTACATTCAAAAGTTAGGTCACGGACTATACCAGTGACAGAATTACGTAAGCCACTTTTAAAAGGTAGGTCACATACTATACCAGTAACAGAATTACGTAAACTACATTAAAAAGTTAGGCCACGTACTATACCAGTTACAGAATTACGTAAGCCACTTTTAAAAGGTAGGTCACATACTATACCAGTAACAGAATTACGTAATCTACATTCAAAAGTTAGGTCACGTACTATACCAGTGACAGAATTACGTAAGCCACTTTTAAAAGGTAGGTCACATACTATAGCAGTAACAGAATTACGTAAACTACATTCAAAAGTTAGGTCACGTACTATACCAATGACAGAATTACGTAAGCCACTTTTAAAAGGTAGGTCACATACTATACCAGTAACAGTATTACGTAAACTACATTCAAAAGTTAGGTCACGTACTATACCAGTGACAGAATTACGTAAGCCACTTTTAAAAGGTAGGTCACATACTATACCAGTGACAGAATTACGTAAACTACATTCAAAAGTTAGGTCACGTACTATACCAGTGACAGAATTACGTAAGCCACTTTTAAAAGGTAGGTCACATACTATACCAGTAACAGAATTACGTAAAATACATTCAAAAGTTAGGTCACGTACTATACCAGTGACAGAATTACGTAAGCCACTTTTAAAAGGTAGGTCACATACTATACCACTAACAGAATTACGTAAAGTACATTCAAATGTTAGGTCACGTACTATACCACTGACAGAATTACGTAAGCCACTTTTAAAAGGTAGGTCACATACTATACCAGTAACAGAATTACGTAAAATACATTCAAAAGTTAGGTCACGTACTATACCAGTGACAGAATTACGTAAGCCACTTTTAAAAAGTAGGTCACATACTATACCAGTAACAGAATTACGTAAACTACATTCAAAAGTTAGGTCACGTACTATACCAGTGACAGAATTACGTAAGCCACTTTTAAAAGGTAGGTCACATACTATACCAGTAACAGAATTACGTAAAATACATTCAAAAGTTAGGTCACGTACTATACCAGTGACAGAATTACGTAAGCCACTTTTAAAAGGTAGGTCACATACTATACCAGTGACAGAATTACGTAAACTACATTCAAAAGTTAGGTCACGTACTATACCAGTGACAGAATTACGTAAGCCACTTTTAAAAGGTAGGTCACATACTATACCAGTAACAGAATTACGTAAAATACATTCAAAAGTTAGGTCACGTACTATACCAGTGACAGAATTACGTAAGCCACTTTTAAAAGGTAGGTCACATACTATACCAGTAACAGAATTACGTAAAGTACATTCAAATGTTAGGTCACGTACTATACCACTGACAGAATTACGTAAGCCACTTTTAAAAGGTAGGTCACATACTATACCAGTAACAGAATTACGTAAAATACATTCAAAAGTTAGGTCACGTACTATACCAGTGACAGAATTACGTAAGCCACTTTTAAAAGGTAGGTCACATACTATACCAGTAACAGAATTACGTAAACTACATTCAAATGTTAGGTCACGTACTATACCACTGACAGAATTACGTAAGCCACTTTTAAAAGGTAGGTCACATACTATACCAGTAACAGAATTACGTAAAATACATTCAAAAGTTAGGTCACGTACTATACCAGTGACAGAATTACGTAAGCCACTTTTAAAAAGTAGGTCACATACTATACCGGCACTTATTGTCTCAATTTCACATTAGAATTTGATTTAAATGTAGTTTGAATTTTCAATGTTAAATTTGTTTCTTTTTCTTCATGAGATTGGGATTTTGTCTACTTTTGGGATAAGAAACTGGGATTTTGTCCGCTGGATTTTTGTCACGGATTCGTTCAGCTTAATATTGTCATAAACTGAGGCCAAGAAGACAGATTTGGTTTTCTGCTTAGTACACATTTTCAATTAAGTTTTCTGTGGTGCAGGATGGTTTGGACAATTTAGTACTCACAAGACGATGAAAAGCGAGGCATCAGAAAGAAGCACGGGACATATTTGACGGTTTTAAGCAAAAGGATGCCGGAGCGCTGTTTGGGATGCCAAGAGGAAAAATATTAAAAGTATTAAGAACGACAAGAGACAAATGTAAGTGAAAATCCATGATCACCTACGTCCTGAAGAGACACGGCACAAGAAGAAGAAGAAGAAGAAGAAGAAGACACAGTTTCAGTAAAAACAAAAGGAAGGCTGAAACTCTCTTAGTTACTTCATAGCGTATTGGGCGCCTTTTTATTTGGCACACAAGACTATCTGCATTTATATATTATTTCAAGAAATACTTGAAAATATGTAAAATCCTTAATTTTAATAACTCGCTGGTAAGTATACTTATGAACTTTGCTTATTTATTTTATGTCGTAATAATTTATTTTTGACTAAAATCCCACAGGCCGAGTAAAAGCAATCTACTTAATTCAGGGAAAAATGAGTCTACTCTGAGCAGATTCCATTTGTTGGTTTTAAGAAACATTGAAAAATTAGGAAAAAAGTTCATAAAATCTTCTGATTCATATCAGGTCCGCAAGTAAGATCCCGCCATTTTGTTTTGTTATTAAGGTCACGGAAGGTGTGATGACCTACAAACGGTATGTGACCTCGTGTTAACCTTTTGTCAAAAGGGGAAAACAGGGAAGAGAAGGTTAGAGGTGTGACTTGATTAAGATCCGGTCTGGTAGGGCCTACACCTTAAAAAAAAAAGTTGTTCTCACTATCTGAACGCAACTTACTGCCTACCGTGAAACTTAACAAAGATCGAACCTCACTAATCCGGGTAACTTCAATAGCTTACTCTCTTCCGGCTCCAGGCTCTCCAGCCTACTTTAATCTACAAAAATTTTAATGAAATGTCAATTGCTATTTACTGTTCTCCTAATTATACTTCTTTTGTTTTCGCACATTAGTAATATTTCTGTCTCTAACTCTTCCATACCAACTCGTAACACCTTCTTGTGTCTTAGTGGCATTATTGCTGTCGCCACTACTTGCGTTAAAACAAACGTTCTTAGACACCTCCACTCCATTTTCGATACCTAGGTTTTAAATTGAATTTAAAAAAATAAAAAAACTTTTTCTTGAAACTTTATTTTTACCTTTTTTTTTTTTTTTTTTTTTTATAAGGGTTTCACCCCGAGCAAGGCATGTCACTGCCACTACTGTGCAGGGGGCTACGTAGAGTGGAGAAAGGCTGATTAAATATAGGAAATAACAGAGGGTGGGTGATAGGCGGGTGAGGATACCGAGAATGAGGGTTGGGTAGATGAGAGTGTTGTGGGAATAGTTGGGAGTTAGTGTGATAGGAGGTGTCTATTGACCCTACATTTAAACACCTGGAGATTGTAACTGTCGGGAAAGCAGACTTGTGGAAGGGAGTTCCACAGGCGGGAAGCGCGAGAAAAGAAGCTGTTGGAGTAGAATTTACGGTTACATCTTATTTGTTTAACTGTAAAAGGGTGGGACCTAGTTGCTAATCTAGTATCTCGTGTAAATTCGTGCTTAGGCGGCACCAGTGATCTAAGCTCATCGGAGCAGAAGCCATGAAAGTACTTGTAGAAGAGGCACAGGGAAGCTACATCACGCCGGTGTGAGAGCGGCTGCAGCCGGTCTGCCAAGTCAGTATCAACCACGTTACAGATCCTCCTTTGTATTTTGTCAAGAAGCCCAAGGAGAGCAGCAGGGGCACCCGACCAGATATGGCAGCAATATTCAATACACGGGCGGATGGTAGATTTGTATATGTGCAGAATAGATTCAGGTGGGAAAAATTTCCGGGCCCTGCACAGGGACCCCACTTTCGTAGCAGCAGATTTGGCAATGGATTCAATATAGTCATTCCATTTGAGGTCCGCCGAGAGTGTAAGGCCAAGGAGGCGTAGAAAGCTAAATCATTAAAGTTACTATTTCCAGTGAGCAAAAATAAATAATGTGATGTATTTCAAACAGAAATTATATTTATTGGAATCTAAAATTTTTAAATTTAAAAAAAAATTCAAATTGTCGGACATTTTTAAGCGATTGACACATTTGTAAACGAAAATCATAATTCTAAATTGATTTGTATTAAGCTTTTTAATTTTCGATTTGTAAATAAAGTTTATTTTTAATGAATTACCGAAGACATCGAGTAACTGGAAGAAATTTAAACAGATGTTTGAAACTTTAATTAGCAAAGAAAAAAATGTAAACAATTTTTATAAAAATTCATTATTCATCGAAATTGTTTTTCTTCTTCAGAATATGATATCCTAAAATTATATTATTTATAAAAATAAAATCAATTAAAACTTTATCTTCATTAAAAATAGCGTAGTTTTAATGCCTTTTTCATTTTACTCTTCGGAGCAGATATTTGGAAAAATGGATTTATATTCCCCACTGAGTCCTGCATTTAACTAATAAATAAAAAAAATTGGTATCGATAATGTAATTTCTAGAAGTTTTATGCAATTAATTGGAGTGGTAGGGGTAACAGATATAAAAAAAAAATATATTTTTACCAAGATTTTCTAAAAATAATAATTGCATAAATTAAATAATTTAATTAATTTGTGAATAAGTTCTGAAAGTTTCATAAAATCAAAAAACTAGTTGATTTTTTCAAGATTTTTCAAACTAATGTGACTTTCAATGTCTTAAAACGACTTGCGTAATATTACGTTTTGCTTAATAGTCACATTATTTTGAAAAAATAAAAAATTACATAACGTGAATCTCTGACGGAAAACAAATAAAGAAATTTTAACTGAAATTTCGAACGTGTTAGAAAGGATTTTTTAAAAATAATGACAACACAATTGGAGTTTTCTTCTTAATATTAGCATAAAGATTTTGATAATAAAACTTGTTTCATTTTTGGGCCAAAATTTAGTTGACAAATTACAGCTGTTTAAGTGAAGCACATTTACAAAAGAATGGACAAATATAAAAATCTGATAGAAAAAAAATACCGCTCAATCAAAGCAATAGCTTCATAAATGTTATTCGGACTCTGTTCCGTCGGAAACAACGGTTAAGAGGTGGTATGCTGTCTTTAAACGCGAACGTACAGACACAAATGATGCTGAACGCTCAGGTGGCCCAAAATCGGCAGTTGTCCCGGAAAACACCAAATGTAATCCACAAACTCGTTTTGTCTGATTGTAAATTGTAAGTTACGTGGGATAGCATAGGAGATGAACATATCAGAAGGCAGTGTATTCACCATTTCGCATAAACATTTGTCAATGAGAAAGCTGTGTTCATAGTGAATGCCGCGTTTGCTCACAATCACTCAAAAACAACAACGCTTCGACGATTCAGGGCGTTGTTTGCAACTGTTTCAACGCAACAAGAAGGAGTTTTGCGTAAGTATATGACAATGGATGAAACATGGATCCACCACTTCACTCCGGAGTCAAATCGGCAGTCAGCTGAGTGGACAGCAGCAGGTGAACGCCGTCCAAAGCGACCGAAGACGCAAATATCAACAATCAAGATTTTGATCTCCGCATGCACAAGGTATTTTGTTCATCGATTACCTTGAGAAAAGAAGAACCATCAACAGCGAATATTATTTAGCATTATTGGTGCGTTTGAAGGAAGAAATCGTAAAAAAACGGCCACAAATGAACAACAAAGTGGTCTTTCACCAAAGACAGCGCACCATATTACAAGTTGATCGCAACGATGGAAAAACTACACGAATTACACTTCGAATTGCTTCTGCATCCACCCTATTCTCTACATCTGGCTCCCAGCGATTACTGGGAGATTTAACTCCAATGAAGAAGTGATATCAGAAACTGAGGTATATTTTGAGACCAAAGACAAATCGTTTTACAAAAAACATCGAATTGTTAGAGAAGCGTTGGAATCAGTGTATCACCCTAGAAGGAGACGATGTTGATGAATAAATTCGAATTTTGCCTAAAAGTTGTTGTTTTATTAGTTAGAACCGGAATTTACTGAGTGATGTGTTAGTAGTGGCGTTAGTATTAACACTTTGATTTTGTTTCGAAACTAACTTCTCTTGTGTTCTAACAGCTTGACAGTAGAAAAGAGGGCAATAATAGATTAGAACTCCATTACTATGAAGGAAAAGTTTTCCCGTTTAATTTAGTAAAGTAATATACTTATACTCAAAATCATTCCTAAGTTGTGTATACGGTAGGGGGTGTAGTATGAAAATGAAGACGCTGCTTGAGTTTGCCTCCCTCCTACTCAGAAAAATGAAGGCCCTAAGTACCCCCTCACTTTAAGATTTCCACAATCGCCGCAGTACAAATACATATTTAGGCAACAAGTTTTCTTTTATGCTGGTGTTTTATAATATTTTTCAACAGGCTCACGTTTTCCGTTGAAGTTGTAAAAGTTACAGACCAATTCCGTTGTATGACGATAAACTAGATCCGGCAGCATGACTTCTGATTCGCATGTTTTGAGGGCTTTTTTTTATTAATTGTTGTTCTCAAGTCCACTCTGATCCGGGATGGTAGCATCTGTTAGGGTCCCAGCTATAGGCAAATAGTTTATCCCCAAAGTGGGATCAAAACACTATCAAAGTATAAAAATAGATTTTTATAGTAAAAATACTAGCAATACAATTTTTGAAAAAAAAAAATTATCATCAATACATTTTTGGAAAAATAAAAAAATATTGCCAGCAATACGTTTTTGTAAAAGAAATTTCTAATGTTTCTACGAAAAAGGAAATTTCGGTATTAAATGAGACACAAGGAACTGATATGCCACTAAACGAACCAAATACGTTAATGTTACCTGATCTGAAAACTGATTTCTTACAAAGTATACATATTCTGTTCATACGAAACTATCTTAAAAATCTCGTCGGTATTAAACCCATTGAGGTTGAGATGCCATAAAACAAATCAAACCAAACCTGATCTACAAACTGATTTCTTACAAAGAATACATATTCTGTTCATACGAAACTATCTTAAAAATCTCGTCGGCATTAAATAAATTAAAATAAAAATAACTAAAAATTAAATTAAAATAACTAAAGTCTTGTTGGCATTGAAGTGTTGATATGCCGTAAAACAAAATAAACTAATCCTGTTGCATGATAATGCCTAATCTTATGCCTGGTGAACGAAACTGAGGCAATTAGGAGATGAACAGCCATCCTAATTAAGTCAACTACTCCTAACTGATTATCATCTTTGAAAAACTTTAATTAGTTTTTTAATATGACATATATTGTAAAAGATAAAAATCAATTTTGCTGGATGACAATGCCTCCCCCCTTTACCAAGGAACTGAACAGAGCCGGTTTCCTCCTTGGTCTATGGAGCCCACTAAAGGAGTAGTGCCACTTGGTCTGAAGATGCTTGAGTTGTAAAACTGACAGTGTTGACTCCTGTATCCTCACTTGAGGTTGCTGATCACTTTCAACAAATTAGTGCCACAGTCTGTTACAATTATTCTTGAGTGAACTAACGCCATTCAGTGTCACTGTGACTGGGACGCGCGCTGTCACGTGATCAAAGATGGCGAGGTTAACTGAGCGAGATTGTATGAAACTGAAAACCCCAAGACTATCAATGAACCCAGTCCTGGGTATGACGATAAACTACATCCAGCAGCAAGGTCTCTGTTCTGAAGATTAGAGGTTTTGAGTAACACGAAAGCAACTCTCAACTGCTGCTTTTCCCAGGTCTACCCTGTTAGGGTCCAAGCTATAGCCAAATAGATCCACCAAGCAAAAAAAAAAAAAAAAAAAAAAAAAAGGTTTTTTTATAGTAAAAATAACAGCAATACTTTTTTTAAATTACAGACAACACATTTAGTGAAATTACCAGACGCGCAAATAAAAAAAAGTACACGCATATATATAAATACTTTTCTGGTATTAATAAGAAAAATGCTCAATATACAGCGCTATTATTAATATTAACACGTAATGAGGGAGGAAGACTTGGAGAATCTGATACTTACAGGGTGGACAGAAGGAAAAAAGAGGCAAGGGAAAACATCGCGTGACATACTTGATGGGCTTGAGCAAATAGATGGCAGAGCAGGGTTTGGGAAAAATAACAAGACAAATAAGAGCTACGAAGAACAGGAAGCTGTGGAGGGCCATGATCATTTACTTCCTGAAGGGGCACGGCACATAAAAGATGTGTGTTTTAGTAGGTTTTACGACAAATAGGTTGTGTAGAATAATAAAGTCACAGTTACCAGCCATTCCTGCAAACTCATTACGAGTTTTGACTTTTGACAATACCCGATTATTTTATTTTATTCCTAATAAAAAAGCATATTTCTTAGTGGCCTTAACCCTCTAGGGCCATTCGTATCATATTTGATACAATATGAAAACAAGCCTTGAAAGAAATATTTTCCTGAAAAATTTTTTAAGAGAAATATTTTATAAATTTCAAATGAAAGCAGTACTGACTGCTCAGTCAATGAATACCAAATGTTTCCTTATAGGGAAATACCAAATGTTTCCTTATAGGGAAATACCAAAGGTTTCCTTATAGGGAAATACTGTATCAAATATGATACGAATGGCCCTAGAGGGTTAACATCGGATAACTTTGTGAAACTTCTTGTTACTGGTATACGTTACGATCATTGAAAAGAGAAATGAATGAATACCTGGCTGATCCACTCTCCCATAATTGTTAATTCTCCATATGTAGTCAATACCGTAATAAATGTATTGTAAATTTGTTACACCTATTTTTAACAGTGACAGGTTGCTTACGAAGCAATTGTAACGAATATTCTGAGCGAGGGAAAATTTTCGTTTTTATTTTATTTAATTTTATTTTAAAAAGTTAATCAACTTTGAGTCGAGATGTGATATATGTACTGCGACAAGTCTTTTTTTTCAAACTTCAGATAACGAATAACTTCTTTTTTAAAATTAAATTTTGTAAAAGATAAAAAAAAAATATGTGTGTTCTGAGAGTGTTCTGTTTGCTAAATTTTTTTTTTTTTATCATATCACCCCGAGCAAGGCGATAACGCCACTGATGCGCAGGGGGCTACGTAAGGGTAAAAAGAATGGAAAAGAGAAAACCAGAAACCACATCCTAAACAGGGAACAAGGGATGAGCCTCTTCCCCTGTTCAATAGACTTGGGTGGAGTGTGAACCGGGCGATAGCTTCTATCTACTCCAATTGAAAAAAGAAAAGAAAAGAGTGAAAAGAGAAAACCGGAAACCGCATCCTAAACAGGAAACAAGGGATGAGCCTCTTCACCTGTTCAATAGATGTGGGTGGAGTGTGAATCGGGCGATAGTTTAGTCTATCTACTCCAATTAATTCATTGTGTAAATTAACCTTTCTCCTACGGAAGCCAAAACAAAATATGTGGATACCACATGGTCTCTTAAAAATTAAAACAAATATTTATTGACATCTGAGTTGCTTATCGACAATAATAGAAGCAACACACATGCGCAAACAAACAAACATACGCACACACATACACATCAGATTACGTATTTTAATTTTTTTAAGATGTCACGTGGCATGAGCAAAAACTGGCAAACATAAAACATTTGACTCCACCCTTGTTGACTTGTTGAGTTTTAAAATGACGTTGTTTTTTTTTTTCCTTATTCGCGGTCAGGACAACTAAAAAGTGGTAGAAATTCGAAAAATGAATATTTCTGGACAAAGTGCGTATTGTACAACTGCAGCAAAAATAATTTAAATTTAAAAAAAATAGATGTTCACATAAAAGTTCACAATATGAATGAGTAAAAAAAATATTACTACTTTTGTCTCATAATTGTTACATTTTGAATTTGATTAAGCGCATGAAATTTGTACACAAATCTAACAACTATTTTAAAAAAAACAATTTAAAAATCATTTTTTTAAATGATTTTCTGGGTAGTGTTATTGTTTCGGGATTTTTTTTCTCTTTGAGACCCCAGAGAATAAAACATAGTCGAGCGAGCAAAACAATGTTAGAACATAAAAGTTTTCTTTTTACTTGCGTGGAAACTATTGTTTTTTTTTTAGTACTTTTTTTGCCTTTCAAGTTTTTAGACACTCAGATCGCTTTTTTTTCGTTGTTTTTTTTTTTTTTTTCGTTTTTGTATTTGTTTTTCATTTTTTTCTGTCATCCAAGCTATGTTGGTTTGGTTGCAAGCAAAATCTGCCTCGCCTTTTTAGAAAAGTTCCTGTGTAGTTTGATTTCCTATGCATTTTACTCTTACAGTCAGCTTGACACGAATTGATTCGACGCAGTCACACAACTTGCGTTCGGCTCCTGCTGGTTTGCGCAGAATTGCGTCAAACAGATGTTGTTGTTCCTCACAAATATTACTTCTTGTTTAAAAACTCTTTTTAGCAAGACAAGTCAAAATTGGCAGCTGTAAAAAATCTGATCATGTATTTATGTTATGTTAGTTCCTAATATATATATATATGAATGGAAATAAAACAGATAGGAAAAGCTTCTTCAGAGATTTGATAAGACGAAAAGCATTCGCCTTAAGAAATATCTGAAGAAGCTTATTAAAGAGAAACATGTTTAGATTAAAAACACTTTTTCCTACTTGTTCTTTATTCGATTCACCTTGTCGTATTTCAATATATATATATATATATATATATATATATATATATATATATATATATATATACAATTTTTACGAAATGAATTAACACTGACGTTTTTTTTTTTCTTTTTTTGTTTTTGCTCAAACAGTATATTTATTTATATCTACTGGCCTGAATAATCGAGAAATCTTGTTAAGAAAATTATGCGTTCTCCGACGCAGGTTCGAATCCTGCTGGAGGACGCGTATTTTTCAGTAGATGTTAATAAATTTATTATAATAAAAACAGGAGCATCTACCCAAATACGAGTATCCATTAAAAATAATGTTTAACAAACCAAATTAAATTTGTATGTTTGTGTGTGTGCGTGTGAATTTCGTTAAAAATGACAGCTTGAAAATTTATATAAAAATCTTAACCACAGTATCTTCTTTTCTGTTTTCTATTTTTTTTCTTTTAAGCCCATGAATTATATAAAAAAATACGCGTTATAAAGAAATACACAACTCTAGTTGACATAAACAACAGAATTAAATTAGTTCTCCATTCAGTCAGTTAAGTGCTATACGTGATAAACGCGTGGGCGATCATGTCTCGAAAGAGACATGACTGACTGGGCAGAAGATTATCCCGCAGTAGGTTGCCATTGCTTTCTGCGGTGCACTGGTTGCCGACCAAGGCTATAGAACCCAATCTGTCCTGCTATTTAACCGATAACTGGAAGGAACAGACAGATTAATACCTTTCCCCAAGGGTATTTGCGCGTAAGTGAATACAATGGATTCAACTGGAATTCGAACTCGACTCCCCGGCTTCTCGTTCCGAGCCGATATCCACTGTACCACAACGCACATCCATTACACAAGATATAAAACTGTTAATTTCACTGTCGAAAATAATTTATTTGCAAGATCTAAATTCCAGAGAACCAAAATGTTACGAATTGACAAGTAAAAAAACTGTGTTTTGGTCAATTCAAATTCGTAAATAATTATATTGGATATACTACTACATGTTTAAGAAGAAGACTCACGTTGCATCTCTCTGACTGTAACTCTATTAAGTCTCATTTAAATACACATAGTGACCTACTAAACTCTATCAGTACATTACTCGAGAATAATACAAATATAACATCCTCCACATGTAAAAAAGGCTAAAAAAAATGGAATCATTATCAAAAAAGAAAAAAAAGCCAATACTCAACAATATCAATTATGAATGCAACCATAATGTGCCAAATGTGTTTGTAAAATGAAACAATCCTATAACTCTACATATAGACATAAACCAATCCTATAACTCTACATATATACATAAACCAATCCTATAACTCTACAGATATACATAAACCAATCCTATAACTCTACAGATATACATAAACCAATCCTATAACTCTACAGATATACATAAAACAATCCTATAACTCTACAGATATACATAAACCAATCCTATAACTCTACATATATACATAAGCCAATCCTATAACTCTACAGATATACATAAACCAATCCTATAACTCTACATATATACATAAACCAATCCTATAACTCTACAGATATACATAAACCAATCCTATAACTCTACATATATACATAAACCAATCCTATAACTCTACAGATATACATAAACCAATCCTATAACTCTACAGATATACATAAAACAATCCTATAACTCTACATATATACATAAACCAATCCTATAACTCTACAGATATACATAAACCAATCCTATAACTCTACAGATATACATAAACCAACCCTATAACTCTACAGATATACATAAACCAATCCTATAACTCTACAGATATACATAAAACAATCCTATAACTCTACATATATACATAAACCAATCCTATAACTCTACAGATATACATAAACCAATCCTATAACTCTACAGATATACATAAACCAATCCTATAACTCTACAGATATACATAAACCAATCCTATAACTCTACAGATATACATAAAACAATCCTATAACTCTACATATATACATAAACCAATCTCTATATTCCGTTAAAAGGAAACTAAAATCCATGCTTGATAGTAGGTAAAAGTATAGCCGAAAACACTCGGATACATCAAACATTCTGACAATTTTTATATATTTATGTATTGAAAAGAAAACAAATGATAAGAACATATAAAAAAAAATATAGAGAAAACTTAAACATAGCAACTTGTCTGTCATTTTTAACAAACTGGTCGGGTGCCCCTTCTATTCTCCTCGGGCTTCTTGACAAAATACAGCGAAGAATCTGTAATGTGATTGATACCGACTTGGCTGACCGCCTGCAGTATCTCTCTCACCGGCGTGACATGGCTTCCCTGTGCCTCTTCTATAAATACTTTCATGGCTTCTGCTCTGAAGAACTTAAATCACTGGTGCCCCCTAGATGTGAATTTGCACGAGATACTATATTGGCAACTAGGTCCCACCCTTTTACAGTGAAACTGATGAAATGTAACCGCAATTTCTACTCCAACAGCTTCTTTCCTCGCACTTCCCGTCTGTGGAATTCCCTACCGCATGCTTGCTTCCCCGACGGCTACAACCTCCAGGAGTTTAAATGTAAGGTCAATAGACACCTCCTAACACACTAACTCACACCCACTCTCTCCAACTCTCTCTCCCTATGTACATCCTAAGCCGTCTATCACCCTCCTTCTGACATTTCCTATACCCAATCCCTCTATGTAACCCCCTGCGCAAAAGTGGCAGTGGAATGCCTTGCTTGGGGTGACACGATTAAAAAAAAAAATTGCATGAAATAGGGATTGCTGCCTATATATATAACTTTTACTTCCGGGCAAACAAAATGATTTCATAATATGGTTACTCGGAGCTGAGGGGTTTTTAAGGACCTGTTAAAATGGCTATTCTCCAAATCAAATAATTTTAATTTATATATATATATATATATATATATATATATATATTCCTATATATTCATATTCATATATTCCCATGTGTGGATGTTTGTAGGTTTATTTATGTATGCGTTCTTTCTCTTCCTCGTTTAATGTATGAACAACTTTCTAAATCGAATAAATTGTTAAACTGAGAAAATTTTATTTAAATTTAGCAACAATAATAAAATTTAAATATAATAGTTAATTAATAATGCTGATTCTAATTTAATAAAATATTAATACTAATGCGTATTAATATTTTATTAAATTGAGATCAGCAGGAGATGGGAAAATAGACGAGTATATCTTTAACTGCCTTTTTGATGGTTGTTTTTATTCGGGTTGGACGTTCTGGTTGATCTTTACTGGGTATGTCGTTCGCCATGTGTTACACTGTTTTTTTTTTGTTTTTTTTTTTGTTTTTTTTTTTGTTTTGTATTTTTTTTTTTTTTTTGCCGGCCGTTCGACTCGATATTGATCGGCGAGTTGTATGGTTACGTAGTGTTCTACCCGACATCGGTTTTCGCAGGGTCGGGGAGTTATAAAAAGTTAGGAAACTCTGTGGGGCGTGGGCCTTGAGTCTCATGGTTATTAGTTGTTGGTTGCTATGGTGAAACGTATCCATGTTATAATTTCTGAATAAATATTATTAGCTCTACTTTGTATTGAGCACTTTTTAAAAAATAGTGTTTCTTTGGACAAGGAATATTATTCCATCCATACGTACCTTATACTCGTACATATATATATATATATAATATATATATATATAGAGAGAGAGAGAGGGATTGGGTATAGGAAATGTCAGAAGGAGGGTGATAGACGGCTTAGGATGTACATAGGGAGAGAGAGTTGGAGAGAGTGGGTGTGAGTTAGTGTGTTAGGAGGTGTCTATTGACCTTACATTTAAACTCCTGGAGGTTGTAGCCGTCGGGGAAGCAAGCATGCGGTAGGGAATTCCACAGACGGGAAGTGCGAGGAAAGAAGCTGTTGGAGTAGAAATTGCGGTTACATTTCATCAGTTTCACTGTAAAAGGGTGGGACCTAGTTGCCAATATAGTATCCAAGATTATTTTTAAGTCTGCACACATTCTCCAAATTAGAAGTTGCTTTACTCTGATTGGTTCACATTGTACATAGAACAATGCCTCCCTGATTAAAGGGTTTTGTTTGTTTTTAACCTTTTAAAACCATTCAATTTAAAATAAACCACATCACTTGACAAGGCACAAGAAGTGTCGAAACAAAATAGCTACTTTTGTAGTGATATTATAACATATCCATGTTATAATTTATATATATATATATATATATATATATATATATATATATATATATATATGAAATTAAATTATATAAAAAATTATATAAAAAACCCCAGCCGCAGCACATTGACTGTCATATTTAATGAAGCTTAGATAAAAGAGGGATTGCTGCCTAAATACAGAATCTATTTATATATGTATGTAAATAAGTATTCATATATGTATACACGCAGGTGTTAATAAACAATGCTCAATGTAATATAACAAAGCTATTAATTATACACTAATAAATACACATATTGTCCTACGTAGGATAATATATATATATATATATATATATATATATATATATATATATATATAATGCTTATGTACATTGATATACAATACAAGTACAGCTTTCTCAACGCGTATGACTTTTTCTTTCGTTTTCCATCTCTCTCTCTCTCTCTCTCCCTCTCTCTCTCTCTCTCTCTATCTATCTATCTATCTATCTATCTATTTCTTTTGTTTATGTCAATAGACGAGGTCAAGGTTTTTACCTTTGTTCCCATATGAAAAAAAAAATTCAGATTAAGCACTCGAAATTTTTCAAATATGTACAAAGAAAGAAAGAAAGAAAGAAAGAAAGAAATAAAGAAAATACAGAGAAAAGAAAAACTTGGAAAAATTGTTACTTCCCGGCGGGACTTAATCCATTTATTTATAAATGCAAAAATAAATAAATCAAATAGAAAAAAAAATGTTTTAAGTCTTCATTTATTCAGGCAGCCAATATAACCTATTTTAAATGGGCCGTTGGAGCAACCGTGATAATACTTCTTCCACCAAACCTAGAACTCTTTGTTCGGGTCTGAATGCTGATTTTCAACGCAGGCAGTCTTTTTCCAATAGAAAATCTAGGGAAACATCATCTTTCTAAACATCTTTGATTTGGTAACTATGATCCAGTTCATGAACAGTTTTCAAGATAAAGTGATCGTGTCCGAGACAGAGATCATGAAATCCTACATTAGTGTTTTTCAAATTTTAAACAACGACACACCTAGGACCAAATAAAAATATCACGGCACACAGGTAGGATCTACTGGGGTAAGATGAGTCAGTCAGTTAAGTGCCATACGTGATACACGCTTGGGCGATCATGTCTCGAAAGAGACATGACTGACTGGGCAGAAGATTATCCCGCAGTAGGTTTCTATTACTTTCTGCGGTAGACTAGTTGCTATAGAACCCAATCTATCCTGTTATTTGATCCATAACTGGAGGGAAAAGACGGATTAATACCTTTCCCAAGAATATTTGCGCGTCAGTGAATGCAAGGAATTCTATTGGAATTCGAACTCGGCTCCCCGATTTCTTGTTCCGAGCCGTTATCCACCGCACCACAACGGACATCCCAGTTGTGCGTTGTGGTGCAGTGGATATCGTAAAATGAGTATCCAGGTTAAAATGGGTAGAGTCTACTGGGGGAAAATGAGTAAAATAACGCGTATTTTTAAAATTCAAATCGTCATATTATTTGTCTAGAAGATGGGGAAAAAAGCCACTATGTGTGCACCATAAGTCTCCTTTTTTTGCATACCCATTTAACTCTGGAGACTCATTTTACCCCAGTAGACCCTATACATTTATATGAAATAAAAGTAAAACCATAGGTTTATACGCACATAAATATGAACTTACTTTGAATATTAAAGTATTTAAAATAACATAATAGAAGAATAGTGATCATAATTATTTGAAAAAAAAGTTTAATATTTCTTCATTTATTCAAATAATGTACTATTACTACCTACCTACTCACACACACACACACACACACGACAGTATTTCATGGCATTCTTAAGAGGGTCGTTCGGTACACTAGTGTCCCGCAGCACGGCAGTTGGGAATCACTGCCTTACATTGTGATTGACATTGTTAGCGTTCTCATAACAGCGTCGATCGTCGGGTTTCAAATAAAAGCCAGACTGTTCAAGTTTCTTTTCTTTTTTTTTTTAAACTCCCGACACTTTACTCACCTAAAAACGGACAAGAGATTTTTCTTTTCTTTCTTCCATCTGGCCTTGTGTCAGACTTAGCTAAGCTTAATCATACATTGTTTGATTTTCTTTTGTTTTTTTTTTAAGTCGAGGAAACGACGCTTATTCGCGCCCCTAAGTGAGAAAAAAAGTGGCATAGACAAAGGCACAGCTCCACAAAAAAAAAAAAAAAAAAAATATTAAGCCGATATACTTTTTATACATATAAGCAGGACCATGGCTCGGGTTTCGTGACCTCCCCACTTTTCTATGATATGGTCCTCTGAAACTATGATACTCACCCCTATTTTACTACATCTCAATTTTAATGAAATTCGTTCATACTCACGGATAATCATTCATCCATTTCTAGAAATCTACGGCAACATTATTGTCTATATTCACAATATATAAAAATAATGATCGAAAACACAATTATTCTACACCAAGAAAACAGCAAAAGCAAACTACAGATTCTCGAGGCAATATTCATTAAAACACATAAGCCGTCAATTAATAAAATCACCTATGAATTCTGTAGTAATGTCCTAAAATGTTTGTAAAATGAACAGTTATTTCATGCTTTAACACGTGCATGACCATGACATTACAACATATAAAAAAATCCATTCTGGATAATTTTCACGTTCTAAGGAACGCTAGCAATTTGTCAACCGTTATATTTCAAGCAGAAAAAATGTACAGTAATTTTTAGCAAAACAATTTTGCGGTTACCATAACTCACAACCATGAAGATGATCTCGGAAAGAGGTTGAAAGTACTTGGGTACCTTAAGAAATGAATGAAAATAACATCCGTCATCGTTACAGCTCATTTCTGACATCTTTTGATTGTAATATGCGAAAGATTATCCGTGAGTATGAACGGGTTTTATTAAAAATAAGCAGACATAATGTTTGCAATTTATTTAATCTGACATGTTTAATAGAAAATTTGCTGCCTAAACACACACACACACACACACACACACACACACACACACACACATATATATATATATATATATATATATATATATATATAATAAATTCTCTCCAAGCAAAGTGATAAAGCCTCTAAGACGCAAGCAAGCATTAAAGAGAATAAGACAATCCTGAACATGAAACAAGAGATAAACGTGTACTCCTATTCGAAAACCTGTGAGGGGTGTAAACCGGATGACAGGCGAACCTAGCATAATAGAGTAAGAGGTGAATGGTCTTTAATTAAGCATAATTATTAATCTTATATGGGATTGGGATTTTGTCCAATTTGGGGATAAGTGATTGACATCTTGTCCATTGGGTTTTTAGCATGGATTCCTCAAAACCCAACCCATTCTAAAGAACTGTAAATGCAAGTTTTCTGCATGCATGCGGACATAGCTAAAAATTGTCCAAAATATGTTAGAAATGCTACTCTTTGGCTGGAATCCCCAAGACTAGCCTCGCTTGAAACAGCTTAATGTCCATTCCAATAACCTTTTCATGATTCTGACTTCATTCTGTTGAAGTTGGTATCGCCATCTTATATTCCCTGAATATGGCTGTGACTTTATTCTATAGAAATATAAGTGGTTCTTTTACTCATCTTAAAGATCCTGTCTATAATTTTGCCTTCATTACATAGAGTTTTAGGTGCTTTCTTCTCATACCACACTTTCTTAAATAAATCAATGAAGGCTTTACTCTTTATTTTTAATTTTTTAGATTTTTAAGATTTAAAATTTTTATTTTTTGTATGAAATAATAATCCACTTATATGAAGATGGTTTGAAATAAAATTATTTATAATGCCTATAAACCGGATGTCCTGATCATGGCGATGAACTATATCCGGCAGCAAGGTCTCTGATTGATAGGTTTTAAGGAGTGAAACCACCTCTTAACTACAATTGTTCTTAGGTCTAGCACCTGTTGAGAGGCTCAGATTTAGACAAATAGTAAACCCCAAAACTGGGGTCAAAATCTGTAAAAGTATAAAAAATACTAGCAATGTATTTTCACAGTAGAAAAATTATCAGTAATACATTTCGGTAAAGAAAATTACGAATGCTCCTCCCAAAATTAAATTTCGGCATTAAACGACCCATCAGTTACGTGCCATATGTGATACACGCTTGGGCGATCATGTCTCGAAAGAGACGTGACTAACTGGGCAGAGAATTTTCCCACAGTAGGTTTCCATTACTTGTTGCGGTAGACTGGTTTTCAACCAAGGCTATAGAACCCAATCTGTTCTGCTATTTAATCCATAGATAGAGGGAGAAACTAGATACCAAAGAGTATTTGCGTGTAAGTGAAATGCAGCGAATTCAACCGGAATTCGAACTCGGCTCTCCGGTTTGTCGTCGCTAAATGAACAAACAAGAAAGGAGTTGTGCACGTACACTCAAAATCAAGTTTCTTTATGCCTTGCTTTTCCCCGATGTGAAAAAGTTAAAATTAAAAAATAAAAATACTTAAAAAAAAAAAAAGAATATTAAAAATAAGTTCTTTTGTTTTTTAAGTCGATATCCCTACCATGCAAAACAGTAAAGCCACTAAAACACAAGGAGTTACAGGGTGTGGAGAAATTAGGAACAGAAACATTAATGATGAGCGGCAAGAGAAAAGAGGAGTCCGGTGGAGGGTAAATAACGATTGACATTGCGCATAAATTTGTGCAGATTAAACTTGGTTCGAAAGCATGGAGCTGGAAGGGAGTTCCACAAGTGAGTAGTGCGAGAAAAAACTGTTAGCATGGAATTTGGGCTACATCTAGTCAGCCCAGCATTAAAATTATGAGATTATGAAGCCAGTCTAGTTTTGTGTTTAAATTATACAGTATAACCCGTATATAAGAGACCCTGATATAAGAGATATTTTGTCTGATTCGAAATTAGAGCCTGTGGTAATGTATATAAAATAGACCAAACCCGGATATAAGAGATTTCTTATCCGGTCCCGACAACTCTCTTATATTCGGGTTACACTGATATTTAATTTGGTGAAGTCTCGTTAGAAGATAAAGAACAGAAACAAACTGACGTTCGCTTTTCTTCCTTCCCCAGATTTGCTGATGATTCCGAGGGACAAGATCTTACGCTTCGTCATCTCCCTCTACGGAAGGCCAATGACATTACTGGCGATAAATTACAGAGAAAAAAAGAGAGAGAGAAACTCCTTGTTTTATTGATTTATTTATTTTATTTATTTATTTTTTTTTTTTTTTGCGCACTCCAGCAGTAATTGAACCTGCAGAAAGAAGAAAATAACGATTCATTTTTCACTTATGCGTCTTTAAATCGATTGACAGTTAGATCCCACCGTTTTACTGTTGAACTAACTAGCTAGATGCAATCGTAAGTTTAATTCTAATAGTTTTTTTGGTTTTTTTTTCTCGCATTTCTTCCCTGTGGAACTACCCTCGGATTTCTTGCTTCTCTGTCAGCTACAATCCTCAAAGATTTAAATGCAACCCTAATGGCTATTGTCTTTCTTTTTGTAACTTGTTCTTTTATATTTTTCCTCATTTCTTTTCACTAAAGTCTTTCCATTCTCTTTCACTCCCTGTAACCCCCTGTGTCCTAGTGGCTTTATCGCCTTGCGTAGGGTGGAATGAAAAAACAAATAAACACTCTCTTGCAAACACCGTAAATAATACAAAACCTCATTGTATATCATGGTTTTTCTTATATAGGGTGCGATGGCAAAATTGCCGCCGTTTAAAATTGTTAATTTTGCGCATGCGCGTTGTTTGGAAACGGCATGCAGTACTGTTTAGCATTGAGATTGGAAGCTCCAGTACGATTGGGTGTCAATCTGAGGATAGTTCCGAGGGTTCCGAAAGAGTTGGACGAGTCTAATGATAATTACGAAGGTGTTTGGCGTGATCACTAGTGATACCGACACATTCCCACAGCGACTCAGACTCGACACTGAGGTCTACATCAATTGCCCTGAGGAGGTAGTGCTGGCCTGGGTCAAGAGGGTTGATGCCGGATGAAGTTATGCCTGGCAACAGGACTCTGAACCATGCCACACAAACGAAAGAATATAGTCACGGTTGTCAGACAATTTCTACCCCCACATCACCCCTTTAGCCACCTAACCTCTCCAAACTGCAACCCACTTGATGATTATACGTGGGGTATAGTTGAGTGAGAGACTGACAAAATTTCTTTTAACACCAAAGATGAACTGAAGACAAGGACAGTATTTACATTATTCGGACCATTTGTACGACGTTTCAGCCGTTGTACGCTCCGGCCTTCTTCAGGTGCTAGGAATTTCGAACCGAACCCTTTATTACAATCATTGGGGTATATGAATTCCATTCCTTGCGTAAAGTCTTGATTGGAAGTCATGAGTTATCTCCAAAGATAAAGGGTTCGGTTCGAAATTCCTAGCACCTGAAGAAGACCGGAGCGTAAAACGGCTGAAACGTGGTATAAATGGCAGCAAAGATGATGACAATAGTCCAAATAATGCAAATGCTGTAAATACTATCTCATCTTAAAAATATAGGAAAATACTGAAGACAAAGATTATGGCAGTATTCACCAACTTAAACAAGGAGACCGAACTGAAGAGCTGCATGAGATTCTGAAGTCGTCTGGAGGCCGTGATTGAGGCCAATGGCAATTTTATTGAATAAATTACTCTGTAATATTTCAATATATTTCTTTTTTTTTTGTAACTTTGGTAAATGTATTTATTAAAATGAGATGTTATTTTCATTTTTGCGTAATTTGAACAATTCGTTTATTGCAGCCGGTATATATCTAACCAATCAGCTGCACAGTCCTCACTTTTCACTCTCGAGTACAAAAGCGTCTCCGCGGCCTTTTGAGTGATAATCTATTTTCTACCAAGCAAACCCCTTCCCTCCTACAGATGCCTATCGCAAATGCCACAGAATGTTCTTAATTCCATCAGTTCTAATCTTCACGGCTAAAATCCACAATGCCGCGCACATTGTATCAAACCACCCTATTTCGTATTCCACAAACATTATCTCAGTCAGTTAAGTGCCATACCTGATACACGCGTGGGCGATCATGTCTCGAAAGACATGACTGACTGGGCAAAAGATTATCCCGCAGTAGGTTGCCATTACTTTCTGCAGTAGACTGGTTGCCGACCAAGCCTATAGAACCCAATCTGTCTTGTTATTTAACCCATAACTGGAAGGAAGTGAGGGAGTAATACCTTTTCCGAGGGTATTTGGGAGTAAGAGAATACAAAGAATTCAAGTGGAATTCGAACTCGGCTCACTTCTGTTTAAAAAAAAAGAAAAAGTACCAGTCATATAATTTGTGCTGATACTGTGTTTCTTTATGGTTAAGAGAATATCACATAAATGTAAGATTATGATTTTTATTCTTTGGTTGTGATGTGTGCATTCCCCCCTTCCCCTTGAATATTTGATGCCAAAATCTGGGTGCGTCCAATGCGTGGGTGCATCTAATAGGCGGGCAAATATGTTAATAGTTTTGCTTTTCTTTTCTTTTCTAACTGTATTTATTCTGAACTGAGTTATGTCGTTTTAAAGTTAAATGTTTAAAAACCAGCATTAATTTCTGAACAAACTGATGCATAAAAAAGATAAAATAAAGTGAGAGAGAAAAAAAAAATGACGAAAAAGACGGCACATAATTTCCTCCAGCGTTTCATTTCAGTAAATTAGAAACAATTGGGTGTCTGGTTCTTGACTGCTTCGTCGCTCCATGAATGACTAGGTACTTGCGGCCTCTGCGCTGTACTGAGCTCAGAATGTAAAAACAACAGACATATATATTCTAAACAGAAACAAACTTTGTTTGGATTTGCCAAACTGTACCGGTTGACTGGCAAATGACTGCGTTAGATTTTTGCTTCACTTGCTGCGACGTCTGGCTGAGATCCAGACGTTTCAGCATTGGTGGGAACTAGGACAGATTAAAAAGAAAATTACCTTAGAGAATATAGAGGTATTTATTAAGTTCACCCAACTTCGGCAGCGAGCCAAATGGTAGTGACTTCGAGAATATTTTTCTCGTCAACTCTTCCAACTGGAGGGGCCCTGTACGATATTTGATAGGATCAGCTTAGAACGGCACAAGTTTATAATTGAGGTAGAAAGAATCCATTGCGCCAATCTTCTAAATGGAAGAAGTTTGTCTGCTTTGACAACTAGAATTTGAAATAGATTTTTTCCAAATTTTATATATATATATATATATATATATATATATATATATATATATGTGTGTGTGTGTGTGTGTGTGTGTGTGTGTGTGTGTGTGTGTGTGCGTGTTGGGATTGAATATGGACCAAAATCCATCAGAACTATAAGATAAAGAATTAATAAAAAAAAGTTTATTAATCTAAAACATATTGTACTTTTATTAAAGCTTCTTTAAAGAATGAGGCATGGAGAAAAGGAACAAGAAATATATGATAAGAAGATAAAGAACAAATAGGAAACGTTTATCAATCTACCACGTCTCACTTTTATTAAAGCTTCATCAGAGAATGAGATATGGAGAAAAAGAAGAAAGAAATATATGATAAGATAAAGAACAAATAGAAAACGTTTATCAATCTACCATGTTTCACTTTTATTAAAGCTTCATCAGAGAATGAGATATGGAGAAAAAGAAGAAAGAAATATATGATAAGATAAAGAACAAATAGAAAACGTTTATCAATCTACGATGTTTCACTTTTATTAAAGCTTCATCAGAGAATGAGATATGGAGAAAAAGAAGAAATAAATATATGATAAAATAAAGAACAAATAGGAAACGTTTATCAATCTACGATGTTTCACTTTTATTAAAGCTTCATCAGAGAATGAGATATGAAGAAAAATTAAAAAGAAATTCTATTATTTTTACTTTTGGGTTATTTGATTGGATTAACCAATGAAAATCAAACAATACAAAATAAAAATACCAGAATTTCCTTTTATAAGACTATACCTGCGTGTTAGCAGGAGGTGGGTAACTGATTTTGATAATACTATCTACTGCTGTTCATGTTCAATGTTTTTTTGCCATGAAAGTTTATTCAAATTTCTTTGTATTGCCGTTATATAAAGGCTGCTGACAATATCATTACTACGACTGATGATGATGCTATGTCAGTGTATTTTGTGATATAAAGCAATACACGGAACGCATAATCACAAAACGAGTACAACTGCTTGGGAAGGGGGCAATCATGTCGCGAAAGAAATATGACTGACTGGGCAGAAGATTATCCCGCAGTAGGTTACCATTGCTGTCTACAGTAGACTGGTTGCCAACCAAGCCTATAGAACCCAATCTGTCCTGTTATTTAACCCATAACTAGAGGGAAGAGACGGATTAATACCTTTCCCAAAGGTATTTGCGCATAAGTGAATGCAATGAATTCAACTGGAATTCGAACTTGGCTCCTCGATTTCTCATTCCGTGTCGATATTCACTGCACCAGAACGAACATCCATGTGCACTGTAAAGTACAATAAAACTCATACATGTCCTATCTCTGTAACCGGGTTTGGGTGATATTCATACAAGTTTCTTGTAGTTTTCTTCCTGTAAAAATTGCATATTTTTCAGTGCAATTATTACCCCAATATATCATGACTAGATTTATATTCAGTGGATGCTAACACCGTGAAACCTGATACAAGACAGTCAATTGTTTCTTGATATTTATTACAGAATCTGCATATGGGGTCAACACAATTTTTCAGTATGTGTGATTAGTAATTTCTAGTTAGCAAGCATTGGTCCCTGTTTCAGCTTTAAACCCTGCACAAGGTAACCACTGTCAGCACGTAGCCGAGTGGTTAGAACGTTCGCTTCCTGACTATGAAGCCCGGGTTTGAATCTCACTATGGTCGATTTGTCAGGATGGTGACTATTTGATATTATCGATCTGGAGAAGGCGATCCCAGCGTGCGGCGCCTTTGGAAAACACCTGGAAATTATACCACTGGTTTGACGCAAGCCTTGTGAGTGAAATTGGGTAGACGTCTTCCTTTGAAGAGTCGTCGATGGTTGTGCTAGTTCGAAGTCACAAGTCATCGTGGCAGAGCGTTTGAGCGTCTTGGCTTTGTTTAGACTGTTGCTCACTCTAGATAGTGCTCTCTCTCTCTCTCTCTCTCTCTCTCTCTCTCTCTAGCTCTCTCTCTTCAGAAACTGTAATTAAGGTCAACATAGTTGCACTATAAACCACAGGTTGGCTCAGTGGGCGTTGAACAAACAATAGTGTGCCTGAGCAGGTGTCTTCAATAGGGATTGGCGAGCCACTCTGGTAGACGGGTATCCTCGAATACGAGTGGTTAGCCGTTAAAATTAAAAAAAAAAAAAAGAAGTAACCACTGATTGGTACGGGGTTTATCTATATCAGTTTTTTTTTTTTTTTGTACGTGCAGAATCTATGCATAAATATCTCCAGGTTAATGAGTACAGTACTAGTATTTATATATTTTTCTGTGTTTTCGCATTCACACGCACCTAGGTTCATATAATATAGCGTGATGGGTTAAGCAAGCTCATTTTGCAGGCTAGTTCACAAATGTAAGACGTTCAATGCCCATTAAACGCCACACTTCTGCCGCCTTTTGTCAGACTAGGTTAAAAGAAACAGTAATGTTAGGGCGAATGTTTCCAACCACTTTAGTTGGAAATATTTTCTCACTGACTTAAGTGTATTTAGTTATCACGACTTAATCCTTGTGCCAGGCATACACTTAAAAGCATCTGCTTTATTTTTCTCTTGAACTCCTAATAAGAATTGTGTGTCCGCTGACATAAAGATCTATTCACCAATTTCCTTCTCTCCCCCACCTCGCCTCTGCCGCCATTCAACCACTAGAAAGCAAACAAACAAAATACAAAACAAAAAACGTTTGTGTGAAAATGTTGACTCATAATATGCAACCAAAAACTCCTTCTCCTCAAAGCACATTGAGAACACACAGCCGGCATACTGAAATATTAAACCACTTCCTGCACTTTAAGACAAGTCACACGTGAGAGCTAATCAAGCGTCTGTTACTCCAAGATTTCTGAGATTAGAAAGTTGAAGAAAAGAGTCGTGTGTTCTGGACTTTGCCGAAAATAGGGGGTTCTGCCACAAATAGGGGGTTCTGCCACAAATAGGGGGTTCTGCTACAAACAGTAAGACGATGAGAATCACTTCAAGGAAAGAATGAAACAATTTAAAAAGCAAACATTCACTCGTTAAAGTCATACTAAACTTTTTTCTTTGTTCGTTTAGTGGCATATCAACTTCTTATGGGTCATTTAATGCCGAATTTTTTTTTTACAAAAATGAAAAATGTATTGCTTGTGTATTTTTTTAATGTATTGCTAATATTTCTTTTGCCTTACAAAAATGCATTACTTATAAATTTTGCATATATTGTTGATAATTTTTTTTACTATGAAACTGTATTTTTATACTTTCATAGTGTTTTGACACCAGTTTGGGGGTTAAGTATTTAACCCATAGTTGGGATCCTAGCAGGTACTACCACTTCGGGTTATGATGTATTTGCGAACAACAACAATTAAGAGGCGGTTCCTTGCTACTGGATGTAGTTTATTGTCATACTCAGGATTAAGACGTTTCAGCATTGGTGGGAACTAGGACAGATTAAAAAGAAAATTACCTTAGAGAATACAGAGGTATTTATTAAGCAACCCTTGAAGAAAGTACAATATCGAATAAGGTGTAAATAAGAATAAATGTCTTTATAGTCCTGATTGTCCTACCATCCAGCTACTCTTGCAGTCCAATGCTGTCGTAGTAAATCCCATCTTGATTGGGGCTGTCAGATATACGCTTTTTCAGAATATCAAACAGATAAAGAACATTTATGAATTAGCAGTGAAAAAATAATTAGGTGTATTTAGCTTTGTTCTCAATGACACATTGATAAAAGCGTTGGCTGGATCCACTGACTTAACCCAAAGAGTTGTGACAAACAAAAACTTAGGGAGTTGAGTTAAAGGGAGATAACTAAGATATCCGGAAAAGGCATGACTCATGGAACGAGAACAATCTACCCAAGTGATGAAAATAAAGGGTTCAGTTTCAAATTCTAATCAGTAACCATCTAAGGAAGGTCGGAGCGTACAACGGTCGAAACGCCGCGAATATGGCAATAAAGATCAGAACAACAGTCCGAACAATGTAAATAATGTAAATACCCCATCTCGTAAAGATAGACAAATATAGACAAAATCTTGTAGGTATAATGATATAGCCGCAGGTAAAATCCCAGAGGACAAAAAAAAAAAATCCTTGTCTCATAACTAAATCGAAAATTCAAAGAACTTTTAGTTCGAATTTTAACGAACGTAAAAATAAGAGCCATAAAAAATTGTAAAAATATGATACAGATGGTATCAAACGTAAAGAAACCGTAAAAATAAAAATTATTTAAAAACAATATTATAATGTCTAAAGAAAGATAAAAAGATTTCAAAATTAACTGACTTCCAACCAGATCTATTTACGACCTGTCGGTTGTAAACAATCGTGGTTACAGCGATGACGACCTGTATAACCTGCGCATGCGCGCGTGTGTGTAAAGTTTGTAAAGTAAGTGTTTCATCGGCAGTCTATCTTCTCTTCGAATATCAGTGCGAAGATATTTTTAGTTTTATAAAGGCTGGGCTAAAATTGTACAACCGGCTATAGTCTTCCTAAAGAACAAAAACAGCTTTATTTTCCTCGTCTGACTTGAACTTTCCCCCTTTCTTCAGCTTCAGAAGTCCTTCACTTAATTTAGTCGAGCATTTCTTTGAAAAGCCGCTTTCATCAACAGTCTCTATTCTTTGTGTTTATAAGTCCGATAATGATCGCTATAAATAAACATCAAGTATACAAATAGTGTCTGATTTTCTGAAATGAGTCATTGTCATTATTCGACGTCTTATGCGAACAGATCTTCTCACACTCGCAACTTTGTGTTCTTCGGCTTTTCAGAGCTTAAAATCAAGCCTATTTGTTGATCCGTATGTTTATGAGGTGGTTAGAACGTTCGCATTCTGATCTTGATTCCCGGGTTCGAATCTTTGAATCTTACTATGGTCGATTTTCAAGAACATTTTATCAGTATGGAGGGGGCAACTCCAGCGTAAACAACTTTGGAAAATGCCGGAAAACCATACACAGAGTCGACCCAAGCCCTGTAGGTAAAATTGGGTACACGAAACAATTTGGGGAGCTGCCGGTGATTGTGCTAGCACCAAGTCATAAGTCATCGTGACCGAGGTCCTGAGTGTACAGACCTTGTTTAGACTGTCGGAACTTTTTAGGAGGCGTCGATGGTTATGCGAGCATGAAGTCGCAAGTCATCGTGACCGAGGGTTTGAGCATACTAACCTTGTTCAGACTGTTCATAACGTCAGATTGATTCCAAAACATTCAAGTGATAATCTTTGTTACCCTTACTCCGCGCTGGGAACATCAGTCGGTCAGTTAAGTGCCATACGTGATACATGCTTGAGCGATCATGTCTTGACTGGGCAGAAGATTATCCCGCAGTTAGTTGCCATTACTTTCTGTGGTAGACTGGTTGCCAGCTAAGGCTATAGAGCTCAATTTTTCCTGTTATTTAACCCATAACTGTAATTATTGTCCAAATTACTGAATTCAGTTATTGGACAATTTTTTAAAATTAAAAAGAAAAAAATTATTGACTTACATATATCTAATAATTTGTTTTATATCTGAAAGAAAAATAATACCAAGAAAACTAAGAGAATAACTTTGTAACATTAATGGATACATCAAAACGGAATTTGTTCTAAAAAAATTTGACAAAAAATCTACGACTGGCGTCTTAAAAGCGGTGCAACAGTTGGGTGCATGCGTATGTTCGCTTCAGTACTTGAACGCTATTGGCTGGTGATCGGATGGCGGTACAAGACCGGCGGCCATTGGTCGATACACAAAACGCTAGGAAACTTTCGCGGAAGCCGTAGACCTGACTAATTCACTTGTGTTGTGTTATGCATATATTTGTGAATTCTCTTTTGTGGTTTCCCTTTTACATATGCCCTAAGATGCAGCGTAAACATTCAGCTTCTTCTAAGGCTTCTGGCAAGATGCCTAAGCCGCAGAAGAAGGTTATGACACAAGAGGAAAAGTAGCCTTTTTTATATACTGAAAGAAGGGAAGTAATATGTGGCAGTGGCCCGGGAGTGCCACATGAATGAAAGCAACTTAAGATACATCAAGAAGAAAAAGACTGAAGTAAGGATACAGTACTATTTTCAAAAAATGTTATAGAAAGGATATGAAATGTTTCTAAAGTGATTAGGATGAAACTTTAAGGTATATGGGGTTTTTCACAATCTAATAGGTAAGCAATTGGAATGGGGGTTACAAATGTTCGCGGATTCAAACGATTTGCGGCCTGTTCTGGTCTCTAAACCCCGCGAATATAGAGATTTCACTATATCCAGGGGTTGGACAAAATAATAGAAACATCTAGTAACATATTAGCATAATTTTGAAAATTTGATGAATTATTTTTTATTCGCAGTATATTATAGTATAGTTTATATTTTTGTTGTGTATGTTAGTCTGGGAAAGTAGTGTTTCCATTAGGAAAGGTCAGAGTGGAAAAAACTGTTGTATCGCCGAGGTGGATGCAATACGCAGAGAAAGTACCTGCGGTATTCAATTAAGTGCCATACGTGATGCATGCTCTTTCGAGACATGATCGCCCAAAGCATGTATCATGAATAACTGGGCAGAAGACATGAATAACTGGGCAGAAGATTATCCCGCAGTAGGTTGCCATTGCTTTCTGCGGTAGACTGGTTGCCAGCCAAGCCTATCGAGCCCAATCTGTCCTGTTATTTAAGCTATAACTGGAGGGAAGAGACGGATTAATACCTTTCCCAAGGGCATTTATGCATAAGTGAATGCACGGAATTCAACTGGACTTCAAACTCGGCACCCAGATCTCTCGTTCCGAGTCGATATCCACTACATCACAACGCACATCCCTGTGGTATTATTCAGCACAATATCCGGTGCTAAACGGATATACACAAAACAATACAATAGTTACAATGACAGACAAGACAGAATATACAACACGAAGAAGAGGGGTTTAGATTGAAATAGTCGCCGAAGTAATCAGTCCGAATATTAATCGAAAGACACTCGAATATTACGCCTCGAATGCTACGCATCGTACTATATATATATATTGATTGATTGATTGATTGATTGTTTAATACTTAGTTTTTTGTCCTAATAGGGTTAGACCAGTACACATTTGTATTAAAAAGTGTTCGATACAATTATTATATTGTAGAACTTTTGAATATTTTTCATTTTTAACCGAGTTATTTCGCTACCCAGGTTTCTACCATGAGTGATGTCTTCAGGCCATTTCTAATAACTGATTTTTCCGTTTACCGTTTTTCTTTTTAAGAACGCTCTTATAACGGCGTTTTATTTGAACGTTCACGTGGCAGAGAATTTATGAACGCGCATTGTTTAAATTAAAACTAAATATGACGCTTTCATCCATGGTTGTATGAACCTAAAAGGTATTTCTTAGTGTGGATGCATTTAGTCATAACTATAAATTATGATATTCCCCCCAAAAAACGAACTGTTAAATGAAAGAACAGAAATTATGACTAAATGCATCCAAACTTGGGTAGCGAAATAACTCGTTTAAAAGTAGAATATGAAACTTGGGATGGAAAGCAGTCCGTCGTTTTCGTGTTTCTTATTTTTTATTCTTCCATCTTTAAAATGCCTATAAGTATGAAATTACCTTATTTCTTTCTATTTTATAATTTTGTACTTCTAACGATATATATATATATATATATATATATATATATATATATATATTAGTAAGAAACTTGGCTTTCTGACCATGAAACCCGGGTTCGAATTTTACCATGTTCGATTTGTCTATATATATATATATATATATATATATATATATATATATATGGTGGGCAGCAAAATTAATTAACACATCGGTTTTTTTTATAAATTCTGCAATAAAAAATTGTTCAATTTGAATGATACTTACAATATTTTAATGAACATTGTCTAACTAAACATTGAGTGAAATTGAGAAACGTTGTTTTTATGTACTTTATTGCCAATATTCGAATTTGACTGTGTGCAAAAGTATTTAATATGATTTGTTAATATTTACTCGCATATCCTATGTTCTACCTAACAACCTCTAGTCATTCTCTGTAGTTTTTCAACGAGATTCTTGCATGAAGATTTTGACAGTTTCACCGATTCTTCTTCACAGACTTTCTTCAGTTCCTTGATATTTATTTATTGATTTATTTTTCATCTCTTGCGTGTAGTCCTGGGTATGACGGTAAACTGCATCCGGCAGCAAGGCCTTTGATTGGGAGTTTGTGAGGAGAATGGAACCACCACTTAATTGCTGTTGTTCCTAGGTTCACTCTGACCCGGAGTGGTCGCACCCGTTAGGGTGCCAGCTATGTTAACCCCCAAACTGGGGTCAAAACACTATGAGAGTATAAAAATAGATTTTTATAGAAATATATGCATAAAAATAGAAAAAACAATTTGTAGAAAAATACAGTTTTGAAGGAAAAAAATATTACCATCACACATTTTTGAAAAAAAAACTATTGACATAATACATTTATGAATGAAAGAATTATCACCAGCAATATATTCTGAATACAAAACTAGAAGACATCTTCAGTTTTCTAAAATAAAATTAAAAATTAAAAAAATCTGACTAAATCAACCTTCTCACTTGAACCAAACATTAAAAAGAATACCTAAAACTCCCACCTTTTTGGCATTAAATAACCCACAGAGGTTGATAAGCTGTTAAACAAAACTGAAACTCAAACTCTTGCTTGTACTCCCAACTTTAAGGTTTTTCCATAAATTTTCTTTGGAATCCGGTGACTGATTCGGCCATTGTAAAACATCAAATCCATTTTCATTGAATCAGTGCTGAGTTGCTTTAGCCTTCTGCTTTGGATCGTTGTACTTTTGGAATGGAAAATCTCGGTCAAGCCGCAAAAGCTGTTGCACTTTTTAATCGATGGGCTGATAAGATTTGCTCGTATTTTGTTGCATTCATTCGTCCTTCTATAACTTCCATTTCTCCTACATCGTTATACGAAAACCAACCCCAAATCATTACACTTCCACCCCCATATTTGACTGTTAGGGTGGTGTTTAATGGGTTGTATTCAGTTCTTTTTTCCTTCATACTTGGGTGCACATGTTTCTCTTAAAAAGCTACGTTTTCGTCGTGTCATCTTACAAAATAACTTTCTTCTAGAATTCATCTGATTCATGTTCATACTTATAACAAATTTCAAACGATCTTAAATGTTCACGTTTTAATAGTGGAGTTTTTCTTGGTGATCTAAAATACAAGTCTGCACGATTCAGTGATCTCTTAATTGTATCTTTACTTCAATTATTCAACTAGGGTGTACGTTGTGGCGCAGAGGAGATCGGCTCGGAACGAGTGAGCCGAGTTCGAATTCCAGTTGAATTCCTTGCATTCATTTACGCGCAAATACCCTTGCGAAAGGTATTAACCCGTCTCTTCCCTCTAGTTATGGGTTAAATAACAGGACAGATTGGGTTCTATAGGCTTGGCTGGCAACCGGTCTACTGTAGAAAGTAATGGCAACCTACTGCGGGATAATCTTCTGCCCAGTCAGTCATGTCTCTTTCGAGGCATGATCGCCGAAGTGTGTATCACTGTATTAACTGACTTACTTCAATTACGACATTTTTCAAATTGTTCTAAATTACCCTTCAAAAATGGTTGACCGATGTGTAAATTACTTTTGATATCCAATGTATATAATATCTGAGTGGTTGAAACCTGGGTATAAAGTAAGTGGTGTGTGTTGTGTGTTCTGTTCTTTAACATATCGTTAGCTCTGCATATTTTGTTAATTTGTGTTGCGCCCTTTTTCAAACTACTGTATGTTGTTGGTCCGACCAGCCGCTATTTGGCTAATATATATATATATATATTTATATATATATATATTCTTTTGCTCCTCTATACTTTTTCTATGAATACTTTTATGGCAATTCGGATGAGCTCTTCGCTAGTAAATTGTATTTCATTCATTTAGATTTCCACTTCAAGATCCTTGAATTTTGATATTTTTCAAGGTCTTCAAAGATAGATTACAATCTGCTTAAACTGCCATGCTAATAAGAAAACACGTTCTATTTTGGTAGCCTTTGATCCCCGATATTTGGGCGATTAGCTTTGATTGTTCTGTCTGTGTGTATAGTAAAGTTCCATAAAATTGTTATATGTCCCGATCTCTGAAACCGAGTCTGAGTGATATTCATTCAAGTTTCTCGCAATTACCTTCTCGTAAAAGTTACATATTTTTCAGTACAGATATAGTCCTACACTGTCATGCAGGGCTTTATATTCAGGGCTTACGGCCATATCACGTTGAATACACCGGTTCTCGCTCGATCACCGAAGTTAAGCAACGTTGAGCCTGGTCAGTACTTAGATAGGTGACCGCTTGGGAATACCAGGTGCTGTAAACGTTTAGTGACGGATGTGCGTTGTGATGCAGTGGATATCGGCTAGGAAAGAGAAATCGGTGAGCCGAGTTCGAATTCCAGTTGAATACCCTGCATTCACTTAAGCACTGGTACTCTTGGGAAAGGTATTAATCCGTCCCTTCCCTACAGTTATAGGTTAAATAACAAAGGTAGGACTTGGGAACCCTGCCCTTAAAAACAAATCCCAATGAATTTTGATACTCGGAAAAGAAAAATGTATTACTAGACACAAAACTTATATAAAAACAACAATAAATCGTTGAAAGAAAAAGGTATTACCAGCAATAAATAAATAAAGTTTAGTTGGCAATAAATAACCCGCCGAGGATGATTTGCCATTAAAACAAAACAACCAACCAAACAACTTCATATTCAATAGGTATTAACACTCCAAACCGGACACAAAATGGTCAACTGTTTTCGGATATTTATAACAGAATCTGCATTTTGGATTAACACAATTTTTCAATATGTCTGCTTGTTAATTTCTAGGATAGGTTCTGCGCAGCAAGAATACAACCTTCGATTTCAGAATGTTTTTTACCCTACACTACGCAACCACTAATGAGTGCAGAGCTTGTCTACATCAACTTCTCTGGTACAGGCAGAGTAGTGACCATATCCTTTAATCACCATAAAGAAACTTTCACGCCTACAATCAGAATAGATGACGCTTGTCTCCTAGAGAGCCACATATTGCACCACCTTGACATCTCACTCTCAAATAAACGCAAATAAATTAACTACATCGAATATCAGAAACAAAGAGGTAGACGACATACTATAAAAGAATCAAAGAGGTAGGTTACATACTATACCAGTAGCAATGTGGTAAGCAGCGTACTATACCAGAAGCAAAGAAGAAGACCACATACTATAACAGAATCGAAAAGGTAGGCCACATACTATACCAAGATTAAAGAGCTAGGCCACATACTATAACAGAAGCAGAGGGAGGCAACATACAATACCAGAATCAAAGAGGTAGGCCAAGTACGATACAGGAATCAAAGAGGTAGGCCACAAACTATACCAGAATCAAAGTGGTATGTCAGATACAATGCCAGAATCAAAGAGGTAGGGTACATACTATACCAGAATCAAAGCGGTAGGCCACATACTATACACGAATTAAAGAGGAAGGCAACATACAATACCAGAATCTAAGAAGTAGGCGACAAACTATAAAAGAATCAAAGCGGTAGGCCACATATTATACCAGAATCAAAGAGACAGGCCACATACAATACTAGAATCAAAGAAGTAGGCCACATACTATACCAGAATAAAAAAGATGGGCCACATACTATACCAGAATCAAAGAGGTATACCACATACTATACCAGAATCAAAAAGGTAGACCACATACTATACACGAATCAAAGAGGTAAGCAACATACAATAACAGAATCTAAGAGGTAGGTGACATACTATAACAGGATCAAAAGGTAGGCCACATATTATACCAGGCATCAAAGACGTAGGCCTCATATTATACAAAAATCAAAGAGGTAGTCCATATACTATACCAGAATCAAAGAGTCAGGCCACATGCTCTACCAGAATCAAAGATGTAGACTGCACACTGTACAAGTATCAAAGAGGTGGGCCAGATACTATACCAGAATCAAAGAGGTAAGCCAGATACTATACCAGAATCAAAGTGGTAGGCCACATACTATACCAGAACCAAAGAGATAGGCCACATACTATACCAGAATCAAAGAGGTAGGCCACATACTATACACGAATCAAAGAGGTAGGCAACATACAATACCAGAATCTAAAATGTAGGCGACAAACTATAAAATAAAATCTAAGAGGTAGGCCACATATTATACCAGAATCAAAGAGGTAGGCCACATACTATACCAGAATCAAAAAGGTAGGCCACATAGAATACACGAATTAAAGAGGTAAGCAACATACAATGCAAGAATCTAAGAGGTAGGCGACAAACTATAAAAGAATCAAAGAGATAGGCCACGTATTATACCAGAATCAAAGAGGTAGGCCACATATTATACCAGAGTCAAAAAGATAGGCCACATACTATACCAGAATCAAAGAGGTAGGCAACATACTATACCAGAATCAAAATGGTGGGTCAGATACTATACCAGAATCAAAGAGGTATGCCACATACTATACCAGAATCAAGAAGGTAGGCCACATATTATACCAGAATCAAAGAGGTAGGCCACATATTATACCAGAATCAAAGAGGTAGGCCACATATTATACCAGAATCAAAGAGATAGCCCACATACTATACCAGAATCACAAAGGTGGGCCACATACTATACCAGAATCAAAGAGATAGGCCACATACTATACCAAAATCAAAGAGGTAGGCAACATACAATACCAGAATCAATGTGGTAGGCCACGTACTAAACCAGGTATCAAAGAAGTAGGCCACATAATATAAAAGAATCAAAGAGGTAGGCCATATACTATGCCAGAATCAAAGAGTTAGGCCACATACTCTACCAGAATCAAAGAGGTAGACTGCACACTATACAAGTATCAAAGAGATAGGCCAGATACTATACCAGAATCAAAGAGGTAAGCCTGATACTATACCAGAATCAAAGAGGTAGGCTACATACTATTCCAGAATCTAAGAAGTAGGCCACATATTATACCAGAATCAAAGAAGTAGGCCACATACTATACCAGAATCAAAAAGGTAGGCCACATACTATACACGAATCAAAGAGGTAGGTAACATACAATACCAGAATCTAAGAGGTAGGCCACATACTATACCAGAATCTAAGAGGTAGGCCACATACTATACCAGAATAAAATAGGTAAGCCACATACTATACCAGGTATCAAAGAAGTAGGCCACATACTATGCAAGAATCAAAGAGGTAGGCCACATACTATACCAGAATCAAGGAGGTAGGCCACATACTATACCAGAATCAAAGAGGTAGGCCACATGATATACAAGAATCAAAGAGGTAGACAACATACAATACCAGAATCTAAGAAGTATGCCACATACTATGCAAGAATCATAGAGGTAGGCCACATACTATACCAGAATCAAGGAGGTAGGCCACATACTATACCAGAATCAAAAAGGTAGGCCACATGATATACAAGAATCAAAGAGGTAGGCAACATACAATACCAGAATCTAAGAAGTAGGCCACATACTATAAAAGAATCAAAAAGGTAGGCTACATACTATACCGGAAGCAAAGAGGTAGGCCTCATATTATAACAGAATCAAAGAGGTAGGCCACATATTATACCAGGTATCAAAGTGGTAGGCCACATACTATACTAGAATCTAAGAGGTAGGCCACATACTATACCAGGTATCAAAGCAGTAGGCCACATACTATACAAGAATCAAAGAGGTAAGCCACATACTATACCAGAATCAAAAAGGTAGGCCACATACTATACACAAATCAAAGAGGTAGGCAACATACAATACCAGAAACTAAGAGATAGGCCACATACTATAAAAGAATCGAAGAGGTAGGCCACATATTATTCCAGAATCAAAGAGGTAGGCCACATACTATACCAGAATAATAAAGGTAGGCCACATACTCTCTACCAGGTATCAAAGAAGTAGGCCTCATACTATGCAAGAATCAAAGAGGTAGGCCACATACTATACCAGAATGAAAGAGGCAGGCAACATAATATACCAGAATGTAAGAAGCAGGCTACATACTATACCAGAATCAAAGTAGGTTACACACTCTACCACAATCAAAGACATACTATACGGTCATCTAAATTATTTATACTCTAAATTAATTTAAACTGCGGGACAGTACTACTTTTTTTATTTAATATATTAAGGATAATTCTTAAGGATAAATACTGATTTGATGTTTTTTGTTTCTCACATGAAAGCGTACACAAAACTCACATTTCCTTTCCAATCCTTTGTCTTATCGTTTTTGTGTTTTATGTTGGATAATAAAATCGCATTTCACGCAATAAACATCAAGTAGAAAGACTGAATGAAATTAGAGAAATTTATTTTTAGCAACTGAAGATGGAAATTCAATATATATTACCAGGCAACTCTTCATAATTCATTTTTGAAGTGCACAATCACTGGATGGAGAAACCATCGTATCAGATGGAATTTTTATTAAAGGGTTTCAAATCTAATCATAATTCTTTGTTTTTAATCTTTTAGTGTCTGGAAAGGGTTGTACAATTTGACGAAAATCAGAATAAATTGATGTCATCATGTAGTTTAACATAATATGCAAACACAAAATTTAATCAGTTTTGTGTCTATTATTGATAAAAATAAAATATTTAAAATTAATACTCGTCTGGTATCAAGAAGCATTGTGTAATGTATGTTCGACTAATGAAACATTCGGTACAAAAAGGAAAATGAAAGAAAATAAAAGTTTATCACTTGATACAGAAGCCAATTCTTCTTCATATAATTTCAAATACACTATCGGCCATAATTATGAGGTCACCGCAGTTTTTTGATGTATTTCTTACTATTTTTAGTATTTATTGCCACGTGAATAATTTTAAATGAAAATAGAATCTTTTTTTTTTTTGTTATTATTATTTGGATAATTTTACAAGGCAAGGAAGCAAAGATGAACTTGTCCGAATCACCCTAAATTTTCTTTCATTGATGAAACTGCAATATGGGTAATTATTAAATATTGATAAATTCATTTGATGCACACGTTATTGTGTAATATTAACGAAAGAACCATTCTATTTTCATTTACAATTATTCACTTGGCAATAAATACTAAAATATAGGATGAAATACAACATTTTTTAAAACACAGGGGTGGCCTAATAATTATGGCCGGTAGTGTAAATATCAGATGGAAATTTCATGAAAAGGGTTCAAATCCAATCCTGTTTTTATTGATGTAAAATGAAAGCTTGCTATAGAAGCCAATTCTTTTTTATATAATTTCAAATAAATATCAGATGAAAATTTTATAAAAAGTGTTCAAACCCAACCTCTATTTATTGATGGGAAACGTGAGTTTATCACTTGTTATAGAAGCCAATAATTCTTCACATAATTTCAAATTAATATTTGATAAGATATTTTTACTTTGTTTACGTTTTTGCAGGACACAAAGTACGAGTAATCGTCACAGTACGTTGTTTGAGGACGTTGGCTTTTAAATTGTCTTTGTTTTTGAAGAGAGTTTGTCAAAAATTCTAAAGCTATTATCGGTGACATCAAGAGCTGAAATCTAAAATTCAAAACACGTCACTTTTGCAAGCGACAACTTCCTTCTGAATCATTTTCACTCCTAATTGCTGGTGAATGTAAAGAAAAAAAATGAAAGTTTGTAGTAGGGGGAGAGGGGAAGGAATGGGGGGGGGGGCAGTAATTTGCTCTACTTTAACGAGTACAGAAAGACCTGCCTGTTAGGCGACAGTTCGACTACTTGAAGCATTTCTCATTCATTGTATTGTAATCAACAGGAGCAGCAGAAACCGAATAATGAGGTCAGTAAATGAAAGCTAAATATGCCGAATTTTTGTCTTGTGAATATAGAAATCGACCTTGCCAATTACTGCTACTTTGAAAGAGTGCGTACGAAATACGATTACAATTTTCGCATAGTGGACAGGAATTCGACTCACAGAATTCTGCCATTGCATCTACGCAAAAAGAATCACAAGGACGCTCCTAAAGTTTTACACCAAAAACCGAAGGACGTTGGTATTTTTAGCAAATATCTACAAAATATTATCCTTCGGTGTACAAAAACAAAATAAAAACCGTATTATGCAGATACCTTCAGTAAATATTGGACAGCTTGTGGTGCAGTGGGTATCGACTCGGAACGACAAACCAGGGAGCCGAGTTCAAATTCCAGTTGAATTCATTGCATTCATTTGCGCACAAATACCTTTGAGAAAGGTATTAATCCGTCTCTTCCCTCTTCCCTATAGATTGGGCTCTATAGCCTTGGCTTTGCAACCAGTCTACCGCAGAAAGCAATGGCAACCTACTGCGGGATAATCTTCTGCCCAGTCAGTCATGTCTCTTTCGAGACATGATCGTCCAAATTGTGTATCACGTATGGCATTTAACTAACTCACTGATTGTATTTCGGATAGAAACTATACCTACTTAAAAACATCTCAACTTTGTGCAAAGCGGGTGGGGTTGTTTTCTGTTAATTTAGCAAATCAAGAAATTATAAAATTTATATCAAAGTTTTTTTGTTTTTTTTTAAATTTTTTGCACTCTTTTGGAATTATAAATTTTAAATGAAAATTTGTTTAGCGTGCCATGAACTTACTGGAGAATAAAACAGTCTCCAAATTATTGGACACAATCCGAAGCTGTACCTGGGACTCCGATTATGTCGGATTGTTGGAAAGGTTGTTCCTGATTATATTCATCTGATTGTAAATTACAGTTTCGATAATCCAGAAACATTAGCACACACGCAAACAACCGAAATTACGTGAGGGAACGCCAAAATGAAGAATAGGTTCATCCATCTTTGAAACTCATCGCAGCATCAAAGAGTCTTATTTCTCTGTGAGTTCCTTTGGAGACGTAAGGCAAAAAATAACAATAAATGCATTTTTAACAACTTTTAAAGAACATTTAAGAATTTTGGTGCAGATTTTAGTAAATAAATTATTTTTCTTTTGGGATAAATTAACAGAAAAGATCCATATTTTTAATTATTTTTTTTTCTATTTTCATAACTTAGAAACAAATCACAGGCTGACTCATATTTTCTGTTAATCCCCCCCACCCTATATTTATGTATACTTCAAAACATTTCAACATTGTACAAAAAGAGTGGGGTTGTTTTGCTGTTAATTTATACCAAATAATGTTGTGGTGCAGTGGCTATCGGCTCGGAACGATAAATCGGAGAGCTGAGTTCGAATTTCAGTTGAATTCATTGCATTTACGCACAAGTACCCTTGGGAAAGGAATTAATTCATCTCTTCCCTCCAGTTATAGGTAAAATAACAGGGGAGATTGAGTTTTATAACATTGGGTGGCAACCAGTCTACCGCAGAAAATAATGGCAACCTACTGCGGGATAATCTTCTGCCCAGTTATTCATGTCTATTTAGAGACATGATCGACCAAAGCGTGTATCACGTATGGCACTTAATTGTCTGATTGAATGTAAAGTTACTTATCGCAAATATTATTCACCCCAAGAAATTTTAAATCAAATTTTTATTTATTTTTTTATTTTTTATTAAACTTTTAGTTTAGGACTAGGGTTAATTGAAATATAGGTAATTAGGTACATATACCGTCAAACAAAAGAATATTTCATGTACTGTAGTGTGTGTCAGATAAAACAGCTTCTGCATGTTTGGGACTTTTCGTAGCATCAGACTCTTATTCATGTGAGTTCCTTTGCAGACGTAAGGCAAAAAATAACAATGAATGTAGTTTTGAACAAATGATAAATAACATTTCTGAATTTCGGTGTGAAGTTTAGTAATTATACATTATTTTAATATTTTGGGCGAATTAACAAAAAAAAAAAAACAGATCCAAAGGCAGGGTCAGACTTTTGTTTTTATGTTTGCAGCAAATATTAAATTACGGAATAATCGCAATAGTAAGACCTAGAGAGCTCTCATGGAGTAGACGGCCACAGGCTTGGCATTACTGTTATAATTTCTGTATTTAGTAGGTGTTTTGGATTCACTAGCTGTTAAGCAAGGATAGCGAGCCCTGTATATCTTGCTGTTAATTCCTACCTGGTAGGTGAAGGCAAACACAAAAATGCGCTTAAACTTTTCCAAAGGTAATTTTATGGCTTCGACTGAAATTTTAACTCAATATACTTATTCCCCTTTATGCGCAGATAATCACTAATCCACGCACACGCCCTTAAATCGAACAATAAAGTTATTTTTGGTAACCTAATGTATAAAAAGCAATTGTCTCTTCGTTTTACTTAAGATAGGTTTAGAGTTATACTCTTCGCATTATACGAAAGGTAATTTTACCAAATGCTTACACAGCAAAGTCTGTGTCGTGTTTCACAATTCTCTGTGTGCAAAATGAACTCTACAGGCCAATGTAGTCGTAGACATGAAGCTTCAAACTCTTTCTGCAGTCAACAATTGGGGCCAAATCTGAAAATGACCACTAATTTTATCTTACAATTACTTTTTTGTCAGGTTTGGGATAAGGAACTTTGCACTCTTTACGGAAGTATTAAAATATACAGAAAATCCATTAGAAAAAAAGCCGCCTCTCATTTTGCCACGTGTGACTTTGCGTGCTCTTATCTATTGGATATGCGTACGTCTGTGTTGTATGTAAGTGACTTATACATGCTTTTAGCATTTAACACACACACACACACACACACACACACACACACACACACACACACACGTTTGAAAAAATCACTGGAACAATGAATTCCCTTCCTACTCAGTCTGAACAACCCATACACTGGGCTGAGCAATAAAAACACCAATTTGCTGATAAAAAAATGTCTATACTTCTATTGTTCTGACTGCTGACCTCATCTTTATTGCCATATTCACAACGTTTCGACCGTTGTATGCTCCGACCCTCTTCACTGAGCATAGAAGCCCTCAAGGACACATGGTCCAGTGTATAAAAGCGTTGGTTAGATCCAGTGACTTGACCAAAAGAGTTGTGAGTTAAATCACTGGCTACAGCAGTGGTGAACAAATAACTTAAATAGTTGATTTAAAGAGAAATAACTAAGACACCTAGAAGTGGCATGATTTATGGAACGAGAATAATACACACCTTTGATCGAAATTAAGGGTTCGGTTTGCAATTCCTATCCCCCGAAGAAGGCCAGAGTGTAGAACGGCCGATATATCGTGAATATGGAAATAAAGATGAGGTCTACAATCTGAACAATGTAAATAAAAAAGATACTCTTTTAAACGTTAACACTATCAGATATTTATGAGACTTTATTAAAATTATTCAGTAATAAAACGAATAAATATCTTTTTAAAATTTTGATAGAAATATTTTTACATCAGTCACTGAGAATATTGTGAAAATGTAAATCATGTAAATCGTTTACATGTATTCTTTTTAAAATGATTTAAATGTAAATCATTTTCACAACAGTAAGTCAACATTGCCTGATGATGAGGTAAAATCTGGAAACAGAAGTTTCCGTGTCGCAATGTAAATTAAATTAATTTTTAATAAAAACAAATTTAATTATATTAGGCTTTACGATATATGTTGTATTGAGCACTTAAAAAAAATAAATACAGGAGAACTCGGAATCCTAAAACTGTTGGTTCTCTTCACCTCGATATATATATATATATATATATATATATATATATATATATATATATATAGTAAATAACTAACCTAGAGAGCCAACGAACCTACCAAGGTTTCATCAAATTGGATCTTCAGGGAGAGCCAACTTTCCCTGAAGATCTCATTTGGTGAAACCTTGGTAGGTTCGTTGGCTCTCTAGGTTAGTTATTTACTTTGTTTGCTCTACTTGTGTATTGAACGCTTTTTGTTTTAGGTTACTCGTTTCGGGGTTTTTTTTTGGGGGGGGGGGGCTTCGTACTTTGACTGATGTTCAAGTGCTTAGCTCGTTCTTTTTTTATCACCATTTTTTCCTTCCGCGTATGTGCTCCGAAGGTTTTTTCGAAACGAGTATAACGATAAGTGTACATTTATATATATATATATATATATATATATATATATTGTAATTCTATTCCTTTCCTGTCTGCACTTTTTTCATACGTTTGGCCTTAAATGGTTGACGCCTGAATAAGTTAAAAGTATCTTGTTCTGCTATTCCCCACCCGAATATTTAGTGCGGCTTGCAATAAAGAAAGCACCAAACACAACCTTGTGTATTAAGCAGGAAATAAACTCCGTGTCTGATAAATCAAAACAAACCAGACAGAAAATAGTCAAAACAAAACAAAACAAAAATAGCACCATGAGAAGATTTCAACTTAACCATTGAGAGAAATATGTTAGGAGGGAGTTTTTTTTTTTGTTTTTTTTTCGAAGAGTTATCATTATAAATTGGATGTAGCTCAGGGCAACAAATATTGACGTGGCATACGTGGTAGCAAGTTAGGTTAAGGCCATTCAATAAGGGCGCTCTGTCCTCGCCCGTCAAATCGCTAACAATGAGTTTCATCCTCACTGAGTGCTCCAAAGATACATCCTGCTGAACAAAGATGTGAAGAAGAAAAAGTCTTTTATATGGAATTAGAGGTTAATATAGTAGAAATCATTACAGCTAATGTGGTTTCGATTTACTCAGAGTACTATTAATCAGCTTGTGTCAAATCAAGCAAATATCAGTCAGTTAAGTGCCATGCGCGATACACGCTTGGGCGATCATGTCTCGAAAGAGACATGACTGACTGGGCAGAAGATTATCCCGCAGTAGGTTGCCATTGCTTTCTGCGGTAGACTGGTTGCCGACCAAGGCTATAGAACCCAATCTGTCCTATTATTTAACCCATAACTGGAGGGAAGAGACGGATTAATACCTTTCCCAAGGGTATTTGCGCGTAAGTGAATGCAAGGAATTCAACTGGAATTCGAACTCGGTTCCCCGATTTTTCGTTCTGAGCCGAGTAAAATATTATTAGGTAATAATAAGATTTTTTAATAAATGCTATTTGCAAATAATAGAACATTTTAATGGTAGAGGAATATTATTGGCTAATACTTGGATATTTTGACGGTATAGAAATATGGTCGAATGTTTGGATGAATGAGAAATTGGCTAGTAATGGTTCATTTTGATAATAGAAAAATATGAATGAATAATAATATGATATTTTGATGATTGAGAAATATTGGCTAATAATAGGATATATTTTTATGAAAGAGAAATATAATCGCTCTCAGTGTCATTGGTTTGAGTCGGTGAGGTAGTTGTGTAATTTCCGTTGGAATTTTAGGTTTGTATGCGAACTCATAGAAATGATAGTGATTTCTATTGATTTCCCTCACATTTTTAACACTCGCTCTCTCTACCTCTATGTCAATGCGTAGGTGTATGCGTGTGCGAGTGTGTGTTAGCATCATGTATGTGTGTGTGTGCGCACGCGTGTGTGCCCATGTGTGTACTGTTTATTTAGGCAGCAGTTGCATTTTTTTTATTGATTTCTTCTTCTTCATGTGCCGTGTCCCTTCAGAACGTAGGCGAGGATGGACTTCAATTTATTCCTGTCTCTTGTCATTTTTTAATAGCTTTCGTCTTGGTATCTCTCCCAAACACCGCTCCGCCATCCATTTAGTAAAGATTATCAGATATGTCTCGCGCTGCTTTCCACTGTCACTCATTCTTTCTATCCGTCCTGTAAGTATTAGATTCTCCAGGCCCTCTCTTCCTCATTATGTGTCCCAGGAACCTCAGCTGTCTTTTCCTGATGTTAAGTATGAGATTTCTTCTCGTTTGCATCCTCACCAATACCTTGTCATTGCTAACGTACTCAGCATCCTTCCGTAGAACCACAATTCTGCTGCCTGAAGCCTCTACTTTATTCTTGAAGACATCGCCCAACACTCGTTGCATTTCAGTTCTGCCCTAGAAAGCCGTCGAACAAAGAAAACAAATATTTAGAGAGAGAGAGAGAGAGAGAGAGAGAGAGAGAGAGAGAAGGTGTGTGTGTGTGTGTGTGTGTGTGTGTGTGTGTGTGTGTGTGTGTGCTGTTAAAAAATAGTCTCACTCAACATTTACTTTGGTCCAGACCAGATGCTTCCCACTTGTAATCTTGTGCCAAACATAAATTAAGAGAGAGAGAGAGAGAGAGAGACAGACAGACAGACAGACAGACAGACAGACAGAGAGAGGTGAGGGTGAGAGAGACTTTGTGCCAATCTATTTTAGAGACCTTGTGCCAAACTTTTTATAGTCTAAGAGACAAAGTGAGAGGTAGAAAAACCTGTGCCTATCTTAAATTAATCTATAACCTAATATTGAAAACATAATTAATTTTTCCAATCAAATAAATATTTAATTATTCGACATCATTTACTGAATATATGTAAAGGTGCTTTATTAAATACAACAGACAGGAAATATTCGTTATATATATATGAATGGGCCAGTACCATAAAAAATGACGGGAAATATTTACACCAAAATGCCGTCTAAAATGACGGCAACATATGTATCGATGTACCTACTATTGAGTATCTTACATGAAGACATAAGAAAAATTTAATTCAAACCCCTGAGCCTGACAGAAGAAAACTGTACCAAAAAAGACACAACGGTCTTTATTATAATAGAGAATATATATATATATATATATATATATATATATATATATATATCCCCTCTATTATAATATATATATATATATATATATATATATATATATATTCTTCACAACTCGACAACATAATTATTGCAAAAAGATAAAATAATATAAAGCACTGTTAAAGAACAAAAACTCAGCAAGAGCTTTCATAAATGGTAGTAAAGTTTAATAACTGGTAGTAAAGTGCACCGGCGCTACCTCACTGTTGTTGTTTCCTTAATGAACTGAGCCGATGTTGCCTCGCTATTGTCTCTCTCTCTCTCTATCTCTATCTCTCTCTCTCTATTAGCTTGACAGGAGGTATATATATATCTATATATATATATATATATATATATATATATATATATATCTCCTGTCACGCTATTGTATATATATATATATATATATATATATATATATATATATATTAACGGTCTTATAATAAAGAGGATATGGTTAAGAACACATTGATAAAATTTGTCCCTTGGCCAATTGATCCAGCAGCCCGACTCCAGAATTTTGATGTTTCGCGGACACACTGCTCGTCAGGGTCAGGTAAATCTATTGAATTACAAACAGATTTATTGAATATATTTATCTAACATTAACCATCAGTGCACCCACGAAACTCAACCGCAAAATTTTATACAAGATTGTAATAAAAATAGAAAAAATCCTTGAGGCAACGTGGAGTTCAAACGAAGACCTGGTTGGAGCAGTCCAACAAGCAACGTAGTAACAAAAACGGGGTCAATAATCCAACATCCCCCCCCCTCGCAACAGCAAAAATTGCACTTTTGCTCACTCAGCTCAAAGATCGACCTTTTCTTTCAAAGCTCAGAAAATCTCTATTTTACAATCAGCAAAAGCAACGGCCTTTATTACAGAGCGATTATTCTGATTGGCCACACCAGTTAGGACAGAAAGAAAATTAGCATAGCTTATGATACTCATAACAGCTTTTTTGTGCTATTTTCGCTAATTCTTTCTTTTGCAAACCACGTACAAAGCACGAACTCTTTTTCGAGGTAGGTAATTTTCTCTTTCAATCCAGTAATTTGAACCCTTATTTATAAATATATCATGATATAGTTTAAGATTTGCTATAGTTATGTGGAATAGGTTGCTTATAGGAAATAAAGTATTTGTAGGTAAATATTTATTTCCGATAAGCAACCTATAAAAAAAATTAACAGCATCATAGTGTTAGTTTCCCACCTCAAACAATCTTCCGTCCTATGTCACTAGACCACAGGGGGGTATTAAGGAAAGTTCAGGGATATTAAGGAAATTTGTTGGTGAGAGGAAACCAGCTCTTCCCAATTACTTTGTTTGGAGGAAATGCTTTTTGTTAAATTCTGCCCTTGAAAGCCGTCGAACAAAGAAAACAAATATTTAGAGAGAGAGAGAGAGAGAGAGAGAGAGAGAGAGAGAGACTTTGTGCCAATCTATTTTAGAAACCTTGTGCCAAACTTTTTATAGTTTAAGAGACAAAGTGAGAGGTAGAGAAAACCTTTGCCTATCTTAAATTAATCTATAACCTAATATTGAAAACATAATTAATTTTTCCAGTCAAATAAATATTTAATTATTCAACATATATATATATATATATATATATATATATATAATTCGTTTGTAAACAAGTTATTACGCGACCCATGTTTCTACCATGTGGTCTCTTCAGGCGATTTGCAATAACTCATTTTACGGGGGTTTTTTTGTTTGTTTTTTTTTTGTTTTTTAAGAACGCTCACGTAACTGGCATTTTTTTGAACGCTCACGCGACGGGGAATTTTTGAACGCGTAATTTTGAAAATTAGTAGAAATTATAACGGTTTTCATCCATGGTTGTATGAAACTAATAGGTATTTTATGGTATGGTTACACTTAGTCATACTTTCTGTTCTTTCATTCAATACAATTTTGTTTCGGAATTAACATAAACGTTAACTTTTCTTCCTGGCACACTCTACATATTTTGCCACTGTTGTAAGGCTTGGCTGTTTTCACTATACTCCACCTTATGTCTGGGTTTTTTCCATATTTTAATTTCAATTTCCACTCGTGGCTAGTCAATTTTGTACAATTTTTTAAGTTTTCTATTTTAAATGTAGACCTGTGATTGAACCACCTGGTCTTAAAGGTATCACTACACACGCACAAAAAAAAAAAGAAAAAAAAGATTCAAGTTTCAGCACAATATTGTTCTTCTTCATGTGATATTTTAAAACCAAATGGTGAAAATGATTTATTTTAGAAAATATAAAATAAATTCATGGTTATTCCGAAAGTTAAAGAGGGGCGGTTGGAGGAAGTTAAATAATATCATTATGAGTATTCTTCGGTTTAAAAGATGAATATCATTTTTACCACGTATGCAATTGTGAAAGCAGAATAACATATCATATTTTTATTAATTTCAGGCACACAAGAAAATTAAATTTCGATATTAAATAACCCACAAGGAGTTGATATGCAGTTAAACAGACAATTCAATCAATCTTTTGACACAAAATGTCAGAAAACTATTGAATAAATCAATTCAGATCGAGAAGAAAAGGCTTGTGGATTGCAATCAATGAAGGGGGACATGGATGTGAGAATCTGCGACTGATGGACAGCAAATCCGAGACGACAACTGGATAAATTGTGTTGAAAAAAAGTTCAATTTACAATGAACAGCTCAAGAAATGACGGCCAGTGAAATGTTGGTTTGTCTACGCACACGCCAAGATGGAATGCTCTTCGGATAAAAAAATAGTTGCAGATCATCTTTCAGCAGACATTTGAGCTATGGATGCTTGACGGAAAGACAAACAGTATTGTCTGTCTGGCTAAAGATAGAAAACTAAAGGCAATCCATTAGAGAGGCATTGAAAGAAAGAGAAAATCAATTCAGTTACATAAATACATACGCCTGTGATCAGCTTAGAAGACATTTTAGGTCAAGTTACTATGTGTGTGGTTGGGTGGAACAGTGAGAACGTAATTTTCACATTGCTTCTACAGAATATATATATTGCTTTCTCATTCATTCCACCCTCTCTTTCTCTCTCACACAGAGATTATATATATATATATATGATGGTTTTTGTGCAAAAATTTCTTTTTTGGTAGTTAACTGATAGGAAGGCATTTTTAGTTATAAAGTGCTCGATATCAACATTAATAGAATTAATGTGGAGATGTTTTTTCACTTAACTGAGCGGTGTTATTTCAGTCATGTCTACTTTGAAACTTCGAAGTAGACGTGACATGTTTCAAAAGCTGGTCATTATTACTGAATTTAATTTTTAGTTAAAAATTATTGTTTACCCATTTAAATAATGTATGGTCTTACTATGTATCTTGCCCAGACACAATAATTTTCTTTAAAGTTTAAGAAATTAAAGTGTTTCATTTATAACTTATGCTCCAGTATAACTTAAAAATTAAAAATTGTTTTACTAAAATAATTGTCCCACACAATACTTAATTGTTTTAATTATTATATTACAATATACTTAAGTCTACCATAATTATTTAATCCTAATTCTGACCTAGACATTCCAGTCCCTTTACTCATGAAGTAGTACAAAATTCAATTAAAAAAAAAAAAACAAAGTAAAATCTAACCTGCTGTTAAAAACGATTGTCTACCCATATAAAAAAAAATCTATGGTCCCACTATATATCTTATTCAGACAAAATTAAAAAGTGACATGTCTAGACACCAAGCCATCCTGCTTCCTTTCACGACTCAGATCTTCAATCTCCATAGTTACCTAATTCTCATTTTTGATTGAACAATATTGACACACCTAAAACATTTTTTCTCCAACTACCACTCCCTGATTTTCTAAATAACCATGAATTCATCATATATTTTCAAAATAAATCATTTTCACCATTTATTTTAAGAGGTGACCTGAAAAAGAACAGTATTGTTATATTTGTTTGAACATTATTTTTAATGGATACTCATATTTGAGTGGACACAACCTTTATAATTAAACAGTATATTTATAGATATCCACCGGCCTGAATATTCGAGAAATCTTGTTCGGAAAATATGCATCCTCCGGCAGGATTTTCCTAGAAAGATTTCTCGAATATTCAGGCCGTGAATATAGATAAATGCATTGTTTAATTATAGAAAAAGAGAGTGTTTACTTAAATACGTGTATCTATTGAAAATAATATTCACACAATAAATTTTAAAAATGTCGGCGCTTTTTAAATAATTCATATGTTTGCGTATGTGATTCCATTATTTTTTTTATAAAAAATGCCAAAGTTTTAAGTGTATATACTATGTAACAACGATTGTATCTAACTGCAATCCACTTCCGGCCAATTGTTTGACATTTCTGTTCCTTTTACGTCTTTTACTGTCATCTCTCACCGCCATACTTTCTTCACTCCATGCATTTTTTTTTTTAATCATTTCACCCCGAGCAAGGCAGAACCGCCACTGATGTGCAGGGGGTTACATAAATGTAGAAAGATTAACTAGAAAAGAGTGAGGAGTACAACCTAGTTAGAAAGGAACAATAGAAAGCTGAGAAAGCAGGTGCAATGACAGATACATAGGCGGAGAGAAAGGGAAGGTTATACAGGGGAGGGGAGAGAGCTAGAGTCCAGTGGTTAATAGATGAGTATTAACTTTGCATTTAAATTTCTGGAGGTTGTAGCCGTCAGGAAAGCAAGAATACGGGAGTGAGTTCCACAGGCGGGAAGTGCGAGAGAGGAAGCTGCAGGAGTAGAATTGTCGTCTGCATTTGGCTAACCTGACTGTGAATGGGTGGGACCCAGTTGCCAGTCTGTTGAGGAGGCATCAGTGACTTAAGCTCATCCGAGCAGAATCCATGAAAGTATTTATAGAAAATTTTCTCAATTCTCCCTTTTTGTTAAGCCGAGACATCGCGTGACACCTATGTGTATCTCCTACCAAATTTTGGGACTATTTCTCTCTGAGCCGTTACCATCGACCTTTCCTCTTAGCGCTTTCTTTCTCTCCTGTCTTCCTCCGATCTTTATATGTCCTATGTATCTCTCTTTCCTTTTTGTTTTTCTCCACTTTTTTCGACTTACTTTTTTTGTTTTCCCTTCTTTTCTATCCTCTTTACTTCGAACAATTTTCCAAAAAATAAAGGGGAAGTGAAATTTTTTAATCTTCTTTTTTCAAAAATAACGTTTATTACCATCAATATTAACTACCTGGTGAGACATTGTTTTTTCGATGTCGAAACAAAATGTACACTTTTGTAGTAAATTATAATTTCTGCATGTTCTAAACTATAACTTATAATGAATATATGTATGTATATATTATCCCAAACAATGAGCAAAGTGGAATGCGAAGTAAACCCTAATCGGACCGTAGAGGCTAAAAATTATACTATTATCATCTCAAACTGTGGACAGGCCCAATATTGTCATTAGGTATGTGGGTGTCATGTTTAGCAAACATGTCAATTCCACAATTGGAGCTTTTTTCTTAACCTACAAATTAACATTGGACAAGTATCAAATTAAGCTGCAAGTATGGGATACAGCAGGGCAAGAACATTTCCGATCAGAAAAAAATGCAGCTATGCTATATAACATGCAAAGACAGTTACTATGACATTAAGGATTGGGTTAAAGAATTAAACAAAAATGTTGAGACTTTTATTGTGATGTGCCTGTTGGGAAATAAACATGATTTGAAGCATAAAGGCAGAGTTTCTACAAAGAAGCCCAGGAACAGACCAAAGCCATTGGAGCTTATTTCTTTGAGACATCTGCTTTGTTCAACTCAGGAAATGGCCCAAGAACTGGTTCAAATATGCGAAATGCCTAACTCTGGCATTCGGGTTCTGAACTGTTATGGGACGGATATGGAAGAATCCGAGTTCTTCTTCTTCTTCTTCTTCTTCTTCTTCTTCTTCTTCTTCTTCTTCTTCTTCTTCTTCTTCTTCTTGTGTGCCCTGTCCCTTTAGGACGTAGGCGATCATGGCTTTCCACGTCTCCCTATCCCTAGTGGCTCTTAGAACGCCTTCTCCTAATGCACCATGCAACCCTCGTTCCATCATCCACCTGATTAGGTCCTTCAAATGTTATCCGCTGCTTTCCCTTGTCTCTTTTCCCCTCTGGCCTGTTAGTATCAGATTCTCCAAGCCCTCCTTCCTCATTGTGTGTCCCAGGAACTTCAGCTGTCTCTTCCTGATGCTCACTATTAATTTCCTTTTTGTTTTCATCATTTTCATGACCTCATCATTGCTTACATGCTCGACCCATGATATTCGCAGCATCCTTCTGTAGAACCACATTTCAGTTGCTTTTGAGGTTGACATGCCGTAAAACAAAATAAACCCAAACCAATCCATTTTTATGCTTTCTCATAATTTGTCCCCCCCCTCTCTCTCTAATTCCCTTTTGTGCAGTACTATATATATATATTTCATATATATATATATATATATATATATATATATATATGAAATGGCCATCCGGAATTAAATTTCGAAATTTTTGTTTTATTTTTATATATTTGGCTCTGAAAATAAACATACTATTCACATCGAGCCCTCTACCTTGATGAATTTTAATATTAATAAAATTAATATTAATAGGATCGGGCTTTTGGGATTTACCTAGTTACTCATCCTTTTAAATTTAAAATAAAAAAAATCAAATATATATAGCTATCGGCAGATAGATCTGTTTCGCTTATCAGTACAGTTAGACATTCAGGACTGAAACCCGACGGAATTGACATCAGTCGGCGATTCTACCACTGACCTATGAACGCTCAGCTGAAGACGGCAGACTTTCAGCGTGTGATATGTCATGTAAACATACGTCAGTAGATGAGAGTGTTCTAATTCATTACTGTATGAATGATGCGTAGATGCTAGAGTAGTTACTGTTTTTTCAAAGCCTGCCATTCTTCCAGAGTGCTCAATCAGGGTGTGAGAGCGTAATTGATATACTATTTATTCTGATGGCACAAATATTTGTTTCTGTCTTAATAGTAAGCCCACTTGGTCCGATCAAGTAAAACTGGCAGCTGCAATTCGAAAATTCATTCCAACCAGTTGTTAACTTGGAAAAAATGCTTCGTAAATTTTAACGGCTTGGAAACGAAACTGCTCATATAGAACTATTTCTTTTCTTTCACGAAACAACTCTTAACGCTTTCTTGGTCTCAAGTGTTCCACTTATATGAAGTGGAAGGATTGTATGGAATCAGTTGCTAAGCCTGCTACTAGGATAGTTGGTTCACAGTAAGTGAACCAACATCCTAGTAGGTATATATATATATATATATATATATATATATATATGTGTGTGTGTGTGTGTGTGTGTGTGTGTGTGTACATATATATATTCTAGCTATGCCAGCTAGATTATATATATATATATATATATATATATATATATATATATAATGGTCTAGCTGGCATACCTAGGGTATATATATAAATACTCTGTTTGCCCTGACGAGTGAGAATATCATAACGGTGTCCTCAGAAAACTTCGAAGTCTCCATGAACTTTTTGCACACACACACACACACACACACACACACACACACACACACATATGTATATGTGTATGCAAAAAAAGTTTATTTGTTTCACAAATATATTTTCATAAAGATTTCTAGAGATTTAACCAAGGTAGTGCATTTATTCTGAAACAGAAACAGAAACACATAGAGAATAGATATTCTCTATGTGTTTCTGTTTCTGTTTCAGTTTTAATGTTGTTATCATTTGGTTTTGTGTTGATTAAAACCCTTATCGCTTTTGAAGTAGCCTTGATAAATTTTATGTTAAGATTAGATAAAGTCTTTTCTAATGTAGTTGTTATTGAGTTTGTAGATCATGTGTTTAGTTTTGTCAAGGTCATTGGTGATATTTTCTTTTATATTCTAGATTTTCTGATCTTTCCTCTAAGTGTTACATTCGAAATGATAGGACAGGTTTTTTGTATCAGAAAACGCCCAAAAAGTTTCCATCGGAATTCCTACAGATTGCTTATAAAACGAACGAAGCATTTGTACAACTGTTCGCTTTACACCATTGAAACGGACGAAATGTTTTGTTGCAGTATTTGCATTACGTCATTTAAACATACAAAAGGTTTATAGCACTGTTCGCTATAATACAACACAGGAAATATTTATAGCACAATTTGTTTTATGCCGTTTAAACGGTGGAAATGTTTATAGCACTATTCGTTTTATGACATTTAAACGGATGAAATGTTTATAGCGTTATTCGGTTTACGACTTTTTAAAACACGAAAGGTTTATATTACTATTCGCTATATTTCATTCAAACGAAGAAAATAATTATATCACTGTTCTCTTTATACCTTTTAAACGCTCGAAATTTTTATAGCACTATCGCTTTACGTTATTAAAACATACAAAAAGTTTATAACACATTCGCTTTACCCCATTTAAGCATACGAAAGGTTCATACCCTTATTCGCTTTACGCCATTTAAACATACAAATGTTGCTAGTTCTATATTTTTTCTTGAAATGCTCGAATGCCTTTTCGTATGAATTAATGTTAATTGTTCGCGTTAAGTCATTTCAGCTTACGAAATAGTTCACAGGCGCGCTCTACTTTCGTATAACCAGGCAAAACATGTATTCTATTCGGGATTTTATAACCTCTTTGTACATCCAACTTTCATAAATTGCTACGCATGTTTGCAATAATGTATTAAAGAAAAAACGTTATTATGAATTTTCAATAGATTTTCTTTTCTCTTTGGATTGTTATACAAAGGATAAACAAAAATGTGGAAAGTGTTCTTGTCATAAGCACATTAATATCCTTTTTTTTTTCCCCTGTTTACAAAGAATCGTTTTTTTCTGTCTAATAACAGACATGTCTTCCAGCTAAAATGTTAGCACATTTTTGTGTCATCAGTATTTCTGAAAGTAAAGCTACTTTACAGAACACTCCCTCCAGGTTTGCCCATAAACAAAGGAAAATAGAAAGCAATATAAAATTCTATATTTATTAATCGATACAACACTTGAAGGCATTTTTATTTTCTAAACGGGAACAATTTTTTATATTACTGAGTAAAAATATCTTTTATATTTTTCGAGAAAGAAAAATACAATAAAAAGGGTAAGATAATTACTTAAAATTTTTTTCGTAACTCTGTTTGGAATAATTTATGAAACATTACATTTTTGTTTTATATTTCCAACCTATTCCCCTCAAAAGTGACTCTTTTTCTCTATTGCGTATTTGCTATGTGACATATTAAAAAAAGTATTTACTTCAGGATAACTTTCAGAAGAGGCAACGAGTGAAAACAACATGACAGCGCTAAAGGTTGACTTGTGAGAGTTTTTTATTGGATAATTTTAACCTTGAAACAAAAACAGTAGAAACGGTTTGTAGAATATGTAAATGGCGATGAAATTACCGACCGTATTGATCAAAAATCGACCAAGAGATGTTCAGTTGAAAATAAGTTGCTTACAGATCAGTCAGTTAATTGCCATACATGATATGCGCTTGACTAGACAGATTTTCTCGCAGTAGATTGCCATTACTTTCTGCTGTAGAATAGTTGCCAACCGAGTGTATAGAAAGCAGTCTGTCCTATTCAGTTGTGTTATCTAGATTTTCTCATATTCTCTAACACTCGGTCAGTTAAGGGCCAATCAGTCCTGCTGTTCAACCCATAGGTAAAAAAAAACTGGATTGATATCTTAAGTGAATGAAATGAATTCAACTGGAATTTGAACAGAAAAAAAAAAAAAAAAAAAAAAAACAGAAAACGGTGTGTCACAAGGACGGTTATTCCTTTGACACCGCTATTAATGTATACACCTTAAGTTCTATGATGATAGTTTCTTCGCTCGTACTACTCGCTTGTGGAATTCTCATCCGTCTTTTTGCTTCCCAGTCAACTTTGATCTTCAAAAATTTAAATACAATGTCAATCTCATTTTACAGTTGAAATATCTATATGTAACCGTAAGTTCTATGCTAACAGTTTCTTCTATCGCACTTTTCTTTAGTTGAACTCTGTTCTGGTCCCTTGCTTATCAGTCAAGTTTGATCTTCAAAAATTTAAATTCAATAGCAATCGTTATCTTCTGTCTTCATGATATTTGTTCTTTTATTTCCTCTCTCCTTAATGGTAGGTTGTCTCATATTCTCTAACATTCAGTAACCCATAGCGGCTTTATTGTCTTGCTTGGGGTGAAATGATTAAGAATCATTCTGTTTCAGGTAGCGTAGAAAGTCAACATTTGATTAAATCCTTGTTTTTTTTTTCCTTCTAGTTAAATGTGCTGTCCATTATAGTTGTTGCTACTGTTGAAAGTCCTCAACTGATGGGTTTTTGTTATATGCTATAGTCAATTGATTTTGAGTTGAAGTAGCGTGGAATGTAAACATCTTGATTATGTGATTATTTTCTCTTTGAGTTGCATGTGCTATCCATTTTAGTTGTTACTGCTGTTGAAAGTCCTCAAGTGACAGGATTTTTGCTTTTGGTAAAGTTATTTGCGATTCTGTGGCGCCAGTCTATAAGGTCTGGGGAAAGAATGTCTTCATTCGGTTGAAGTCATTTTTAACCATTTATCTGAGAAGACGGTTGTATGTAGCTAGGTATTTCTAAAAGATGTTGATAAACACCGAGAATCGTTAAGTGGGAATTGTATTGCATTTAATTTTCTTCAAACCCGTCAGGTGTTTGCATTAAAACTAAACAAAACCTGTCTCGCATCGGAAAAAAAACTGATATACCCTTAGAAAAATGGGGACATACGATATCGATAAGCAAAATTAATAAAACAAGAATTTCTTGATGCACCTATGTTTCTGTATATATATATATATATATATATATATATATATATATATATATATATATATATATATTTGTGTGTGTGTGTGTGTGTGTGTTTTGTTGACTCTTTTTTTTCTCTTAACTTATATATATGGACTATATATATGAGGAGTATATATGAAGGATTGGATGATAAGTAGTTTATTATATTATGAATATGTATATGTGTTTGTCAGTGGATGTGTGTGCATGATGGGTTACTGAAAAGATCTGAACCTGATCAAGAAGAGACACCAACACAAATAAAAATGAAAGCAATAAGCCGTAACTTATCTTCCCTGCGCCTTTTCTATAAATATTTTCATTGTAACTGCTTTTTTTAATTAATTCACCCCCAATAAGGTCATAATGCTACTATGACGCAATGGGAGTGAAAGAGAATGAAAAGACTTTAGAAGGAAACCGAAAATCGAATCCTAATAAAGAACAAAGGATAAGCCTCTACTCCTGCTTAACTTTCCTCTATGGTATCTAGACTTTAAAAATTTTTAGCGCAGTACTAGATTAGCAGCTAGGTCTCATGCATTTACAGTTGAAATGGCTACATGCTACAGTAAGTTCAGTGCTAACAGTTTTTTCTTTTGCACTTGTGGGACTTTCTTCTGGTTTCTTCCTTCACAGCCAATTATGATCTTAAAAATTTAAGTGCAATATCATTTGTTATCTTCTGTCTTCTTTAATCTTCTTTCATTGCTCTCTCTCCTTAATAAAGTATTTTTCTCATAGTCTCTCACCTTGCGTCTTAGTAGCTTTATTGTCTTGCTTTGTAGTGAAATACTTAAAAATAATTCTAATGTTTGACTATTTTGCAAGATTTTAGGGAGTTGAATGATGTTGTGGACAAGATTTGGAAACGTGGGTCTCTTTTATGTTGCATTAAGTGGGTGCATGGTGGAGTGGTTAGAACGTTCGCTTTCTGAATATGAAGACCGGATTCGAATTTTACGATGGTCAATTTGTCAGGAAGACGACTTCTTGATGTTATATAGAGGAGGTGATTCCATTTTGGAAAATACCTGAAAACCTTACCACAAGTCTTTTAAGTGAAATTGTGTAGACGCTTTGGAAACCGATGTCTGTGCTAGCAGGAAGTCGCAAGCCATCATGACCGAGGGTTTGATTGTACTGGCCTAGTTCTAACTGTTGGTTATGTCAGACTTGCGCTCTCTCCTGAAAACTGTAACTAGATCTGCTTAGACATATTTGTGTTTGTTCAACAAACACAAATGTGCCTGAATAAACCTCTACAACAGGTATCAAGTAGCCGCTCTGAAAATGGGCATCCTTGGATACCAGTGACCAGACATTTTATTTTCATTAGAAAAATAAAAACAATATATTTTTGATAAACTTTCGTATATATACATGTGAGTGTACGCACGCGCATGTGTGTGTGTGTATCAAAAACACCTATTCAATTTGGAGCAGCTTTAGCTAAAATCTAAAAAAAAAAAAACTATTGTTGTGGTTTATGTTCTGAAACAACAAAACAAAATGCTGACAGTTTTCTGAATAACACTTTTTGTTTATTTTCTCTATCCAAGGCCTTCAACAAACCGGTTTTGCTTATTTACATACAACTAGCCAAAGTGTGTAATAAATATTTGAGAAGCAAAGAACCCCGCAGACTTCACTGTCGTGTGACTCTGATACATATTTGCCTAAACAACCGAGATAAAGTTTACCCAATCCTGGGTTCGAGAGCCTCTCAGGTTAGAGTGTTACTGCCAAATGAATACGATCTGTGATATGAGTGAAAAAGGAGTAGTAAGAACATCTGTCTATATTTCTGACATGAGGTTTTGTAAAGGTTAAATATACTATTTACATTCTTAAGACTGTCGTCCTCATTTTTATTGCATATTCACGATGATATTTCGGCTGTTGTACGCTCCGGCCTTCTTAAGAAAATGTCTATATTTCTGAGATTAAACTACTTAAACTATTTACTTTTTTTCAAATTGTTGTCCTCATCTTTATTGTTATATTCATGACGTTTCGACTGTTGTACGCTCCGGTCTTCATCAAGTGATATACGCTGGAATATAGAACAAAACCCTTTATTTAGTTTAATGAGGTAAGTTGTTCTAGTTCCACGTGCCATGCTTCTTCTGGATATCTCATTATCAGGTATTTTCTTTTAGTAACTCAACTCTCCAAGTTTTGTTCGCCTCTGCCGTGGCCAGGTACTAAACTCAGAACACTTTGGGTCAAGTTACTGGATTATTTCAACCAATGCTTTTATCCACTAGACCATAAGTCCTAGGGAACGAGGCATGACATGAGGAACCTACCAAAAACCTATAGAGATATGACTGACAGGGCAGAAGATTTTCTTGCAGTAGGTTGCTATTACTTTATTCGGTAGACTGGTTGCCACCCAAGGCTATAGAACCTAATCTGTCCTGTTATTTAACCCATACCTGGAAGGAAGAGACATATTAATATCTTTCCTAAAGATATTTGCGCGTAAGTGAATGCAACGAATTTAAGTGAAATTCGAAACCGCCTCTCCGATTTCTCGTTCCGAGCCTTTATCTACTGCGCCACAGCGAACATCCCACACTCAAAAGTACCAGATAAAAAAGCCTGACACTTTAGTTAATACTTTCACTGTTATCTAGGTTTTAACAGAAATTAAATCATATCATAGAGGAATTAACTTCATCTTAAAACTGAACTTTCAGTGGAGGTTTTTAGTCTTGAATCAGGATCAAAATTCTGGGTCAAAACAGTCTATTTGAAATATAGACTGAAATTTGAATTTCTTATCCAAAACATTACATTTTAGTCATTTACAATGAATTATTATCAGACAGTGGGTGCGTGACTCTCCTTAAAATGTAGATTCTACATTCTCATCAGAATGCAAAAGACCCCTATTTTTCCCTCTTTGGTGTGTGTTTATATATATATCTTGAAAATTTGAAATGTAGTGAAAAATTCCTAAGGTAAATTATTATGTAAGTTTTCTGTATGAAGCAATTTATGTAACTCTCGCAACTTTCATTACACTCGAGCAACGCAGGGCTATACTGCTAGTATATATATATATATATATATATATATATATATATATATATATATATATATGTTTTGGACGGGAAAAAAATTTATATATATATATATATATATATATAATGAACTCGATACGTAAAGCCACACATTTATTCGCCTGAAGAGAGTCAATCTTAGACTCGAAACACGTGTAGCGTCACAAATACCATTATGGACACTTAATGTATCATAACATGTATAATAACAACAACAATAAATATACACTTTAAACAAAACGTTCACGGCCTCTCACACTTTTTATTCTATACCAATTTCTCTCTCGTTGGAACAACCATATTTCTTTCTGATGAAATGTTGGAAACCCAACGTTGAAACAACCATATGATTGTAGAGAAGAGGACATATATAGAAAAAATTATGTACATGTTCTAAAACAATTTATAATAAATATTCACAGCTCTATACATCATATATCGAGCACTGTTTTAAATTAATGTTTTGGACGGGAAAAAAATTTTCTTTCCTCGTTCTGTACTCACTCGGATATATATATATATATATATATATATATATATATATATATATATATATATATATATATATGGATGATAGTTGAAACGAGATTGATCCATCCTCAAATATGGGCAGCTGCTTGGGTTTTAAATTGTCTTTGCAGAAGTGGTAATTGTGAGCGTCTTTTATAGTAGTTCTTGCGACATGTGTAATCAATAAATTATCACTTTATATATATATATATATATATATATATATATATATATATATATTGCAAGAATTCATTTAAGCAACTTTTGTTTAATTCAGTCAGTAATCTGTTCAAAGCTCTTTTATCATGGAAAACATAATCATGTTGTTGTTAATGGACTTTCTCTTTCTATTTCTGTATGTGTGGCTTTAGATGCCTAAAGGTACACATTAAATCCTGTTAAGCGTTTTAGGTATAAAATAGTCTTGAGGGAAAAGCTTAGATCAAATGATTAATTACTCAATCCACTTATTTTGAGGGTCAATCTATTGAAATTAATTATCAGGTCATGTATACCTGTTCGCAGGAAAAGATGAGGATTTTTTATTGCATCAGCTTCATAAGCTGGCATTTGTGATTGTTTACAACAGAACAGAAATCACATCATGGCACAAATTAACGAACACCTCCGTTGATGCTTTCCTGATAACGAAAATGAATCACCTGCAAGGATCAGCCAACATTAGATAATCTCTGTTTTCTTTATCCACAATAAGATTGTTTACTGGATATGAGTGACATAATGATTACGGTAAAAAAAATGGAATCGGTAAACTGACATTATGTATTCGATACGTAAGATATACGTTGTGGCGTAATGGATAACGGCTTAGATAATCACTGAACCGAATTCAAATTCCAAACCTTGGGAAATAGATGGATCCATCTCTTCTCCTACCAGCTATGGGTTGAATAGCAGGATAAACCAGGTTGACATCCTGTCTACTACAGAAAGAATTGTCAACCTACTGCGGAAAAATATTTTGCTTAATCAGTCATGTATCGAAAGAGACATGATCGTCCAAGCGTGTAACACGTATGACATTTAATTGACTCGGTAATATCATTGAGAATGGCATCAACACATTATAGAGTTAAGCGTTGAACCATAATATGGTTAGGCTTAGATATTTGTTCTTGGATGATCACCGCGGGCTGATGTAAAAGATGTTCTTTGATTTCGGTCGATAAAAACATTTAAAAATCGTGATCGAACTGTTACCCCTTTGTTGAAAAATCACAGTCGATAAAAACAGTTTGTTTTATCCTTTCACCCAGAGTAAGGCAGTAATGCCAATAGTACACAGAGGATTACATGGAGTGAAAGTGAAAGTGAAGACAGAGAATAGGGAGGATTGAAGAGAGGACAAAAGATGAGGGGGGGTTCAAGAAGACAGAAGATGGCGATTGTCGCTGCATTTAAATTTTTGTTATTGTCGTTATCAGAGAAATAAGGAAGCAGAACAGAGTTCCACAGGTTGGAAGGGCGAGAAAAGAAACTCTTAGAGTAGAAGGGCGATTGCACACTTAAATTCATGTAATAAGAGAGGCCAGGCAAGAAAGGTCGACAAAGAAGTTGATATGGAAATGTTTATAGAAAAGCGGGAAGCCAAGTCATGTCGGTGAAAAAATCGAAAGAATCTTTCTAGTTTATACTGGTACTCCAACAGCGAAATGGGATGGCTGCCATTCGACTGAAAAAATGGGAAAATATGAAATTGTAATGCTCGCCGGGTGGTTTAACTAGCAGACGAAACAGTTACTCTTTTATGGAGCATGAATTACTCTTACCCTGCCAACTTGGTTAAGAAAAGTCCACACTCGTCCCAGACAAGAATATTCTGGGTCGGAACTGATTAGAGATAGATAAGAATGGTACACTTAGTTTGATTTTTTATAATCATTTCACCCCCAATCAAGGGAATGAAGCCGCTAAGACGTAAGAGGTTACTGGGTGTTAGAGAACATGAGAAGAAACTACTATTAGGGAGTCAGTCAGTTAAGTGCCATACGTGAAACACGCTTGGGCGATCATGTCTCAAAAGAGACATGACTAACTGGGCAAAAGATTATCCCGCAATAGGTTGCCATTGCTTTCTGCGGTAGACTGGTTAACAGCCAAGGCTATAGAACCCAATCTGTCCTGTTATTTAATCCATAACTGGAAGGAAGAGACGGATTAATACCTTTCCCAAGGGTATTTGCGCGTAAGTGAATGCAATGAATTCAACTGGAATTTGACCTCGGCTCCCCGATTTCTCGTTCCGAGCCGATATCCACTGCACCACAACGCACATAGGGAGAGAGAACAATAAAAGAACAATAATTAAGACAGAAAATAAAGATTGATATTGGATTTAAATCTTTCAAGATCAAAATTTACTGGGAAGCAAGCCAAAGGAGAATTACACAAGCGAGAAATGCAACAGATGAAACTGTTAGGATAGAATTTAAATGTATACATTAATAGCGGTGTCAAAAGAATAACCATCCTTGTGACAAAACATTTTTTTTTTTGCTTGTACGAAGTTTTAACCTTGCCGCAAAGTCTTTGTAATGATTAGCGCCTATTTCGTTATAATAAATTGAGGAAAACTAGTTATATGGGCCCGTATCCTGTTTTCAATACAGCCTGGTTCAATACCCCACAAGAGAAGATGGCAGATATAGATTTGAGGTTAAAACGCGTAACCTTTTCTTTCACAAAAAATAAAACAAAAAATAAAACAAAAAAAAACACGAATGGGAAGAACCAAAGTTTAAATCTATAGTTAAAATATTTTTTAAGTTTATAGGCTTCAATATTTTTTTAGACATTGCATTTTGTAACAAAAAGCTACAAACATGCAATGTTTATATATATATATATATATATATATATATATATATATATTTTGGGTGCGTATAATGATAATATACACGTTAAAAAGTCTGCTTTCTTCTACCGAACGCCCATAGCCCAGAGGTATTTCAATCGGGTTTCAATCCTGGGTTAAAAAGCAATCGGAGTCTAACCATACTGATGAGCTGTGATACAGCGAAACAGATCTATCTGCGGTTGAGTATATATATATATATCGTAATTTGATAAAATAACCTGCTCACCAAAAATGCATCCCTATCGGTAAACTATTGAAAACACAGCAGTTTTCACACGAAGCACCATTATAATTCGATATTGTATATATAACATGTCAAACGTCATTTTTATCCGATACTCGTGTTTGATATAGACGCTCTTTTTTCTGTTTTAACTCGATTTCGAGTAATACCCTCGCCTGATCTATTCTTAAGTATGAGCAGCGCGTATGTGGCTTTTTAATCGGGGTAGGGTCTTACGTTGCGCAGATGTGACAATGTGGGTGTATTTTGCAGTCATTGTATCATAAATAATGCAGAACATGTGATAAATGACTTCTTCCTGTGCATGGCTTCTTTGATGGTTTTTTTTGGGGGGGGGGGGCTTAGATAAGACGCGACCACATTCATTAGGCGTCAGATCAGATTTTGAAGCAACATTTTTAGGAAAATTAAAAACTTACTCCCTTCAGTTTTTCATATGCAATATGGTTCTCTTCAAAGTCCTTGTTGCCTTTTTGCACTGCTTTCCTCCAAGATGAATGATCTATAGCGGCCTTCTACAACAGGCGCTGAAATACCAGAGACATTATCTGGTAGATTGACCGCGTACGAGTTTATAAACGTTACTTACGTACATTTACCACTGGATATACAATTTACGACAGAGACTTCTACTATGTGCCCTGTGTCTTCAGGAACGTAGATGATCACGGCCCTCCACAATTTCCTCTCTTTTGTAGTCCTTAATAATTTTGCCTTTTTGTTATGTTTCCTAAAAATGTTCCTCTATCCATTTACTCAAGCTCATTCTTCTTTTTCTATATGCTGTGCCATTTCAGGACGTAGGTGATCACGGATCTCCACATTTTCCTGTCCTTTGTAGCTCTTAATAATTTTTGTCTTTTTGTTATGTTTCCTAAACCTTGTTCCATCATCCATTTACTTAAATTCACGTCTTCTATGAGCCGTGTCGCTTCAGAAAGTAAGCAACTATAGCCCTCCACAATTTTCTGTCCTTTGTAGCTTCTAATAAACTTTGTCTTTCTATTAGATCTCCTGAACCCTCTTCCGCCAGCCATTTACTCAAAGTCACTAAGAAGGTTATGCGTTGTTTTCTTTAGTCTTTAAGCGCTTTGGTTTAAATTATTTTGGATTATTTTAACCAACACTTATCCATTAGGCCATTGGTGAGTTCAATACTTGGCCCCAGCAGAGGTGAACAAAAACTTGGTGAGTTGAGTTATTAAAGGGGAAATAACTGAAACTGACATATCCGGAAAGAGAATAGCACGCAGAACTAGAACAATCTACTCCTGTGGAACGAATATAGGAATCGGTTAGAAATCTCAACGTATATCACCTCAAGAAAACCGGAGCGTAGAACGGCTAAAACATTGTGAATATGACAATGAAGATGAGGAAAACGCTGTAAATAGTGTAAATAATAGTTGTGTTTTGGCAGCAAGCCGTCACATTTTTTTATAACCATATCGCCCCAAGCAAGACATTTTACTGCCACTGTTGTGCAGGGGGTTACATAAAAGGAAAGTAATGAGAAAGAGTGATAGGGGTGTTAGGAAGTGGGTAAGAGAACGATGAGAATACTGATGAGAGTGGAGTGGACGAAGCAAAGAGCATGAGAGAGAGGATGCAGGTTAGTGAGATAGGAGATGACTATTGACTTTACATTTAAATTCTTGGAGATTGTAGCTGTCGGGGAAGCAAGTAAACGAAAGGGAATTTCACAGACTGAAAGTGCGAGAAAAGAAATTAAACATCTTGGGGTTTTCCAGTTTAAATGTCGATTTATGATTGTTCTATTTGGTTTTAAAATGTCTTTGGAAGATCCTAAATATGTTTTACTTTGACCATTTATGTCATGTATTACGAAGTCCGTTCAGTGGGCATTTATTTTTATCCCTACAGTTACATTCCTTGTTAATGATGTTATTTTGTACATTGCAATTTAAGTTTCTGACGTTTTGTTATTTTATGTAATTTTCTAAACTACTCGTACAGCAATTACTTAATTTGATTGAAATCCTATTGAAAATTTTGTTTAACTCTGAGTTTTTTTTTCCAAAGTGTTTACTGATTGATTTAAAAATATTTGTCCTAAGTGGTGAGTTGAAAATATAATAGCCATTTTTCCTCCTGGCACAATCTGCATACATTGCCACCGTTGTATTGTTTGGCTATTTTCACTATACTCTAAGCTATATCAGGATCTTTTTTATTTTTCAGTTTTAATTTCCACACGGGGCTAGCCAGTTTGGTACAATAATTGAGGTTTCCAGTTTAAATATAGAAAAATAGAAATCCTACGCTTATTAACATCAATTATGAACACGATAACAATGTGCTTACCGTGTTCGGAACTTAACATACACAAAACTGTATATAAATAAACTTTACACACATTTATTTACAAGTAAAACAATTCATTTTTAATTATGGCTAAAAGTATAGTCGAAAGCGCTCGAAAATACAAAACCTTTGGACAATTTTTATATAATTTGAGTTCTGAAAAAAAAATCATAAAAACACATGAAAAATTTTACATATAATATAATATAATATATATATATAAGAAAAAACCTAGTAACTATTTAGATCAGTGGCTCCAAACCGCAAACCGGGATCTACATGGACTCCTAGGGTCCATGTAACATTGCTGGGGGTCCACACACAAAAAACAATGAATTGCTGGTCCACAGTGATATTTTAGTGGTACATTAGAGTAATACTACTTTTGAACGGTTAGTATTACTGAGAATGGAATTTCTACAATAATTTGCCCCACTTTAATATAATAAAAGTAGAAATATTCACGGAGATTTTTTTTTATATATCAGTCAACTAGAAGAAAAAACATGACACTTTTAAGTGCCGTAAATTTAAGGTTACCAACAATGACTGCGCTACAATAAAGCCTCAGATCTGGTTGGGAGATCTTTTTTATAATTAAGATTTTTTTTTCTTTTGACTAGTGAATATTGGACGATCGTCAAAGATGAAGAAGTGGCTTCGGGCAACAGAAATGTGGTTCTACAGAATGATGCTGGGGATATCATGGACTGAGCCCGTGAGCAACGATGAGGTGTTGGAGAGGATTCAAATGATAAGAAAATACACTTAACATCAGGAAGAGACAGCTGAGATTCCTTTGACACGTAAGGAGGAAGGGGAGCCTGGAGAATTTAATACTCACAGGACGGATAGAAGGAAAAAGAGGCTTGGGAAATCCGCGCGAGATATATTTGATAGGCCGGAGCAAATGGATGGCGGAGCAGGGTTTGGGAGAGATATCAAGAAGAAAAATATTGAAAGTGACAAGAGACAGAGTCAAGTGGATGTCTATGATCGCCTACGTCCTGAAGGGACACAGTACATGAAGAAAAATAATTCACTATCTGCTTCACACCTAGGTTTTATTTCATTTATATTTCCTTTTGGCCTGGTTTCTCACCGATCGGTTAATGACAAAAACAAACAGAAGGTTCCATGTGGACCTTGGTTGAGAACTACTGGTCTAATGGCTAATCGGGGTCCACAAAAAAAAAAAAAAAAAAAAATTAAAAAATTAAAAATTAAGCGGCAAAGGGGTTCACAAGTAAAAAAAAAAGTTGAGATCTACTGATTTCGACAATGGTATTGTTAAAGTCAGCGCGAATATTAAATGTCTACAGGTAGATTATTGAGCCAGAGTAAAAACCAATTTTAAATTCTGAATTGTTTAGTAACGCTAGTTTTTCATACTGTCCCTGGTTCAAGCAAGATTATATAAATGAATCATAAAAAACAGACTAGAGAACCACCTGAACATTGTGTGCAATTGTAATAATCAGAACCAGAATTGTGAGCGCACAGGTCAGGTAGGTGCATTCAAATGCGATCAACGCTGAGTCTCGTCCCCAAAGCCTAACATTTTTATCATTTTTTGGGCTTTTGTTAATGCTTTCTTTCATAACAATAGTGTTTGCTGAATGGCATATTTATTCAGTTTTTAATCTACATGCTCTATTGATTTTGTGTCAAATGACGTATTTTCCAGCACTGTCCCTTATGACACAAGTCTAATTTGTCTAGTTTCATTTTAAAAATAAGTACCAAAGTGCATTGTGGTGCAGTGGATATCGGCTCGGAACGAGAAATCGGGGAGCCGAGTTCAAATTCCAGTTGAATTCGTTGCATTCACCTGCGCGCAAATACCCTTGGGAAAGGTATTAATCCGTCTCTTCCTTCCAGTTATGAGTTAAATAATAGGACAGATTGGGTTCTATAGCCTTGGTCGGCAACCAGTCTACTGCTGAAAGCAATGGCAATTAACTGCGGGATAATCTTCTGCCCAGTCAGTCATGTCTCTTTCGAGACATGATCGCCCAAGCGTGTTTCGCGTGTGGCATTTAACTGACTGACTGACCAAGGCTCTTATTCTATCGTTAAGTGGACACCGGTAAACAATTCATAAGTATGATTTCCAGTGCTATCTCTTTTCAATGTTTAAGAAACTTTAGAAGCGTAATCAAAAACCAAAGAATAATCTGCAATAAAATCCATCCTGATTTTGGCAACCCACCTTCACTCACTTTCTCGCTGACGTAATTTGGCTTCTCTCTGTCTTTTTTACAGCCATTTTCATGGCAACTACTCTGAGGAGCTTTTTTTTTCCCCTGGTACCCCGATCACTGATGCAACTAGATTGACATCAAGGTCCCACCCTTTAACAGTCGAAATAGTTAAATGTAACCGTCTCTTCTACTTTAATAGTTTCTTTTCTCGCACTTCTTTTTCATTTGCTTGCTTCCTCAATAGCTACAATCTCCAGAAGTTTAAATGGAACGTCAACTGCCGTTTCGCATCCATCTCTTTTTTTTTTTTCGATGTCTCCTACACTTTGTTTATTCTTTCACTGTAAGTCCCTGCGCATCAGGGGTATTTCTGCCGTGTTTGGAGTGAAATGATTATAAAAACAAAAATGCTGTTTATTGTGCTCTTGACTGCACCGGGGATCAATCAATCAATTGCAGTATTTCCTTTACAAGTCACAAAGAAAAAATCAAAATTTAAGAAAATACATTCTTGTAATTCTCGTCTTGCTCATCATAGACAAAGACATTTTTCGACTGATCATTAATAACGAATTCAAACGTAAAACTTCATGATGACATACAATACCGCCTTCATTACCTCAACCAAAACAGCTTCAATATAGAAAATTAAAATCTTTACTATTTACTTTATTTACATACAGACTAATATCCTCATCTTTGTTGTTACTATCACACTGTTTCGGTCGTTGTACCCTTCGGCCTTCTTCAGGCTTCTGTTGAATATTTTGTTTAATCCATAAGGGTAGATTGTTTATGGTCAGTTATTTCAGTTAGGTCGTTGTACATCCAGGGCCGGTGCGTACTACCCCGGAGCCCCCGACTAACAGGAAGAGGTTCTTGATTGGGGGTCCCGATCAATGCTTTGTGACCCTCGCTATCTTATCAACATTTGTTTTTTTTTTTTTTTACCTAATATTTACATTCGTTATAAATTTAGGATGACTATGAAAGGATGAAAAATTTTAGCAGATTTTGACGTCATTCTGGGATCTTTTTTTTCGTCCAAATCTGTGAATTTGTTTTGCTCATGTGAATTTGTTTTGTCTCGAAAAAACACTTTATAAAATCATTACTTTTATCTATAATGATGAGTTTGTTCCACTTTTTAACAAGAAAAATCTAAAACTGATGTTAAAAATTGCCACTAACAATTGATTTATCTAAGATGGAATGATCTACTGTGACATGTTTCTAATACATTGTATTTATGTTAAATTTTTCTAGTTGAATTATTCACCGCAATTGCATGTGATCCATTATTGTACATCCATAGTTTACAATAAAATTTGTATTTTATATGAATGCAATCTCATGACAATTGAGATGTAATAATATGGCAGGGAGGCGTATCATAGATTCAGGAGACTGTATCATAGAAAAGGGAGTAACCCACGAAATCCTTGCTAAGGTCCTACTTATATTTAATGCTCGTACTCTTGGGCCAGTGCCAAAAATTGCCTAATCTCCCACAACCGTCGGTTGGGCTGACCTCGTTGGCGACCACGGATCCAACCCTCTAGTGCAATGGGGTGGTGCAGCCTCAGGCATATGTTTCTCGGGACTGGGCACCTATAAGTATTTTATTTTTCTCGGCTACCAATCTGTCCTTAGACTGATAACTGAGCCGCACTCTGCCCAAAGACAGAAACGCAACCGAGAAGTGTCAGGTAAGAAAAATGAGATATAGTGGCTTGTGGGGCTCCGTATCTTATATTCGGGCGAGGGGCACGGGACCATTGCACGGGCCGCGCGTACATCTGTTTTCGGCGGCGCTTGATTCAAAGTTATATTTTAAGTTGGTTCACGAAAAGGTTATGTTTCCTCATCGTCTTTCATAGAAGGATGAGTTGCTGACTGAAGAACAGAACATGGAAATTAGCATTTACCATTTTAAATACTGGCCATCGATGATCAGAAAATCAAGTATTAATTACTATAACTTGAAATACCCGTGAATATTTTGCTGTTTTTCAATTTGAATTTACTAACGAATTTCAATTCTTAAGTTAACGATTGAATAAGTTCATGACTTATGTTCTACGACAATAAAACATCATTATCTACGACAATAAAATTCCCCTATCCTATCGTTAAATATTTAACAACTTTAACAAAATATTACAATAAGAATCATAAATATGAAAGCTGGTCTTTATTTTAAGAAGTGGTAATAAATGAACAACTTTTTCCATTTCACTGAAACAACCGGTAAACACTTCTTTCTTTCTTTCTTTCTTTCTTTCTTTCTTTCTCACTGAAACCAAGTAGCGTCTCTTATATGTGCTTTGTTTATCCACGCAATCGAAACAGAATAGCCCATTATTTATTAGGTATAGACAGGAGACATTAAACACTTCTATCGTCCCTTCTTTCTTCTGTTTGTTTGTTTCTTTCATTTTCTCCCTGAAATTAAGTAGCGTACGAAGTAACAAAGAGAAGAATAAGCACAATTAAAATAGGATTCTTAAAATAAACAGATATGGATTGAAAAGAGATTGGAACTTTTGAAAGATCCAACGAATCTAAAAAAATATAATGGAAATAATCGATATTTCCTAGTCTTTTTTTTTTGTTTGCTTCTTTCTTTCTTTCTTTCTTTCTTTCTTTCTTTCTTACACGTTATTCCTCCCTATCTACCTGCTAGTTTCATCTTTCTTTCTTTCTTTCTTTCTTTCTTTCTTACACGTTATTCCTCCCTATCTACCTGCTAGTTTCATCTTTCTTTCTTTCTTTCTTTCTTTCTTTCTTTCTTTCTTTCTTTCTTTCTTACACGTTATTCCTCCCTATCTACCTGCTAGTTTCATCTTTCTTTCTTTCTTTCTTTCTTTCTTTCTTTTTTACACGTTATTCCTCCCTATCTACCTGCTAGTTTCATCTTTCTTTCTTTCTTTCTTTCTTTCTTTCTTTCTTTCTTACACGTTATTCCTCCCTATCTACCTGCTAGTTTCATCTTTCTTTCTTTCTTTCTTTCTTTCTTTCTTTCTTCCAGATTTCTCACTATTTTTTATCTTCTCTTTCTCGTCATTTCGATCTCATATTCTCACACACCTTCCTCGCTATATCTCTTACTTTCTTTCTTTTTCACCTGCTTTCTCTTTTATCTCTTTCGTTAACATGCAGGTTTGCAATTTACGCGAAAACCCATTCATAGAATTTGAATGTCTAAGTCAGGAGTTCTCAACCATGGTCGAATTTCTTCCAAGAGTAATTTCAGTTTTTCGTTGGTGGGGGTGAATCTTTTACGTTTTCCTCTTTTTTATTTTTTTTTGTTTTGTTTTTATTAACAGAATTTGGAGCCCATTATGAATGTTAAAAAAAAAAACTATATAAAAATAATCCATATAATATGCACTAATATGGAAAATAATAAAGATTTCCTATAATATAAGTATATTATTTACAGTTACGCGTTGTGGTGCAGTGGATATTGACTTGGAACGAGAAATCGGAGAGCCGAATTCAAATTCCAGTTGAATTCACTAACGCACAAAAACCCTTGGGAAAGGTATTAATCCGTCTCTTCCCTCTTAACAGTACAAATTAGGTTCTATAAACTTGGTTGGCAACCAATCTACCTCAGAAAGTAATGACAACCTACTGCGGGAAAAACCTTCGCCTAGTTAGTCATGTCTCGAAAGAGACATGATCGCCCAAGCGTGTACCATGTATGGCACCTAAATGATTTGGAGTTGGACAATCTTGGAAAGGAGAGATGACATTTTGACATATGGTGAAAAGGGTTCATTAAGCCAAAAAATTTGAGAACCGCAACAGTCTCTAAACAGCGGCAACGATGCCAAAGTTTCAAGACTTTTCATATTGAAAAAAAAATGATGTAATTCTCAAACTTCTTGAATTACTTTAAATGTCTTTAAATCAGAAAGAATCAAAATAAGAAAGAGGTAAAGAAGCGACGTAGAAAACCGCCATTATTTCTGCAAAATTTAATCCATCGTGTTTTTTGTAATTTACAAAGCCACTGCCATTAACACAAGAAATCTTGCCCCTGACGTCGAATCGAAATAAGCTTGCAATACGTAATTTAGTTTGGCTGAGATTGTCTTGATTTGAGGTGATTGTCCCGATGATATAAGCTGTAAGTATTATTTGTGGGTCCTGAAACTTAAAGACCATGAAAGCACTTCAATATATAAGGAAACTCAGTCAATAATAAAATTTGAAAATCTAGAAAAATATTACCATAATCACGTATCTTAACTATCATGTGTCTTCATCAAGTAGACCTAGCGGAACCCATCCCTCTTCAGAATATTGTTCATACGCCTTTCCGGTCTTTTGGGCAGGAGTAGAGGTTTCTCGTTTGTTTCCCGTTTAGGATCGGTTTTCCGGTTCCTTCCGAAGTCGACTTTTACATTATATTACTAACGTTACCAACTCTGAAAAGTCATTCCCTACTTAAACCTTGACTATTTCAAGCTGTTATCTTTACTTCAAAACCCCAGGAACTTCACTTCGCGCCCTTTCTTACGCTTATATGACCCTAGACAGAAGCCTCTACCTTGAGTGGCTCTTGGACCTTGAATTGGGTGAATATTAGTAAAAGAATGATTATCATCATCAGTTCCATTACCGGGTGTAGTCGTATGGTGGCTGCGCTTCTGAGCACTTAGCATCTACCCTGCATATATCTGGGTTGAAGTTTGGTAGAGTATCCAAGTAGACCTAGCATAACCCATTTCTCTCCAGGTCACAGATTCAAGGCTGTTGATTCCATCAGAGGTACCCTAGATAGACTTCAATCTAGGAAGGCCTCCGCGCCGCGATGCCGTTTGTCATCACTTCACAATACGTAGCTGTGGAGTCTAGTGTATTTCATTAGACTAAATGGTGGCTGATTCTACAAGAAGGTTCATCCACCCATTAAAAAGTTTTATTTATATATTTTTTTAACCTTGTTGGGTGTCTAGTTACACTCCTCACCAGAAAAGCATGGTGAGAAACAGGTTTAATCGCAGATGACTCGATTGAAATTATGGCTTGCCTACATTAATTTTCTTTCTTGATTCTTTTTTAGTATGAGTCAAACTCGCTTGATCAAAGATACAAGTCGATCCATCGACATTCTATAGATAGCAACAAATAGAGCGAAAATATTTTAACAGAAAGAAACGCGGTATTAGTTGTCCGCAGCTGACTGAGAGGTAGACTATGATTTCGACATGATTAAGAGACTCTGGAGCATGACGAAGCAATACAATAACCTCAACAATGTAGACATTCAAAATAAGTTCTTAACGGCCCAAGACCTAAGTATATATAGAAAAAGCAAAGTCATGTTGAAATTGACTGTCAAAAGAAACAGGAGGTATAATTCCTCTGAAGCGTTTAGAATTTTTATCGACCCTTATGAAAGAGAAACATTAATAATTTTAAAATGTTAGGCCATAAAACAAAATTGCCAATAAAGTTAAAGAAAAGGGTTTAAAAGTAAACTTTATATGTCAAATATAAAGTGTGCTTTTAAACGGTTTTACCCCATTTTTACTGATAATTTTGCAAGTATGGGTTAAGAATCTAAAATTATCCATGTTCATCTTTGAGCTTTGATTTTTAAAGACCATTTCTCCTTAAGTAAGACAACAAAGTCACTAAGACACTGAGTGTGAAAGTATATGAGAAAAAGAAACACATTATTAAGGAGAGAGAACAACAAAAGAAGAGGAATAAAAAAGACATTGACATTTACATTTTTAAAGAAAAAAGTTCGCTGGAAAGCAAAAAGCCGGAAGAGAGTTCCATGAGCGAGAAGTGTGAGGGAAGAAAGTGTTAGCATAGAACTTACGGTTACATCTAACCATTTCAACAGTAAAATGATGAGATCTTGTCGTCAGTCTAGTCTTCTTCTTCTTCTATGTGCTGTATTTCTTCAGGACATGGGCGATCATGGCCTTCCACTTCTGCCTATCCTTTGTTGTTCTTAATATCTCTTCTCCTGTTATCCCACTCAATCCTCGCTTTAGCATCCATCTTCTCAAGTCCATCAGATATGTCATGCGTTGTTTTTCCTTGTCTCTCCGTCCCTTGAGCATCAGTTTCTCCAAGCCCTCCTTCCTCATTACATGTGCCAAAAACTTCAGCTGTATTTTCCTGGTGTTGAGTATCAGTTTCTTTTTCGTGATCATCTTCTCCAAAACTTCGTCATTGCTCGTGTGTTTCGTCTATGGTATCCTCAGTATCCTTCTGTAGAACCACATTTCTGTTGCAAGTCTTTCTTTCACCTTTGATGAGATTGTCCAGCATTTGCTGCCTTATTGAAAGATAGACATCATATAACAATAAAGTACTCTCTTCTTTATTTCCAACAAAATGTTCCTGTCTCTTAATACTCTACTCAGCTTCTGGAATACATTCTTGGCCATAGCAATACGCCTTCTTAGTATCGCACTTTCTGTCTTCTATTAGAACACTTCCCAGGTATTTAAATTTTTGCACCTATTTGATTTTAGTATCCCTGACATGTAGTTGGCATTTTGAGCTCCTCTTTTACTGATTACCATTCATTCATTTTTCTTATAGTTTATATGTAGTTCGTTCTTTCTGCTTTCTTTAACTACTTCCGATAGAAGGTCTTGTAGTTTCTTTTCTGTATATTCCATCATCTGCGTATCTTATATTGTTCAGACTGCGGCCGCCAATGACGAATCCTGGCAGAACTTTTAGACCTCTCAAAATTCTCTCGCTATATAGGTTGAGCAGAGTTAGTGAGAAGACACATTCTTGTATTAAACCCCTTTCTATCATTGTGTATATGCCGAACTCGTTTCCTGTTCGTATCCTGGCAGTTTCCTGCCATTAAATGTTCTTGACTACTCCAAGGTCTTTCCCGAATATGTCAAGGTTGCTGAGCGTCTCTATCAGATCTTTGTGCCGTACTTTGTTGAATATCTTTGCCAGACTAGTCAATTAGTTAAGTGCCATACGTGATACACGCATTGGGCAATCATGTCTCGAAGGAGACATGACTGACTGGGCAGAAGATCATTTCACAGTAGGTTGCCATTACTTTCTGCGGTAGACTGGTTGCCAGCCAAGGCTATAGAATCTAATCTGTTCTATTATTTAGCCCATAACTGGAGGGAAGAGATAGATTAATACCTTTCCCAGAGGGGTATTTGTGCGTAAGTGAATGCAAGGAATTCAACTGGAATTCGAACTCGGCTCTCTGATTTGTCATTCCGAATCGATATCCACTGCACCACATCTAGTACTGCGCTTAAATTCAAAATGTCTAGGCACCATAGCGAACAGTTTTTATGAAAGTATTTATAGAAAAGGCACAGGGAGGCTACTATACAACAGTGGGGAAAGTGATTGAGACCGAGACGCCAATAACCAGTAATATTCCTGACGTTCGGATTGTCTCCGTATACCAGAATTCATCCACCAGCTAGCAGAGAAAATGATGGAAGACTCAGGCAAGGGAATACAGGCTTTGGCGCGATAAATGGGTATTGCAATTTTCACCATGAATCAGGTCTTGAATGAGGACCTCCGCTACCAGTTATTTAAGAGGTGTAAAGTTCAACTTCTAACAGAAATGTCTCGAGAAAATTCTCTGACAAAAGCAAATAAATTCTTGAACAAGGGGAAACATCCTCTTGAACCTGGAACAACCCTGCTCTTCTGAGATGAAAATAAATGTTGTCAGGACCAGCTGCACAATACCAAGAACAACCGATGGCTTACCTACAATGCATATGCCGTTCCTCGTTTCATGAAAGAAAGTTTCCCCAAACTGTGATGGTTTTTAGCTGTGTTTGCAATGAGGGTGATGTCATGCTACATCACATCTTTAAACAGAGCTTCAAATCAATTTGGATGGTTATGTGGGCGGAACACCGTGATCAATCCTTGGTTAAAGAGGGTGGCTACTAGAAGACTATATGTGTGGCAGCAAAATTCAACTCACTGCCATATCCCCAGGAAGAGTCAGAAGTGGTTGTCAGTTAATTTTAACGACTTCACCAACCCCAACGTCTGGACCCCTAAATTCCCTGACTGTAATTGTGAGGAGCAGTTGAGAAAGACACTAATCGCACTGTCTATAACACTAAGCCCAGCTGATCGACAGGATTAAATAGGAGTTTGAGGTTCTCCCTAGGGACACCGTGAAGGTCACATGTGACAGATTTCTGAGTCGGACCGAGGCCGGGGAAGATGCTGAGTGTGGCTTATTTGAGTGAATTGTCTTTTGATTATTTTAACTTGTATGCTACTTTTCTATTCTTACAATAAATAGATTCTGGGTTTAGATATTCAGTTTGTTTTCCCTTAAAAAACAAAACTGTCAAATTTAATCCAAACTCCCTGTACACGAATGGTCTCCAACTTTTTTTATACGACGGACTGGCTTCATACCGGACAATCATTCCACGGCACATATGTGTAATTTAAATGAATTTCAATAAAGGCAGCAATAACAAAAAGAGCAATTTATTAAAGGGAAGAAAAAGAGTATATTCTCTCATGTCTGGGTTCCAGCCTGACCACACCCTTGCCTGATTACCGACTCTGAATCAATGTCTATTGCACTATTATCACATCAGTATCAACTCACCATAAGGTAGAATAAGGGTAGAAGCTGAAAATTAGCTGGGATTAGAAAATTAGTTGAAAATGATTACAAATAAATAAAAATAGAATCAATTGTAAAATGTACTTACAGTTAACATATGATAGATAGTATTGAGTAGATGAATAGTGAATATTTAAACAAATATTTTAAATCAAAGCCCCATATACACTTTATCTTTTATATAATTTAAAACAAATTAATTATTTCTTTGCAGCCCGGTAGCAAATGATTCACGGAGTTGGGGACCATTTCTTCCGATGTCGATGCTTCTTCATTTTTATTCACAAAACAAAATTCAATTAAGTTTATATATATATATATATATATATATATATATATATATATATATATATATATATATATTATAAAGGAATAAAATGAGAATATGATATAATATGATGCAATAATAATAAAGTAATAATATTAATAATAGTAATAAAATAATAATAATATGATATAATATGTGATATGAGAATAATAATAATAATAATAATAATAATAATAATAATAATAATAAGAAGAAGAAGAAGAAGAAGAAGAAGAAGAAGAATATAAATAATATAAATAATATGATAATTTGATATTTAATGGAAGAATGCGCGTATGAAAAGTAATATTCTTAAGATTAAATTAAACCTGGAAAAGAATAGGACAAGTTATTAAACCTGGAAAAGTTTTAAAAAATAAAGGACAAGATATTTTAGTGAAGTAAAAAATAAGAAATTTCTTACTTAAAATATTGCATTCAAATTGTATTTTTAGCTGCAATATTTAAAGTAAGAAATTTCTCATTTTTACTTCACTAGAATATCTGGTCCTTTACTTTTCCAGGTTTAATAACTTGTCCTGTCCTTTTCCAGGTTTAATAACTTGTCCTGTCCTTTTCCAGGTTTACGAATATTACTTTTCACGTGCGCATTTTTCCATGTAATCTATGATTTTTCCAGGCATTGCTATTAATTTAATATAAACCTAATGCTAAAAAAGCATTACAGTATATAAAAAAGACAAAATATAAATGCAATCGATTAAAAAATTAAAAAAATAATTTATTATTTGTAATTAATTCTGATACTCAATTCCAATAAAATGATAAAAGATAAACAAAGTTTGATTGATAAAAATGATAAAAGATATCATCAGAATATCAACTGTTAAAAAACGCAAGCAAAAATATTAAACAGAAAAATTTATAAAGAGTAAGATTTATTATTAGAAGTGTTAGTAACTCACTCACTTATGTACTTATGTAGTTAGTCTCTCTTTTCGGACTTCACATATTTTGATGTAACTTTCTTTGCACTGAACCAAAATTCAAAATTCTTTTTTTCTTTTTTTTTTCTTTTTTTCTTTTTTTGTCAAAATGTAGTTAAGGAGGTGTCTTATCTGACTTTGTAAACTGTTTGAAATTTGGTTGAGAACTGTATTAGTGGTGAAGCTTAAAATCTGCCTAGATTCACTCAATTAGACTTCAAAATATATTCAACCTCTGATGTGGTTGAATGATAATATATGATATGAGACAATATATGTGAATTAATAAAACTAATAGAATATATACTAAGAATAATAGATAATAATAAAATAATATCTGAGATGAGAATAATATATAAGATGGTATAATAATATGAATATTATAAATAATAATAATATAATATGAATAATATATCACTAACGAGAATACAATGGGAATAGTATGAGAACCATTGAGAAAAGACATTTTAGTTGTGCGTCTTTTAAGTTATCGCGTGACTAAGACAAAATCTATTTGAACGTTTGGTGACTATACTTAGTAACTGATTATTATTTGGTCTTTATTTTTAGTTTAATGTTGTAACAGGGTCATTGCGACTCTCCACTTGTGAGACTTAATGCAACCATTGAATAAACTGGTCTCAATTTTAGATGAAAAAAATAAAATAAAGTTGTTGATTAAATCTGAATGTAGAGTGGGAATGTTTGGTGTAAATAAGTAATTAATTGCAATAAATGAAACTAGCAAATAATAAATCGAACGCCACGATGAGATTCGAACCAGTGGATAACTTAGTAACTTTTATTAAACCATCAACAGGTAAGTAAATTCTTAATCTCTCTTTACGTCTATTTTTACCAAATTGGGTTGGCAAGATAAACGAGCCTGGGTGACTTATCAACAGATCTTATCCGAGGTCCAAAAAACATATTTATATATCGTGCTAGACAATTTTTCTCTCCAAAACCTATCTTACATATCTATAAGTCTACCATTCGTCTATGCTTAGATTATTGCTGCCACATGGTGCTCCTGCTATTTACCTTGAGCTTCTTGATAAAATCCAAAGAACAATCAGAAACATTATTGATGATTACCGTCTCGGCTTCGGTCACATTCCCACCGGCGTAAAGTTATTTCCCTGTGACGTTTCTATAAATGCTTTCATGACAACTGATCGAATGAGCTTTTCACTATGGCACCTAGGCTTTTAAATTTAGTACTGGATGTGCGTTGTGGTGCAGTGGATATCGGCTTGGAACGAGAAATCGGAGAGCCGAGTTCGAATTTCAATTGAATTCCTTGCATTTACTTACGCGCAAATGTCTTTGGGAAAGGTATTAATCCGTCTCTTCCCTCCAGTTATGGGTTAAATGACAGGGCAGATTGGGTTCTATAGCCTTGGTTGGCAACCAGGCTACCGCAGAAAATAATGGCAACCTACTGCAGGATAACGTTCTGCCCAGTCAGTCATGTCCCTTTCGAGACATGATCGGCCAAGCGTGTATCACATATGGCACTTAACTGACTGGCAGTGAATGTTGAGATGCTTGAGGCAGCAGAAATGTGGTTTTACAGGAGGATGCTGAGAATACCATAAATTGAGCAATGGCGAGGTGTTGGAGAGGATGATAACGAGAAGAAAATTCATATTTAACAACAGAAAGAGACGGCTGAGGTTCCTGGGACACGTTATGAGGAAAGAAGGCCTGGAGAATTTAATACTCACAGGGCGAATAGAAGGAAAGTGAAACAGGCGAAAGCAGAGTGAGACATATTTGATAGGCTTGAGCAAATAGATGGCGGAGCGGGGTTTGGGAGAGATACCAAGGGGAAATATATTAAGAGCGACATGAGATAGAGCCAAGTCGAAATTCATGATCGCCTACGTCCTGAAGAGACACGGGACATGAAGAAGGAGACTAGACTGGAATATCTCAACAATTTACAATTAAGCTGGTTAGATGTAGCTGTAAGTTCTATGCTAACAGCTTTTTTTTTTTTTCGCACGTTCAACTTGTCAACTTCTGGTTTTGCAGCCAACTTTAATCTGCAAAAATTTAAATGCAATGTCAATCGCTATTTACTCTCCTCCTGATTACGCTTTTTTTTCTTGGTTCTTAATAATGATTCTGTTTTCTAATTCTTCTACACCTAGTAACTTCGTGTCTATCAGTGGCTTTGCTATCTTGCTTGGCGGGTGACCTCAATTAAAAACAAAAAATACAATTCAACTAAAATTCTTAATTCCTTATGGAATAATTTGACTAAAATATTTGATGAGCAAAACATTTGACTATCAACAAATGGGAATCTGTTTTTTAAACAACTAATGTATTTTATTGACACTCGAGTAATTCTCAATATATGTAAACAAAGTAACGGGCAGTTTCTTATAGTTGATTGCCAACAAAGGCAAAAATTGGAGCTGTATTGTAAGCACCGCCTCGTCACGTGATCAAATCCTGAATGAATAGAGATTTGTAAGGAACACGCACAGGCGTGCACAACACATACTGTGGAAATATTATAAAACAGACATGATGTCTATCTATCTATCTATCTATCTATCTATCTATCTATCTATCTATCTTGTGCTCCATGATAAATTATTTTCACAAGATTGCTAGAAAAACGCCTGACTCCATCAAACTTAATATTACAGTGAAAATTCTACCAACAAAAGTTTCGTTATAATATAAAGTTATTGTTGGAAGTTGAATGTTACTGTGATAAAGTAACAATAAGTAGAAGCTTCTTTTATGTGCTTTGTCCTTTCAGGACGCAGTCAATTATGGCCCTTCACATTTTCTGTTCTTTGTAACTCTTTAGTCTTATTTCTCTCAGACCCTGCTTTGCAATCTATTTGCTCAAGCCCCTCAAGTATACCATGCTTTGTGTTCCCCTGGCCCGCTTTTCCTCTATACGCCCTGTGAGCAACCGATTCTCCAAGCCCTCCTTCCTCATTACGTGCCTAAGAAATTTCAACTGCCTCTTCCTGATGTTAAGTATAATTTTTTTTTCGTTTCAATTCTCTCCATAACATATTCGCTACTCACTTATTCGGTCCATGGAACCCTCAGTATCCTTCTGTATAACCACATTTCTGTTAGCTTTTTTTTACTCATTCAATTTTATTGCTAAAAAACATCTATTTTTATCGTGATGGATGGCTACACGCGAGAGGGGAGATCAGATGTACTTTTTTAATAACCACAGTTATGTACATCAATTTTGTTGTGTTTTAAATGAAATTTCTAAAGGCTCTGTGTATGTGTGTGCGTGTGTGTTGTGTGTGCGTGTGTGCGTGTGTGTGATCCTCTCTAGATTTAATACATGCAGATGACTTTTCAAATGGAGCAAAGAGACTTTATCGTTTGATAACTCAGAACAAGGAATGGTTTGATTTTGTTTCGATTGCCATTCAAATCTGCCAGCACGATGAACGCCTTCATTACTAGTGACCTAAAAAGAGTCAGTTGCTAAGATTTTAGCAGAGTGAAATATCGCAAATGTCACCTGTAACAACAGTAGTCGATTGATAAGAGCAAAGGCAACGGACATGTTATGAAAATGGAGTCTAATTCGTTCAGAGATAAATATTAAAAAATGTTTCGTTGACAAAGATAAATGAATCTCAATCTGTTAACAACCACTTTTTTCGGTCTAATCGGTTAATATTGATAATCAAAGGTTGATTTGGTTGAAGAGATGCAATTTTTTTATATTGCTTTCGTTAATCTCTACTTTGGTTTTCCTTAGGAATTATCACAAAGATTGTTATTTTTACCAAAGTTTAGAGATTAGCATTTCTCAACAATGTATATCGTGAACTAATTCAAATAATGATTGATTCTCTGTACAAAGTCAAAAGATCGTGCTCGACTTTAACTTTACAGCATCTGCTAGGAGACAACATAGATTACATACAAGGTCGGATCAAAAAGTATCTGAAATGGTACTATAAAAAGAAAACTACAAAATATATCAATTCGGTATTTAATCTCCTTCGAAGTAACCCACTTCTAAACTACACACTTATCTCACGTCGTTTCCATTGATTATATAGAAGGAAAGAAGGACAGGAGAAAACAACGCGTGACATACTTGATGGGCTTAAGCGAATGGATCACAGAGCAGGGTTTTGGAGAAATAAGAAGACTAAAGAGCTACAAAGAAAAGAAAATGTAGAGGGCAATGATCGCCTGCGTCCTGAGGGGACACGGCACATAAAAGAAGCTTTATTGCAGTAACATTCAACTTCCAATAATAACTTTATAGTATAACGAACCTTTTGTGGGTAGAAATTTCAGTGTAATATTAAGTTTGATTGAGTTTTGAGGCAGTCAGACGTGTTTCTAGCTGTTCTGTGAAAATGATTTCTCATGTCACACGAGAGAGAGAGAAAGAGAGAGAGAGAGAGAGAGAGAGAGAGAGAGAGATCATGTCTGTTTTTAACATTGCTGGAATTTCGTTTTTAGGAAGAGCAAATAACGACCTCATCGTATTCTCTTTGATTTCCTAAACATCCTGAAATCTTGTTTCTTTCAAGTAGGGTTTAATTTTCGAAGAGGAAAAATTCACAAGAGGCGAAATCTGGTTGTCCGACATGGAGACTGCTGTAACCAAAAACTGCTGCATAATCCATGGCCACTGATGGAACTTTTAGGTCTCACACTCTAGACTTTTTCCTTCCAAATTCTGATATAAACAACAAAGCGAGCGAAATTGTTATAACCTAGTGCGCATGCGCGACAGAGTTCAAGGTCAATCTGTACCAAGCGAGTTCACTTTGAGTACTTTAGCTCTGTTACGATAGCAACATTCTAGATAGTTTTTGATCAAATCTTGTATAGTTCAGTATCAAGCAATAATGTCTAATTTGACTCACCTTTTATGATCTAGAATAGGACACACATTATAACTAAAACTCTGGGATACACTTTAAATTTTAATAAGGAAAAATTAGGGTCCTTACGTATTATCGGGAGGACCTTTGATTTTTACTTTTTCTTTTTTTTCCCCGCTTATAACACCAAGGAACTGGAAAAATCAGGCTTTCATCACCTCAACGTCAACCACAAGTACAACTTTGTGGATTCGAACACCGGGGCTCATACGCAGACAGTGGAACGCCTATGGGGATCGACAAAGTGGCGAAACAAGAAGCACTGTGGCACTGCACGTCACCATTTGGAGTCGTATTTGGCCGAATTCATGTGGCGGAAGCATGTTGCCTGTACTGATGTCTTTGAGTCACTTTTGGAAGCAATTGCGACGTTCTGGCCTCCGGAATTACAAATGTAATGTTATTTTATTGTTTTAACCGTTTCAATAAATAATTTACTTTAATTATTGAGTCGTTTTTTTAAAGGTCCTCCCGATAATACGTAAGCACCAAAATTAGTCATGAAATTTGAAAAGAGGAAAATAATAAAAAAAAGTCTCTTCAAAAAAGAATTTATTTTATAAGACATTACATTGTATATTTAAGTATTCTTATGTGAAATCTGGTCTTGATATGCTTTAGCTAAGAAGAATATTTCCTTTAATGGTTGCCAAAAATTGGTTTAGCGTTCCCAAAGAGGATTAGCGGTACAGTTTTCATTTAAACGGATTTAAGAAGAATCTGCTGTTATTTATTTTTAGCGAGGACAATAATGACTGATTTAAATCCCTCGAGAAAGGATTATCCACACCTTTTTAAAGATTAAGACATTTAGCATCCAGTTTAAAATATCAAACAACAAAGACTTGACTTAGACATGGAAGCCATGTGCTTGGTGTCTCCAGCTTTTTAAAAATAAAGATTAATTTATATCTAAAAGTGATTAATAAATTGATCTGATGTTAACTTGCGGACGGGCGCACCTGGCTTGCTTTCAGGCCGCATTAATGCGTCTGGGCTCTTCTTCTTTTTCTATGTTCCGTGTCCCTTCAAGACATAAACGTTCATGGCCTACCGCATCTTCCTATCCCTAGTAGCTCTTAACACTCCTGTTACCCCATCCGAACCCTTCTCTGCCATCCATTTGCTCAAGCCTCTTAAGTATGTTACACACTACTTTTTCTTGTCTCTCTTTCCTGTTAGCTGACCTGTGAGTATCAGATTCTCCAAGCCCTCCTTCCTTATTACATGCCCCAGAAACTTCAACCGTCTTTTCCTGATGTTAAGTATTAGATTCATTTTCGTTTTCATCTTCTCCAAAACCTTGTCGTTGCTCACATGTCCGGTCCATGTTATCCTCAGTATCCTTCTGTATAACTACATTTCGGTTGCTTCGAGTCTTCCCTTCATCTTTGGTGAGATTGTCCAGAATTCACTGTCATATTAACGGACAGACATCACATAACAATACAGCACTCTCTTCTTTGTTTTCCAGCGAATTTTTTTGTCTCTCAGTTCTCTATTCCGTTTCTGGAATGCATGTTTGGCCAATGCGGCTCTCGTCGGTTGAGAAACGCTACTCTAGGCGATTGTCAGGATACCGCACTGTTCACTTCAAGGGAGCTCTGTGACTAGAGAAGTTACTTTACACAAACCATCTTTTTACATCTATTACATTTTTACCATCTTTTTACAGCTATTAGATTTCAAACTAATTCTGACCGTATTCTTTTTCCAGTACTTCGCGCTGATGCCCTTGGATTTTTTTAAATCAACTACGGGTGAGGTAGGTAGCAACCAGTCTATGAGAAGGAAAACGATGAATTTAAAACCAGCCTGAAGAGGGATACGTTCCGTTAGGCTATCTTTGCTACTGTACCTTTGCTACTATGGCTGCAATAACTGTGATATTAGTCCTGGGTGAGACAATAAACTACATCGGACAACAAGGCCACTGATCGGGAGATTGGGGCATTTGAAGAGCTCCAATCTTAATTACTGGTGTTCTCGGATCCACCCTGACCGAGAGTGGTAGAACCTTTTAGGGTCCCAGCTATAGACAAATAGTGACACGCTCCCCGCAAAAAAAAAAAAAAAAAAAACACTATAAAAGTATAAAAAATATTTTTATGGCAAAGATACTTGTGGCACACACACACACACACACACACACACACACACACACACACATATATATATATATATATATATATATATATACTAAAATTACCAACAATACGTATTTATAGTAAAATGACCAACAATATATTTCTTGGAGCAGAATTACTAACAGTGCATTTTTAGAGCAGGCATTTATCTATAGTTAAAGGCAAATAATTGCGTGCAAAATATTTCGATTTCGTCTTTAAATAACCCATAGAGATGTTGATATACCGCTAGACAAAATGAATCAAAACGAACATATGGCGCTACAAGATCATAATGAATTGCAGGAGTCGTGACCGAGGTTACTAGTTACAAGTACTATAACTAAACATTCGGGCAATTTTTACGTACCTTATGTCTAGAAGAAAAAAAAAAGACTTTAAAAAGTCTTAAGAAGCTTAAACGCAGTGCCTTGTCAGCCGTATTTAATGAAAGAGGGTTGCTGCCTATATATATGCAAGTTTCATTAAAAACGACAGACATTTTTAGGTTTTTATATAATTTTTCATGTGATCTTATATTTTTTCTTTTCAGAACATAAATTATATAAAAATTGTCCGAATATTTTATTTAGCCAAGCGTTTTCAGCTATACTTTTAGCCATTATCAAAGATGAATTTTATTTTGCTTTTAGCTAAAATATAAACATTGTTTTGTGTATGTAATTACAGTCATAGGACTATTTTATATTTCAAATACGGTGAGCCCATTGTGACCATGTTTATATTTGATATTGTTGAGTGTTGGCTTTTTCTTATTTATTAATAACGCATCCATTATTTTTAGCCATTTTTATACGTGTATGATGCTGTTATATTTGTATAATTAACGAATATGTTACGGATAGAGTTTGGCAGATCTCCATGCGTATTTAAATAAGATCTAATAGAGCTATGATCAGAAAGATATAACGTGAGTCTTCTTGTTAAACATGTAGTAGTATACCTAATGTAATTATTTACAAATTTTGATTGATCAAGAACACAGCTCTTTAAAGGACATGTAAATTAGTAAATGATATTGGTTCTCTGTAGTTTAGACCTTGCAGGTAAATTGTTATTTTTGAAGATGAGGGTAGCAGTTTTAAATTTATATATATATATATATATATATATATATATATATATATATATATATATATTGTTAAATATAGCAGACAATGAATGTCTATTATGTTTAATAATAATAAACATCGTATTTTAGCTTCAGTTTCTGGTGAAAATAAAGACAAAATTGTCCAACATTTTGGTATTTTTTCTATTACGCTGGTCGTTGATCTAAGCTTTCGACTCACATAAACCATGTTCAGTGTGATTGTATGAACAATAACTCAAAGCTATTCAACATCAAAGATCATATTCTGTTATGTTGATATAAAAGGTTGCTATGCGACGATAACGGTCACGAAATAGCAGACGCAGGTCGTAAATTAGTGATGCGGTTGTATGACATCACACCACGTGAGAGACTGAAATGTTAACAACAGAACCCTATGTCTAAATGCAATGCAATATGTTGTGACTAGATTGATATATTGAGTATAGGTTGCTTTGATTTTAATGTAGATGTCCTCCAATATCTGAAGGTTCTTTTTACTGTGTGTATGTGTGAGTACTAAAATCTGTCTAATATTAAGTACATTGCTATGTTTTTCTAAAAAATGTGTTTAATAGAACTAAGATCAGAAAGATGACAGGTAAGTCTACAAGAGAGCTTGGTTATAGTAAAACCAACATTTGTAGTGGGTTTATTATTAGTATCATAGATTCAATCTCTGAACGGGCATGTAAATTGATATACTACATTGAAGATTTAGTTGTGTGGTTGTAGGGTTATTAGAGACTATCAGATTAGTTGTTTAAATTTTTTATGATATGTGATGAGCTTAATTCGTTTATTATTATTAATGAGTTTAACATTTCTACCTATTATGTTTTTGAGTGTTGCTTTATCATATATATTTTAACAGTGGGGTCTTCATGATGAGTAATTATCGCTAGAAAATTGAGTAATTTGCAAAGGGCTACTTTTGAACATTGCCAATGACGAGATGGATTTTTATTGATTGATTGCTGTTGATTGAGTTCATCATAACTGATGCTTGATAAAGTTAATTAATAAGTTTCAGCAAATTAGCTGGTATTGATTTCGACTGTAAATGCGTCAGCGACAACATTGTTAAAACAGCATTTTTCACAGAGTCAACTGGCCTTACTGTCATTCAAAATTTACCACCTTGAAACGTATGTTGGTTGGTTTGTTTTTATGGCAAATCAACCTCGGCGGATCATTTATTTCCAACTAAACTTTATTTATTTATTGCTGGTAGTACCTTTTTCTTTCAACAATTTATTGTTGTTTATATAAGTTTTTGTTTCTAGTAATACGTTTTTCTTTTTCGAGTATCAAGATTCATTGGGATTTGTTTTAAAGGGCAGGTCCCCCAAGTCCTACCCTTGTTATTTAACCCATAACTGGAGGGAAGGGACGGATTAATACCTTTCCCAAAGGTAACAGTATTTAAGTGAATGCAAGGTATTCAACTGGAATTCGAACTCGGCTCACCGATTTCTCTTTCCGAGCTGATATCCACTGCACCACAACGCACATCCGTCTATACGCTTACAGCACCTGGTATTCCCAAACGGTCGGTCACCCATCTAAGTGCTGACCAGGCTCAACATTGCTTAACTTCGGTGATCGAGCGAGAACCGGTGTATTCAACGTGATAGTCTGTAAGCCTGAAACGTATGTGACAGAACCAATATCATTAGAATATATCAAAATTATTTTCTTTTTCTTTTCAAAGCTTTAACACAAAACTTTCTTCATGAACACATCTAAAGACAATTTATAAGTCCAGACGTCTTCTTCATGTGCCGTGTCCCTTCAGGACGTAGGCAATCATGGACTTCTATTTGTCCCTGTCTCTTTCCGCTCTTAATATTTTCCCCCTTGGTATCTCTCACAAACCCCGATCCGCCATCCATTTGTTCAAGCCTATCAAATATGTCTCACGCTGCTTTCTCCTGTTTCTCTTTCCTTCTATCCGTCCTGCGAGTATTAAATTCTTCAGGCCCTCCTTCCTCATTACGTGTTCCAGGAACCTCAGCTGTTTTTCCTGTTGTTAAGTATGCGTTTTCTTCTCGTTTACATCTTCACCAACACCTCGTCATTGCTTACGGGCTCGGTCACCTCAGTATTCTTCTGTAGAACCACATTTTTGCTACCTCGAGCCTCTGCTTCATTCTTGAAGAGATCGTTCAACGTTCGCTCCCATACAGAAAGACAGATATCACACAGCAGTCCAATCTTTGTTTCCAATGAGAGCTTCCTTATCTCTCAGTAATCTGGTTAGCTTTTGAAATGCGTTCTTGGTTATGCCAATGCGTCTTCAGATCTCAGTGTTGCACTAACTCTGATATAATACTAGTATTAGCATCAGAATAATATTATCATCATATATTATATCATCATCATATTATAGACAATTTATAACTCCAGCATATTACTAATATTGCCACCATATTAATATTATCATCATATTGATATTACCATCATATTAGGGTGTTCTTTAAGCAATTACCTTTTAAGAGAAAGTATATTTATTTATTTCCACATTAATACCCTCATCTTTATTGTTATTACCACAAAGTTTCGGCCATTTTACACTCTGACATTCTTCAAGTGTAGTACAGACTTAGACTCAGCGAACAATAAATGAGCAGTACGAAATAAGAGATATCCCCACATATAGGCGGCCGAACTGACCCTATAGATTAAAATGTTTAATTGAATGTAAGTTATCTGGATTAACAGACATCTAAAGAAGGCCGAAGGCCGCAACAACCAAAAACAAGCTAAAAACGACAAAGATGAAGACATTAGTCCGAATTTAAATAATGATAACTCCTCATTTAAGACATTCAGAGAAATAGTTAAATTTATTTAAATGTTAGTCTGTGCGAGAAAATGCTTACGTTTTACCAGAAATTATTAAAAAAAAAGAAATGTAATTCAAATATTCTAATATATTAATTATGAAAAATGTAATTTCCAACTACTGCAGTCTAACAAGTTTATATGTTTAAAGAAACACTCCCCAAAAAACCATTTGAAGTACACTGTTTAATTCTTTGTTTCAGAATGTTCTACCACTACTGAATGAAAATCAATAAATGCTAAATCTGGTGAATATGGTGGATGTGGAAAACCTCCATTTTGGATGTGGAAGAACGTCCATTTCTAACGGTATTTTCTTTTTTGCGTTTGTTTTGAGGAATATGACATTGCATTGTTATAATGGAGAATTAACATATTTCCTTTACCAATATAGGACACTTTCAACATAATACTTCGTTTACATGATCAAGATACTGGCAATAACAGTCTGCAGTAGTGGTCCTTCCATGTTCCGTAGATCGTAAGCGACAACACTTTTCATATTTCGAAAAAAAAAAGCACAAGACAAATAATTCTGTTGACTTGCAAAACCTATTTTTCATCAGCCGTCAGTCAGTCAAGTGCCATACATGATACAGTGTTGGGCCATCTTGTCTCGAAAGAGACATGACTGACTGGGCAGAAGGTTATCCCGCAGTAGGTTACCATTACTTTCTGCGGTAGACTGGTTGCCAACCAAGACTACAGAACCCAATCTATCCTGTTATTTAACCCATAACTGGAGGGAAGAGATGGATTAATAGCTTTCCTAAGGGTATTTGCACGTAAGTAAATGCGTGGAATTCGAACTCATCTCCCCGAATTTCAAATTCCTAGCCGATATCCATTGCACCTCAGATATATATATATATATATATATATATTAGTCATCCCCATACAAGCCTGTTTCGCTGTATCACAGCTCATCAGTGTAGCTAGACATCCACTTGCTTCTGGCCGGGATCGAAACTCGACCGATTTGGTGTTAGTCTGAGTCGCTACTCCCTAAGCCATAGGCGCATAACAATTGCTAAAAAAACTACTGCATATGGTAGAACGCTGCGTTTGGTTTTCAAGCTAGGGCTCATAATGGAAATAAACTCTCTCTTTGCAATGTTGCCTAATTATTTGAGATCTTCCTGGACAGTTAAACATTAACCTTCAATGTTTTTATTATGACCTAATTCTCCTTCAAAAGTGTTTCATTTAAAGTGCGTCGTTTTTCAGAGAAAAGCTTGTTCTACATGTCATAATAGCATTTTTAAACTTTTAAAACCACAATTGACATGTACGAAACTGCACAAATACTTTTAAATGCCTCTGAAGCAATACTAGCCTTTCAGAATTCGTACAGTAAGATGTATAGATGTACGTTGTCGTGCAGTGGATATCGGCTCGGAACGAGAAATCAGAGAACCAAGTTTGAATTCATTTCATTCACTTACGCGCAAATACCCTTGGGAAAGCTATGAATCTGTCGCTTCTTTCTCCAACTATGGTTTGAATAGCGGAAAAGATTAGGATCTATGGCCTTGGTTGGCAACCAGTCTACCGCATAATGTAATGGCAACCTACTGCGGGAAAATCTCCTGCCTATGTCAGTCATATCTCTTTCGAGATATGATCATGTCCCCACCCCCGTATATCCTTCCCTTTCTCTCCACCTATGTATCTGTCATCGCACCTGCATTCTCAGCTTTCTGTTGCTCCTTTCGAACTAGTTTGTACTCCTCACTCTTTTCTAATTAATCTTTTTACAGTTATGTAGCCCCCCGCTCATCAGTGGCATTTCTGCCTTGCTCGGGGTGAATTGATTAAAAAAAATGTATGGCAATTAACTGACTGACTGAATTCACTTACACTTCAGTCTGGTGAAATACGTCATTACTTTCCAAACACATTCATTTATTACGATGTATCAAATTTATTTTATTCTTTCACAGACCTTAACTCCAAGTTTATTTCCAGTACATATCTACTAAAGACTAAGTCTATGAAATTGCTATTTTTATAACATATCAATATCGTAAATATTCAGCTGTATATTTTTGTCGTTATGCCAGATACACTCAGAGCGTTTATTAATTTGGGCCTCTCCCTTTTGAAACAGTGTTTAAATGCTGATAAGAAATGCCTCTTGGAACTACAATATTGATTGGTTGCAACGAAAAGTAGGACCAAAGCAATGTTAGTAAAGACAAAACTTTCTTTGGACGGATGTCTAATTTGGGCTGTGCTTTTTAAAACAGGGATCTCCAATGTAAGCGATATCGCCTCGCTAGAGGCCAGTGAAAAGAGCGAAGGGGCAAAGAAAGAAAAGTGGTAGGAGGAAGAAAGTGGATGACCTCACTTTTAATGGTTTCGATACCGTCGTCCAACTTTCAAAGTAAAAAAGCAAATTAAAATTGTTGAACGCGGGAATCTAAGATTTTTCAAGTCAGACATTGAGAAGCTAATATCTCTGCACCAAATACGTCCATCCCATTAAAGTTATGAATTTACCCATTCATGTTGTTGGATTTGAAAAATATTAGTTATAGGTAATTTTCGTTTTTCGGAACTAATTTAATGACAAATGTATCATCTTAATCATACGTGATAGTTCAATGGTGTACACTAACATAATGGATAGATAGCTAGATAGATATTGGCAGACAGAGATATATAGGGATTTTTTTTTTTTTAGTCGTTTCACCCCAAGCAAGGCGGTACCACTGTAATATAGCAATCTGGCCCCACCCGAGGAAGGTTGATGCAATCGATGGTGTTTCCCGTCGGTGAAGGGGTCGGCGAACGACAAGACAGGTGTTTGAGAAATACATCCTGTCGGGGCCTGGAGCGGATGTCACAGGGTTATGAGTCGGGCTCGTTTGACCTTATTTCCGACAGCGGCGGAAATGACTACGGAGGCAAACAGAACAGGTGTCTCTTGGAATTAAGTGGGCGTTGCGTGGGCGAGGCAAAACCGGAAGGAAAAGTCCCGGTTCTAGAAGACTATAAAAAGACCTCGACACACGGATTCGCCAGCAGAGAACGGCCAGTGGAAGCAGAGAGACACCACAGGCAAGACTACACTCCCGTCGACCCATTCTATGTGCGCTCTCACTCTTCCATTCTCTGTTCCACACGGGTTCGTCGTCAGGAATAAAAATATAACCTTATATTTTTATATATGCGTGTTCTCGTTGTTTGTCGTCGTACGGCGATATATAACACCACTACTGAAAGTGAAAGTTTAAGCAGGAGGAGAGCGAAGAGAGACGAACCAGTTACAGGGTGTGTCGGAGAAAGAGCAAGAGAAGGATTGGAATAACCAGTGTGAAGACTGTTGGGATTGTAGAGTGAGAAAGGAAAAGAACAAGACACACAAGGTGACAGGGAAAGGAAGAGAGTGGACAAGAGATGGCAATTAACGTTGCATTTTAATTCTTGGACAGTAAATTGTTGAATGGCATTTTTTAGATAATATTTAAAATATAACTGCATTGTTTCTGTAGAATTCAGACAAAAGCAGGTCATTGCTAAACAGTTCGTGTCATATTTCTCAAGATCAAATCTGCTTGCATAGAAAATTTTCAACGTTTCTTCAACTTCATAAACCATAAATAATAATAATAACAACAACAATAATAATAATAATAATAATATTTTTCACTTTCACACACACACATACACGCACACACGCGCACACATAAATATATATATAACAGTTCATATTTTTTGGAGAAGATAAATTATCATTATTTTTTGTTAAGCTTGGGCATTTGTTTTTGCAAGTGAACATTTTCTTTGTTCTTATGAACTTACAATAAAAATTATAAGCACTATGAGAAAACTTGGATACACATGCTTATAAAAAAATTAATTGTCTAAAGGACGGTTTTTCCATTGAAACCGATACTATTTTACTATCATTTTTATCTACAGAATCTATCTTGCATATTTATATGTCTACCATTCATCCATGCTTAGAATATTGCTGCCACATATGGTCCGGTAACCCTGCTACTTATCTTGAGCTCTTTGATAAAATTCAAGGAAAGATCAGCAATATTATAGGTCCTGATCTGGTGGCTCGGCTTCAGTCACTTTCCCACCGCTGTAAGGTTGCTTTCTGTGCCTTTTTTTATGATAAATACTGGCATCGAGATTTCATTAATTTACAGTTTAGTCGGCTAGATGTAACCGTAAATTCTATGCTGACTCTCTTCCGCCTCCAGCCAAATTTAATCTGCAAAAATTTACACGTAATGTTAATCACTGTCTACTGTCCTCTTGATTACTTTTTTCTCTTCCCGCTCATTATTAATATTTCTGTTCCTAATTATTCCACGCTCAGTAATACCTTGTGTCTTAGTGGCTTTATTACCTTGCATGGGGTGATACCGATTAAAAAACAAAAAACGAATGTACTTTCACTCCTCGACCATATTTATTGTTTTACAAAGTGATGATTAGAATTTTAATAAAGCCTAAACACATGAAAATGAAACTAGACATTTTCTTTGTTCTTGAGTAAACAAAAATATTAAGCACTTATACAATATTGTTTATTGGAATGGTTAGCAAAACATCGGCTAATTTCCAATCGTTTCGAATTTTATAAAATGATAAATAACAAAGATTTACTTATAGTTTGCTTACATATTTTTATAATTTAGTAATTTTTTATAAATTTATGAATAAAAATTATTTTTATATTTTTTCTTTATAAATTGGTAAAGGATGAATATTGCATTGTATGAGATTTTACAATGTTGTAAGTATTAAATTATTCTTGTATATAAACGTCTAATAAATAGTGTTTAATATTTTTGTGTTGTGTTTAATATTTTTTCTCAAGAACACCAAATATGTATAAATTAACTTTCATCCTAAGTTTAGGTTTTATTACAATTCTCATGATCATTATTTAAAACAATAAACATGGCCGATGAGTGAAATAATACCGCTGTCAAAGGTAAAACGTCCTTTTGACTGGACGTTTATTTTCAGGTAGGAAGGTCCAAGTTTGCCTGTTTTCCTATCCGGTTCAGCCTACCCATGATCAGTTTAGCAACTATAACTCTCAACTTGGATTTTTTAATAAAATCAACAGAACAAAGTATGGTATGCAAATATTGTTTAAAATGGACATTAATCAATAAAACATTTCGTTAACCTTCGTTTTAGTGCAAACATAGTGAATCCTTTCATAGAGAAATCAATCTAATAGTGCTCCTGTGAAATATTAAAAATTATAACCTCGCTGCCGTACTTGAAAGGGGCCTCCAATCCGTAGTGACCTGGGGTAGGAAATGGTTGGTAAATTTCAATGCCTCCAAAACAAAGCTGTTATCAACTAATCACCATAGACAATCGCATCTACCTCCCATTAGCATGGGACAGGCTAACCTCCCAGAGAGTAAAATAATACGCCTCCTTGGCCTTACACTCTCGGCGGACCTCAAATGGAATGACTATATTGAATCCATTGCCAAATCTGCTGCTATGAAAGTCGGCTCCCTGTGCAGGGCCCGGAAATTTTTTCCACCTGAATCTATTCTGCACATATACAAATCTACCATCCGCCCGTATATTGAATATTGCTGCCATATCTGGTCGGGTGCCCCTGCTGCTCTCCTTGGGCTTCTTGACAAAATACAAAGGAGGATCTGTAACGTGGTTGATACTGACTTGGCAGACCGGCTGCAGCCGCTCTCACACCGGCGTGATGTGGCTTCCCTGTGCCTCTTCTACAAGTACTTTCATGGCTTCTGCTCCGATGAGCTTAGATCACTGGTGCCGCCTAAGCACGAATTTACACGAGATACTAGATTAGCAACTAGGTCCCACCCTTTTACAGTTAAACAAATGAGATGTAACCGTAAATTCTACTCCAACAGCTTCTTTTCTCGCGCTTCCCGCCTGTGGAACTCCCTTCCACAAGTCTGCTTTCCCGACAGTTACAATCTCCAGGTGTTTAAATGTAGGGTCAGTAGACACCTCCTATCACCAACTATTCCCACAACACTCTCATCTACCCAACCCTCATTCTCGGTATCCTTACCCGCCTATCACCCACCCTCTATCATTTCCTATATTTAATCAGCCTTTCTCCACTCTACGTAGCCCCCTGCACAGTAGTGGCAGTGACATGCCTTGCTCGGGGTGAAACGCTTATAAAAAAAAAAATAGCAATTTTCGAAATCTGCACATGGGAATATTTTATTTAAACTCTTGAAAAAAACGAGCAATAAATAACTTCTGACATCATTATTTTTTTCAGATGCGCTCTGCAGTCACATGACATTAAATGACCAATGGAAATGTTGTCTTTTAAGTGCTCCATTGTGGCTGGCCAAGATTAGCGAAAACTGGGTTTCGCATTTCAACATGTTAATAATTGACGCCATTTCTCATTTTACATACAGCTTGAAGTATCTATTAGCGTGGAACTGTTTTTAATTTAAGACCGTCGTTTATGCTCCCGACGCCATTTGTTCAGTTGAGAAACGCAACCAGAAATTGAAGATTGATATGAATTCTGAGCGGCAAATAAAGGATAAAAAGCAAGAGGCTTGAAATGAGAAATAGCCGCATCCATTAACAGAGAACAAAGCGTCGAAAGAATCCGATTGAATTTCAAGAAAGTGTCTAAGAATTAAATTTCTTTTGAAAATTTTTTATTAGTTTATGTTTCATCTATTGTCTTTTTGTTCGCAACATTCATTTATCTTTATGACCAACTAGCATTTGTAAGGGGCTGTCAAGTACTTAAGGACAGGGCTTAATATTTGCAAAGAGCAGAATTTTTCGCGATATGCAATAAACGGTGGAGGAAGTTTTAAAAAAGTGGGAGCCAGAAAAGAGCGAAATTAATAAACGGTTTCGTTTTAATAAGATCGATGGGGTTGGAAAATTCCCAAAAATAAGTAAACTTATCTTCCCGTTTATTAGGCACCTAAGTATAAGCGGAGTTACTTAGTGCTGACCCTATTCTTTTCAAATCAAATAAGGAGTATACAATCTGATAGCACTCTTAAAACTTTCCGATTTTCATTTCAAGTTCTGTTTTATTTGGTCGTTTGTTCATACTGTTTCAACTTTAAATCGGTTAGGGTTTTTGTTGGTCAGATCAATAAAACATATGGACGTGCGTTGAAGTGAAATGAATATCGGCTGAGAAATCGGAGCGAAGTTCGAATTCAGGTAGCATTCACTTATACGCAAATACCCTTGGAAAAGGTGTTAATCCATTTCTTCTCCCTGCAGTTATGGGTCGAATAGCAGGATAGTCATTCGAGACATGATTGTTTAAGCGTATGACAATTAATTGACTGACAACAAAGCAAGTCTTATAGACTTTTTACGTTCATAGCTCTCCATAAGTTCCTATCTTTTGTAGTTCTAAGTAATATTTGATCCTTACTGTGCTTCACTCTCTGTTCTACTATCTTCTTCTTCGTTAGGCAATTTATTAGCAACTCCTCTTTGTGTCTCTTGCGTTCAGTATATTCTATGAATATCAGATACTCCAAGGAGTCTTTTCTCAATGTGTCCAAGACATTTCAGCCGTATCTTTTCTGATCCTAAGTAAACGTGTTCTTTTTGTTCCCATCTCCGTTGCTCACATGGTCTGTCCGTGGTGCTTTTAACATCCTTTTGGGAAGTCAGATTTCTGTTGCTTCGGGTGTACTCTTTATCTACAAGAAAATTGTGCAGCATTTACTGCTAAATAGAAGGAGAATGTTCAGAGTTCCAAGAGAGTTCTTAAAGAATTCCGATATAGTTTTCATTAAAGTACCGTTCGAGTCAAGTGAGACATAATATTATAACTGTTATTAGCGTGTTATAACAATGGCGATGCGGAATCAAAACTTATACAAATTAGGAAAAGTATCTTTTGCTTCGGCTCACATAATAACGGTGGCGACAAGAAATTGGAACCACGTTGGTGTATTTTTTTTTTTTTTTTTTTTTTTTTGGTGTGTGTAAAAAATATACATATATACCTCGGGTAACGTCGTTTCGAGTTAAGTTGTTCTCGCTTAGCTTATACGTCGTTCATCAATATATATATATATATATATATATATATATATATATATATATATATGTATGTATGTATATGGAAAAATAAAAAATCAAGTTTAAGTTATTTTATTCGACTTTACGTCGGTCCGCCACAAGTATAGCAGTCATAATATCACTAGAAAAACGTTAAAAGCATATTATGGTACAATGAATGAGAATAAAAGTATATAAAATTAGATTAAAATACGTACATTTACACTAAATGTTAATATAATCATCATTAAATCCTAAAGAACAAAATATGAAAACATCTGTAATCCTTGAAGAAAAGGAAGAACACAGTTCAAGGAACTCTCGACCAGTTTCTTATTAAAAAGCGTATCGAACAACAACAGCCAGAATCTGTTGTTGACGCTGACGATTCACAGCCATCTACGTCCGCGATGTAAATAAACAAATTGAATGTAAATATTGGTAAATTTAACATAAATTAGTTTATTTTCTACAATCGTAAAAAAATTTATCAACTGTATTTGTTATTTAACCTTAGGAAATTATTTTATTTTATAATGTCTCAGAGCAAATCATATTTACAAATAAAGAATCCGCGATGTACTGTAAAAATCACCAAATTGTAAACCTCTACAATATGTACCTACATGTATTTGTAAATTTAGATTACTTTTTTTTTTAACTATATTAAAAACTAAAATGTATTTGTAAGCTTAAAATAGATTCTTAAATTCAAAATCATTTGTAAAATAAAAATTCTACATTATACTCTGTGAGACTAGTGAGTCTGTTTACCATCTCGTGACACTATTTTTTTTCTATAATGATATCCACTCTGTACAAGACCCAAGAGCCACTCGAGTTAGTGTGCTACAAAGTAAAAGGTACAATTTATGGGGATATATGAGGAAGATAACGGTTGATCTTAGACATGAACTGGTTAAAATTGTAGTGATCAGGGAAGCATCCTCTTTGGAGTCGATTTCACAAAGCAGCGGTTTGTGGGAAGAAGCTGATCGACTGAAACTTATATATATATATATATATATCAGTAATGAAATACTAAGGATATGAAGGTGATTCGCAACAATCTACAACACTGGTTTGCAAAAGTTGCATCGCACCTCATAGGTGCAGCGGAAGAGGGTAGCAGGTAAGGCGGAATGGTTGACAGTGTAAGATTTAGAAACAGTTTCAAAAAATTCATATACCAAAAATAGATATGATTTCAAAATTTAAAATATCATTATAGATTACTTGTAATTGCATGCATGAGCTCCAGTATAAATAGTTATAAATAATTATTAACTGATTTTATCACTATAATATTTTTGTATTATATAAAATATTAAGAATATAGTAACTAGGGTCCGCAAATTGAAGGAGAGCGTTATCAATGATAATACTCTGACTTTGAATCCGTGGTTATCTCCCTTTAACCCTCTTTCTGGACGTTCTTTGACCAGAATAAAAAGTGCACTGATCTACATAACATGGCGTGTCTTAGCCGTAAAGGTTACAACAGGTGGAACTAAGGAATGTAGTTCACCTCAACATTTCCCATAAGTTATTAGAATGAGCCATGTTGACAAACTGAAAATCAATTTCTTTTCCTTTGAAGCACGTGTGTACTAACCAGAATTGTTGCATGTGCTAGTTTATAAACTAGTTTCGAAATAAGAGGTAATTCTGGAACTATTTAATGTTAACGAAGAAATATCCTATCTAGAATAATTATGCCTTAGTCCCCCTCAGAGTTTTCCCATTTTGACCTCACTCACTTATTCCAGCATCGTTTCCACTTTTTCAAATCAATCTACAAATTCTCTTCACGATCACCATCAATTGGTTCATTTCGGCCTTCTTAATCTTCTTCACTGTCTAAAACTTTCTACTTTTTCCAGGTAGTTTTAACTGTGGTAGTCGATGATGTGCGTTGAATATCGGTTCAAATTGAGAAATCGGGGAGCCGAGTTCAAATTCCAGATGAATTTGTTGCGTTCACACAAACGCGCAAATACCCTTGGGAAAGGTATTACTCCATCTCTTCTCCCTCAAGTTATGCCTTAAATATCAGGACAGATTGGGTTCTATAATCTTGGTTGGCAGCTAGTCTACCGCAGAAAGTACTACTACGGGAAAACCTTCTGCCGAGATATGATTGACCAAGCGCGTATCATGTATGGCACATAGCTGAGTCGCAGAGTACCAAATCTGACCTGTAACTGAGCCGACATACAAAAGTGATGCACTCTTTTATCAAAAAGCCTCACACGAGACGCGAAGAATGAACAGACACTCAGTATATTTAGCTCATTTCATAACACGTGAGCTTCTTTTCACACACATTCCGAGAAAGTTCCATTTCGAGTGTAAAATAATATAAAGCCCGCGTTACTGGTTCCCCGAGTGCAAACAGCTGGATGCTTTCCGGACAGATTTCGTACATTCTGTGCACATAACTATTCGCTCGTACTTTGACCTGAGTCATAGCAACAATAAAGACACTACGTTTGAAGTTAGTATTTGGTAAGCTGTCCAATGTTTCACAAACTGCTGGTAGCGGCATTTGCGGTATTGTTAACTAGGACTCACCCAATTTAGATGCAAACAAGTAGTCCACAGTCTGTAAGCCACTTATAAAAACAACAAAGACTAATATTTGCTAAAGGCTAGATCGGATGTGACCTACAATTGCAGTAACTAATGCTCAGCTTTTACGTCAAGGACATGAACACATTACAGGATGCACCTGCTTAAAAAATAGTCTCCTGAAGCCGTAGATTAGTAACAAAACTTAATTCAATTTGAGTCACGTATATTTAATATAATCTAATTTTTTCCAGATCATTCATTGTTATTATTTCACGGCGAATTATTCAAATGAGCATTTAATACAGCTTTACAGCCGATGTGTTCTTCTGCCTTCTTAAATGTATTAAATGTACCAGTTTTTAGTCATTGGTATCGTTTCTCGATTAAATATTCGAACGTGCAAGGAACACATTATTGCAGCAGATACCTTCTTCAACCTTCGTAAATGGCTAACATTTCCCAATTTAACTATTGTCATCTTTTCATGGCGATTTTTAGGATGAGAATTTAACACAACATTACAGCCGATCCATTCTTCAGCCTTCTTAAACGGATGAAATTTCACAATTTAGTCATTGTTATCGTTTCACGGCAAATTATTCAGACGAACTTTGAACACAACATTACAGCCGATGTGTTCTTCTGTCTTCCTAAATGTATGACATTTACCAGTTTAGTCTTTGGTATCGTTTCTCGACGACTTATTCAAACGTGAAAAGAACATATTATTACAGCAAATACTTTCTTCAACCTTCCTAAATGGCTAACATTCCCTAATCTAGTCAGTGTTATTATTTCATGGCGAATTATTCGCACGAAAATTTAACTCGATATTACAACCGACATATTCTTTAGCCTTTTAGCTGTGTTAAATTTCTTATTATTTCACGACGAATCATTCCGATAAGTATTCAACACATTGCAGCCGATGTAATCTGCAGCCTTCTTAAATGCCTAAATTTTCCCAGTGTAATCGTTGTTACCATTTCCTGACGAATTATTTAGAGAAGTATTTAATATAACATTACAGCCGATGTATTCTTCAACCTTCATAAATATCTGAAGTTTTTTTGCGTGAAATATCTCATTTTACAACGAATCATTCCGGTGAGTATTTCATACATTAGAACCTATGTCTAAAATTCAGGTTGTTGTGTTCACTTTGTATTTACATCTTTGGCATGAGCTTATCTCTGCCTCTTACCAATCAATTAACATTTAAATAGCAGGAATGGAGACAGGAATTTTTAGTCATGTGTAGCAGACAGCTTATATGTTCAAGTCTGAATTAAAAACCATGTGGAAGGCAACAAGAGACCGCTCTAATATCAAAAAGTTATGTCTATGCAGAAATAAAGAAAAAAATCTGTGGAAAGCAATGATCGCCTACGTCCTGAAGAGGCAAAACATTTAAGAAAGTGAGCTCACTTCTCCAACGTCTAGCCCTTGTGCCAGACAAAGCGTAGATCAGTAAATCGGTACATTTCTACATTTGGGTTAGTGTTGATCGAAAGATTTTACGTCTGTCTGATTAAACTAAAAAATCCATTGCAGAATTAGAATATGAATTACATAAACATATCATATGAAGAAGAAAAAGTGCTAAATGCACGTGACCTGATACGATGTAAACTTTTTAAGTTTTTAGCCTTACTGACAATTTTCCTAATGATAGTGTCTCGTATATAAAAACACCCGGATGCAGGGCCGGTGATTCACATCTGTATCAGCCACCAAAAAAAAGTCCATGACGTCAACTCACAGCACCAAAGTTTGAATAGAGCAATGCTTGAACGTGTTGTGTTGGGTGGGATTATCGATGGATTTCCAAACAACTATTGATTGGTCGAAGGATGATGATGATGATGATGATGATGAAATATCAGATCAAATATATTTACACTTCTTCGAAAGTAAAATTAAGTTTTGGTCATTCATAAAATGGAAAATGCAACCGTTTTGATTGTCGTCTTGGTTACTATCCCCACGTAATAATAAATTCATGATTTTTTAAACGTAGACTTTGAAAAGTGGTTAATCTACTTCAGTGATACTGCTGACAGTAGGGAATGACATGACCTTCTTAATGTAGACTAAGTCTCCGGCCCTCTTGAATCACTTAACAAGATTTAAGTGGTATTTATCTTTTTTTTTAAGTAATATTTATCTTCATTTTTTTTCAAAATGAATTCTCATCTATCTCTCATCCAAGTGGTTTTATCAGCTATTATCTCAGTACCATCGTTATATATATATATATATATATATATATATAAATGATTCTCAAGAAAAAAAAATTGAAGTCGTTAACGAAAAGCGGCGATGGGGTCAACGACAGATAAGCGTTCTCGAGTCGGTTGTTGTTGATTCGAGTCGAGCAACGCCTTCCAAACATATTTCGTAGACTATTTCCACTGTAGTAATAAGTTCCATTATCGTTTTTTATCTTTAACCTGTGACTTTGTACAGGACCAAGTTAAACTTGTAAATCTTGCCGTGGGTGTGTCGCGGAAAGTGTTACAAAAGTAGTTTCGCCGGCGATTGTGAGTTCAAGCACCATCATGTGTTCTCCACCAGAGAAGGATTACCTACTACTCAGGTCACTGGGATTAGCTGGCATAAGTTTTCCCCTTGATCCTTCACTCCCAATCGTTTAATAGAATAAAGTGACGTAAAGTCGCATTAAATAATATATTTATCTCTCTCCCCGCCCCCACTCTCTCTCTCTCTCTCTCTCTCTCTATATATATATATATATATATATATGTGTGTGTGTGTGTGTGTGTGTGTGTGTGTGTGTGTGTGTGTGTGTGTGTGTGTGTGTGAGTAGACATTGAGGTCAACACACAACGCCGACAGTCTGTGTCATGCTTAAACGCAATTTTTAGGCCATGTGTGTTGTGTTTTGGCTCAACTATTTATATATGCTAGTCAATGGTGGATTACGGGTAGAAGGTCTATATTAATGGTTATTTTATTGGGTGGTAACGGTTATGTTTCAAATTATTCTAGAGACTACTAAATAGAAATAACAGTATTTACCAACTTTCCCACGCAAGGCTAGATGTGACACAAGGTCTATTTATTGTGAGTCTTCCCGGCCATATAGCCAAGCCAAAAAATATCTGTCTATTTTTGCCCAGTCGTGATTCTACCCTTCGGCAGAACCACGACTGAGTTAGTGCTCTCTGCTCGGAAGCAGAGAGCGTTCTCTACCCGAAGGTAGAGAGCTGACAGTGTCATAGAAGCAAAGCCAGCTGGTTTGCAAAAGTAAGTAGAAATAACTGTGGATTCGAATGCAGTATATAGCTAATTTTTAGTGTTCTTTGTTAACATATTTTATTTATTATTTGTTACTAAGTACTTTGTTATTCGTTTTTGATTATTATTATTATTATTATTATTATTATTATTATTATTATTACATTTACTTATGTTTATGCGTTCATTGGTCGCTTATTAATTTGATTATTTGCTTAATTTCTATAATTATTTATTAATTTGGATTTATTTGTGTATTTCATTTATTCTTATTTTTATTTAATTTTAATTTTTTTTCTTCGATTTTAGTTTTAGATATAACAAACGCAACTAGAATTGGAACTCAGCTCTCCGATTAAAAATGTCCAGCTTTTATCCAATACACCACCTGCACATTCAAACTTACAGCACGAATTACAGATATTCACAAGCGGTCACTCATCTAGGTACAGACTTCTGACCAGTTTCGATTTTGCTTAACTTGTTTCAACGTGATATGCCAGTAAGCCTCTCCACTTGAAAACTGATGCAATGTATTTGAGATTTACAGCAATGTATAGTAGTGAACGAAATAAGAAGGTATAACGGTTCAATCTATCAGTAAATGTAGATATAGCTTCAATTTTGTGAAAATCTATAACCAAGCGGTTCATTAAACCACAGAATGCTAACCTATTATTCGGATCAGGAAAACAAGAAAATTGTTGCAACTCTGACTTTTGAGACTTGATAATCAACGATTATTCGGGCTTGTTTTGAAAACAATCATTTTTATTAGACAGTTCGTGCTCAAAGGAATCTTTTTCTTGACCATAATGCTTATTTCTTAAAGGGATTTTTTACCAAATTCTTACTAGTAAATATTTATTACCTTTGTTTTAAAGCGTCCGTGTTTATTTATTTATTTTTTTCTTCTTATAATTTTACGCGCGGTAATAAACATTTTCAATGTGTTCCTAAACTTTTGGTCGAAAAACACACTGCCCTCGTTGAGAGATGAAATTCTCTTCCAATACAACGCAAGGCCGCAAACAGCAAGGAACATATTTTAGATTTCAGTTGGCTTGTTCTGATCTATTGATATTCACCTGACCATGCACCATCTAATTATTTACTTTTTCAATCACCCATATTCACTTGACCTTGTGCCACCTTATTACTACCTTTTTCAATCGCCCATATTCACCTGATCTTGCGTTAACTGATTATTATCTTTTCCTATCGCCCATATTCACCTGACCTTGTGCAAACCGATTATTACCAATTAGGATCGCCCATTTTCACATGATCTTGCGCCAACTTTTTCAATCACCCATATTCTCTTGACCAACAGAATTAGGTTGAACATTTAGGTCGTATAAAGGTGAATTGTCGAATTATTTCACGACAAAGTGACACTTTTTATCTGTCTGGGAAAGATACACATTAGGAACATATATTATTCAAATGTGTTGAAAGTGGTTTTAGACAACAACCTTTTTATATCGCTCGTATTCACCTGATCTTTTGCCAACCTTTTCAATCATCCATATGCACCTGACCTTGCACCAAGCGATTATTACTTTTTTAATCGCTCATATTCACCTGACCTTGTGCCAACTTTTTCGATCCCTGCAAGACAATTTGACGGAGAATGAGTCTTTAATGAAAACTAGTTTGTTTAGTTCTTTTCCAAATTAAAATCTGCAGAATTTTACTCAAAAGGTAGTAAAGAGCTGCCTGGTAATTGGTAACAAATAATAATGAATATAAAATTCAATAAAATATAATAGTATTTTACTTTTTGAAGAATAAATTTGATAAATCAAACAGAACTTATATACATTATTCGGATTTTGTCTTCATCTATATTTTCATGTTCACGATGTTTCGGTTGTTGTACTCTCCGACCTTCTTCAGATGACTGGAACTTTGAACCTAAGTCACCTGAAGAAGGTCGAAGCGCACAACAACCGAAATGTCGTGAATATGCCAATAAAAATAAAGACAGCAGTTCGAACAATGTAAATAATAATCTCAGAAATATAGACAAGAACGGAACTTATTTATGAATCGACCTATTAGTTATCAGTTATTATGTATGAACTCTTTAAATGAACTCTTCCCGACGTTAAATCCAGTGTTTCTTCACGGCTAAAATGAGTCATGTCAAATTATAGGTGAGTCACAGAATTTTTATAACTGGCTGTATTCTATGTAAAAAGTAATTTTTTACACTCTGATACACCTGGGTTCAAAGTGGGCCATGAGCTAAAAAAATTTTTGGAACCACAGGATAAACGACACTTGTTTTCATTTAATATATTTCCATCCTATTAATATCGTCACAAAAGACGTTCAACTCAACTGAAATCTATCACTATGACGCAACGATTTGATTCACCGAGCACTGAATATCACTCAACTCAGTCATTAAAAGTGCCACACGTGATACACGCTTGGGCAATCATGTCTTAAAAAAGATATGACTGACTGGGCACAAGATTTTACCACAGTAGGTTGCCATTGCTTTCTGCGGTAGACTGACGCTAACCAAGGCCATAGAACCTAATCTGTTCTGTTATTTAACCCATAGCTGGAGGGAGAAGATACAGATCAATATTTTTCCCAAGGTATTCGCGCGTAAGTAAAAGCAACGAATTCACATGGAATTTGAACTCGGTTCTCCAATTTCTTGTTCCTAACCTGTATTCACTGCACCACAACACAAATCCAGTTCATCACTTAACAACCGATTCTTTATACACCCTGATTATCAACCCAACATAAATGGCAGAAAGTATGTCACATGGCAATAAGAAAAGTCTTCTTTCAAATATCAAACAACCATGAATACTGATTTTCAAGGTAGAAGTAGGTGGTTTCGCATATCACAAGGTTCACACTCATTCCCAGCCTTTAAAACAAAAGTAAAAGTTAATCTCTTGCTTCCTGTTTAGGATTGAGTTTCTTTTTTTTTTCTAAAGTCTACTTCCGCTCTATACTCCTAATGCTTATCCTTTCTTACGCCAATACAACTACACACAGTGACTCTCTACTTTAAGTGGTTCTTGGAACTTGTGTGATTATTAGTAAATGTAAGGTTTTCCGATTTTGACGTAACACAATATTTCTTCTTTTATTTCTACTAATATCTCTTTGCGCTGAAATGAGGTAAGCTAAATAAATAACCGCATGAGATTTGCAAGACGTCGATATGCGCTCATTCCATTCTATAAGTGGCTACTTCACCTTGAAACGCACTCCTCTAAACACAGTAAGTCTTCTGGAAGTAAATTCTACCTTATGATGTTGACGTGCCTTTGAATTGCTTTCTGAAGTAGGGATCGTCCTTGCACATTGCACATTCATCTGAAAGCGTATATAACTTTTGCGAGTGGTTTCTTCGTCTATTACATTTCCATTTCTAGTAAAATATTCTGCTGAAATTTACATACATCTTTCTTTTATTGCTAAAATAAACTCTGTATTCATATCCGTTTAATTATGCGTTGAGCATTCTTCTCAATATATTTGCTCTGGATAATATTTATTGAGCTCCCTATTTTTGTCTAATTGCTAATTTACATTAATGAGATAAAATCTTTTGGATTATTATCTTCGTCTTCACGGGTTGCCATCCTTAAATGAAAATCATTTTTGCAGCTATCATCTAACATTGCCTGATGACGAGATAGAAATCTCCTCGAGACATAGAAATTTTAGTGTCGCAATGTATCTTTAATTTTTAATTGTATAACAGATTTAATTATATATATATATATATATATATATATATATATATATATATATATATATATATATATAAATTTTGGTATTGCAATGGTTTATAAAAGCATTACATGGCTACACAAAAAAATGTCATGTTTCAGAACATTATTGTTCTTCTGTTGATATTTTAAAACAAATAGTGAAAATAAGTTTTGGAAAATATAAAATGAATTCATGCTTATTTAGAAAGTTAAGGTGAGGTGGTTGGAGGAAGTTAAACAATATGATTATGTGTGTGTTTGTATTATTCAATCAAATGTGAGAATTAGGTTGAACATTTAGGTCGTATAAAAGTGAATTGTCGAATTATTTCATGACAAAGTGACACTTTTTATCGGTCTGGGAAAGATACACATTAGGAACATATATTATTCAAATGTGTTGAAAGTGGTTTTAGACAACAGGTCAGATTTTAGGTTCTAAGAGAAATTAAATTTTTATATTACTGAATTTGCTAAAGGGGCGAAATTGTTTAAGTTAAAATCTAGATTAAGTAATTATGAAGTACTTGGGTTTATTGGAGTTATGAAAAATAAGTAAGTATTTAATAAAATAGTTGTTATGCAATATCAGATTATAGATTATAAATGAGCATTATAATTAATTAAATTTGAAAGTGAAATATTTACCGTGATTTACTGTCAAATCATTTCTATGGTTTGGTAGTACGTGATTTTGAGGAAACTTTATAATATGCAGCTTTTCATTCACACACAGAGGGCAAATGTCATAAAATGATTTACAAATTCTTGTTTTTGTCAAAAGTTTCCATTTTACCTTGGGGCAAAAAAAAAAAAAAATACGCAGTAAGGTATGTTCGGTACACGTTATTCTTGAAGGAAGTTAAATGCATACGCCATCTCTGTTTAAAAGTGTTTTTAGTAGAACTAATGTAAACTTTTTTAATAGTTGGGTTTTCATTCGATGATATAGTACATTAGTAAAGAACAGAATTTCTTAGACATTTATTTTTAGTGGGTAATTGTTAAGATTTCGATAATTACATAAATTTCTATTATTTTTGTTTTCAGTATTTAAATAATTATTTTTACTTTGGTTTATGTGCTGATTTAAGATTTTATTATTATGATTTTTAATATTTTTTCTAGATTATTTGTAGAACTATAACCTAATTTAAGGGTAATTTTATTAATAATTTCACTTAGATGATTATTACTAGGGAAATATATCTTTATTAAATTGAGGAACTTCTGTCCTAATTTAGTGCAAATCATTTGATTAAACAGGGATGTATACCAAATGATTTTTCTATTACGTTTATATATATATATATATATATATATATATATATATATATATATATAGCCAACTTGCCCTGACGATGCATTTGGTGAAACCTTAATAGGTCCGTTGCCTCTAGGTTAGCTACTTACTTATATATAATAAGAATCACCGGCACCACAAACTTTTAATCGAGGAAAACAGAGATCCGCTCGTACGCCTGAGCACGTATAGTACTCAACCCTTTCGAGACAGCTCAGCAGCGACGAAATACCGCTTTATGCGGCCCTATGATCCGCGTTAGTCTTCAAGTTCCTTCAGGCCACTGTGGTTAACTTCTTACTCGTTAACGCGTCGCTCGTTTTTTAATATTATTCTGGCGACCATTGCGTTTTCTTTATATGCATCCTTCTACCTCACATTTTCTAACATAAGTTTAATGGTATCGGCGGGAAGTGGAGAAAAGGAGTGGTCTTGGTTTTGCTCGATCTTACTGTATACTGTCTAGTTAATTCTGGATTCGATTCTCCTTGGAATTATTTTAAAACATGATTTTTAAATGCATTTCGTATTTGAATTTTCTCCTCAACTTTTCAATCTATCTTGCTGCAATTTCAACAATTATCATCCAGTTAATAGACTCTTTATTTTTCTTTTTTCTTTTTTCTTTTTTTTTTTTAGTTTGATCACTCTTCAGTGATCCCCAGTGTCACAGACGAAGAACATGTTCTGCAGGTTGCTGGAGATTATCCAGGTAACAGCACACATCAAGTGGCCCTAGCATGTCGTCCAGCATGAAGCGTACTTCAAGAGCAGTTTCTTTATCTGTATCATTTGCAACGCGTATAGAGTCTTCCGCGCTTTGATCACTCATCGTGGAAAAACTTTTGCCGATAGTTTATTGAAAACTACCGATCCATTCTTTGTCTCTTCAGTCGTGTCAACATTTAGAAGAGGTGGAAAAGCAAATTTACACAATCAACATCTGTGGGCAGATCGGAATCCACATGGTACTATACAGGCTAGACACCAACATCAGTTTATGATAGATGTGAGAACTTGTCCTTGTTTTGTCGTAGGGGAACCCGCTGAAAAAATAATCTTGGCTCTAAGCATCATCATAACTGAACATTATATATATATATATATATATATATATATATATATATATATATATATATATATATAATGGATTCAACGTATGAGGGTCCAACCTTTTTCCAGCAAGACAACCACACAGAGATTTGTTTATAGTGGTGAAGGCATTGTGTAGTACCATCCACACTTCTTGGAACTGCTGATAACAAACAATTGGTGCAGATGACTGCCACAGATCGCACGAACAGCAGACCTCAATTATTTAACCCATAATTGGAGGGAACGAACGGATTAATACCTTTCCCAAGGGTACCAGTGCGCAAGTGAATGCAGCGCGCTCGACTGAAATTGGAACTCGGCTCACCGATTTCCCCCTCCAAGCCGACATCCACCGCACCCCAACGCACATCCGTGAATACTAACAGCACCTGGTATTCCCAAGTGGTCACCCACCTAAGTACTGACCAGGCTCAACGTTGCTTAACTTCGGTGATCGAGCGGGAACCGGTGTATCCAACGTGACATGACCGTTGGATATATATATATATATATTACAATTCGACGCTACATATTTTTTTCATCTGTAATTTCATATTTACATTTAGGAAATAGTTATTTCAACATGTCTCTTAGAGACATACATTGTTCAACCCCAGTCAAACGTAAAACGAAGAAAATTCTGGTATACTGGAAGTAAAGATTAAAACAAGAAAGGAGCGAATAAGGTTGGTCAGGGAAATATCAAGAAGAGGAGAGAGGGAAAATAGTAGTCCTCTTGTTTTAGAAGTGAAAAGCAGTAATTTGCCCGCGAGGTCAATGGTAGCAAGTGGGATAAAACTTCGCGTTCTCCAAATTTAAATTCTAGTCAGTATAAAAGAGTAAAAATATAATGAATAAATAGAAGTAAGGGAATAAAGAAGTTTAAATCTACTATGATGACGACACTTGCTAATTCGTTACGTTAGTTTACAAGTAAAATTCTGACATTGATATTTTAATATCCTACTTTTTCTACTTAGCACAGATTATATTTATCACTTTAGACTATTGGGAGTACGTGCAGAACCTATTAACTTCTAATGTATTCGTGGGTTTAGTTCTTCTTCCTTCATTTCCCAGTATTTCCTGACCAACCTTTCTCAACCTTTCCTTTACCAATCTTTACTTCCGGTATACTAGAATTTTCTTCATTTTACGTTCGATTTTACGTTGAACAATGCATATCTCTAATAGACATGTTGAAATAGCTATTTCCCAATTGTAAATCTGAATTTAAAGATGTAATTAATGAATATCTGCTGTGTAAATTAAATTTACACCGAGCACACTCTCATCTACCCAACCCTCATTCTCGGTATCCTCACCCGCCTATCACCCACCCTCTGTTATTTCCTATATTTAACCAGCCTTTCTCCACTCTACGTAGCCCCCTGCACAGTAGTGGCAGTGACATGCCTTGCTCGGGGTGAAACGCTTATAAAAAAAAAAAAAAAAAAAAAGCTGTCTGTTGGATCAGTTTTAATATTAGACTGATATTGCTAGGATCCATTTAGATTATTTACCAATCTTCTCCTGGATTTCTTTTACTGATATATATATATATATATATATATATATATATATGTGTGTGTGTGTGTGTGTGTGTGTGTGTGTGTGTGTGTGTGTGTGTGTGTGTGTTTAAAAGTTGCTATGTTTATGGAGAAAGAATGTTCAGTTTCAGAAAAGGAGCCTTTGTAGATTGTGTCGACAAAGAAATCAAAACCGCCTAGTGACTGCAAACTTTACGCCTCAGGCAGTTTTCAGATCTTGTCTGAAAATCGCCCGGTCTGTAGCTCGCTTGAGGCGTGAAAATAAGGGTCCTCATGCGGTGTTTATTTCTATGTCTGCACTCTATCTCTCTCCTTCTCTTCCCATATACATATATATATTTTACATATATAGATATAGACAGATCATACGGAATAATGCCTCATTTGTAGAGAGGGAATAAAATCCATTGAAACGTTCGATTTGTAAAGAATGTAATCTTCGAACTAGCAAAAAGGTGGATGTGCAATGGATATCAATTCGGGTGGGGGGGAGTAATCGGAGACCAGAGTTCAAATCCCAAGGTCGTGTTTGTTACATTTACCTATGTGCAAATAGCTTTGGAAATAATATGAATTCACCTCTTCTCACCCCAGCTATGGCTTAAATAGTAGAAATTGTATCTGAAAATCCTTATCTACAAAAAATTATTAGAACCTTGAAGAAGTTATCGATGTTTTCCAACAGATGGCGTTTTCAGAACTGCATGTTTGTAGTTTCAGATGGTAATGCATTTATAATGAACTACTATAAGCAAGCTTGAAATTCAGTGCATGTCATTTCGCAGGAGTGCATTGTATTGCACTACTTTATTGAAAGGAAATCTGCAGTTGAAGCACACAGAATTCTTGTCGAGACTTATAGCGACCATGCTCTGTCGGAAACAACATGCAGTTTGAAAACGAAAGATTGGAAGCATTACTTTATAAGGACTCATGTCAGGTGCAAACTGAACTTGCAGAATCATTAAGAGTTGATCACACAACAGTTTCGAAACGTTTGAAAGCATTAAGAATGATTCAAAAGCAAGAACATTGGGTGTTGTACTAGCTGAAGCCAAAAGACGTCGAACAGCTGCTTCAACGGTAGAAAAGGAAATATTTTTTGTATTGTATCGTGATCGGCGATGAAAAGGTGATATATTACGACAACCCTAAGCGTAGAAGATCGTGGGGTAAGCCCGTTCATATATCAACATCAGCGGCATCCATGATTCGAAGCTATATGCTCTGCATTTGGTGGGATCAGCTGGGTGTAGTTTATTATGAGCTGCCCAAACCGACTGAAACCATCACGGATGGTCGCTGTCGATTACAACTGATGCGTTTGAGACGATTACTGAAGAAAAAAAACGGCCGCTATACGAGACGCGACAAATTGATTTCGCAACATGACAACGCTCGGCCATATGTTGCAAAACGGGTGAAAACCTACTTGGAAACGCTTAAATGGAAAGTTTTATTCTACCCACGCATTCACCAGACATTGCCCCGTCCGATTATCATTTGTACCAAACGATGGCGCATGGCCTGGATGAGCAGCACTTTCATTTTTATGAAAAGGCCAAAAACTGGGTCAACTCGTGGTTAACCTCAAAAAACGTCGTTTTTCCGGCGTGGAATTCAGATTCTGCTAGAAAGATGGGGAAAACTACTAGCTAGCAATGAACTATGCTAATCTTGGTAAATGAAACATTGCTTTCCATGAAAAATCAGGGGGAACTTATTCAATGGCCTAATAACTTTCTAAGAAGTTCAGACAATTCACGGATAATAAATAAATCTGGAGGGACATGATAGTCTACGTCCTGAAGAAAGACAATGAAGAAAGCAAAGTGAAACCAATCCACAATCGATCAAATGATTCATGGAAATTTACGGATAAAACAAATTTACGGATACTATCACTTTAGGAATAATATAAATAACTACTTCATTTCATTCTACTACTATTTTATAAATAGCCTTGGGACAAGTCACAGTTTGGCCAGCACAGTCCCGGTGTGTGTGTGTGTGTGTGTGTGTGTGTGTGTGTGTGTGTGTGTGTGTGTGTGAGAGAGAGAGAGAGAGAGAGAGAGAGTGTGTGTGTGTGTGTGTGTGTGTGTGTGTGTGTGTGTACATCAAGGCTAGCGTTGTGGTGTAATGGATATCGGCTCCGAATGAGAAATCGGAGAGCCGATTTCGAATTCGAGTTGAAATTGTTTCATTCACTTACGCGTAAATACCCTTGTGTTACGTGTTGGAAGTTGTAACAAAAGAAAAAAGGATTTACCAAAACACAGTGCTACATCACAAACAAGTATTTAATTTACTAAAACACAAAATAAAATATATACAAATATACAATTGTAGCATTCAAAAGAAAACAGAGTTTACTGGAGAAGGAAGGTGAGGGTCAAGTATTTTTACTACGTTAGTGCTAGCGAAGTAATGAAAGTGCTATTACTGGAAATCCTCAAATGTGTATAGATTCATTTTTAGTTTGGTCAATTAAAATATTCAAAATTCTATTTACTAGATTTGTTCCATGAGGTTCTCTTTTGTGCTTTTGTTGATCAGCAATTTTTCATAAAGATTCTTTCGGCTGAATATACAAATCCACGAATCAAAGCCGGAGTTGACAATGCCATAAATTCCTTTTTTACAACTGACAACTCTCTTCAAAAAACCTATTTTTATAGGGGCTAGCACCTAATTAGCATTGAATCATCTAGATTTTTCTCGAATATACTGGAATGATCTAGAATCTTCCAAACGTTCTATTTCTAATTTCTCTATTTTACAACTACTTCATGAATGAAAAGTTTTTGTATTAACAAGCAGGACTCAGTAAAAGCCTTTACTATAAATTTTAACCTTTTTTGTAGACTTTATTAATATTTTTATATAGAAATGCACCCTCGTAACGCTAGGAAAAGATATGAATCCATCTTTTTTCCCTCCAGATATGAGTTGAATAGCAGGACAGATTGGCTTCTATAGCCTTGGTTGCCAACCAGTCTACCGTAGAAAGAAATGGTAACTTGCTGCGGAAATATCTTTTGCCTAGTCAATCATGGATCGAAAGAGACATAATCACCCTAGCGTGTATCACGTATGACACTCAACTGGCTTCTCCCCATGATATTTTGCTTGAAAACTCCGTATTTGCTCAGTTTTGTCTCATAAACGTAAACAAAGCAATATATAAAGAATTAATGGATTTATTTTTAATCTGACATTTTTATTACTTCAAACTTTATTTTTAGTGGATGATCGTATTTGAATAGACGCGCCATTTTTTTTATTTTTACTTTAAATGATGCGTATTCGAAAAATTTTCGGTAACTGCACTGTGACGCTCTTCGTGGTTTCCCCAACAAGGGGTGGGGGCAGATTCGATTCCTGCCGTAGAGCACATTTTTTATCAAATATTTCTCAAATACGATCTTTTCCATGTCTGTATAGCTGTGATTCTCAACCACCTTGTCGCGTCATACTCCTGTGCCACCCAATCCTCTTAAGCGTACTGCGATATGTGGCCACATAATCCAAATGTGTGTGTGTATAGAAATAGTAATGGCAAAGCATTATTTGTAAAGTATTTGAGGATGTGCGTTGTGGGGCATTGGATATCGGCTCGGAACGAGAAATCGGGGAGCCGAGTTCGAATTCCTGCTGAATTCATTGCCTTCACTTACGCGCAAATACACTTGGGAAAGGTATTAATCCGTCTCTTCCCTCCAGTTACGGATTAAATAACAGCACAGATTGGGTTCTATAGCCTTGGTCGGCAACCAGTCTACCGCAGAAAGCAATGGCAACCTACTGCGGGATAATCTTCTGCCCAGTCAGTCATGTCTCTTTCGAGACATGATCGCCCAAGCATGTATCACGTATGGCACTTACCTGACTGATTAGTATTTGAACAAATATTAAACTATTTTTTCCAAATAATTCTTTTCACCATTCTTCGGTTATGTTATTTTAAGTAGTTTGTTTTTTTAAAATATTTTTTTAAAATACCCTTTAAAAATTTTCCTAAGTGTGCTGTGATATTTTCATCTGCTTCTAGGCGTGCCGTTGCTTAAACTTTGAGAAACTTTGCTGTGTAATATGGGCAAGGCTTGAAAAAAAAAAAAAAAAAAAAAAAAAAAGAAGAAACCCGTACACATTTATACACTTTTAATATGTTAATGATTTCCTCGTCCGGAATTCAAACAAATTTGAGGTTCCCTCCCACCTCACCGACTTATAAATTCTCAATAATTATACTTAAGAGTTTAAATAGTGCGCAATTAGTTACGTGATGTGTGTAGCACATGACAGATAATGTTCATCTGTAATTTCTATGCGTCGCGGAGTAGTCTTCCTACTTCGACACAGTTTATTTCATTTATGTCTGTTCCCGGCTTATATGCTTTATTCAGGCGTGACATAAATGGCTTAGTTGATGCGTTTGTATGCAGGGTGTGATGGGTAAACTGTTGCCATTTTATAGTTTTAGCTTCGTGCATATACGTTGTCTGTTTTTGATTTTGTCGGCTGCACAGTATAATAGGGCCAGTTGGAGACTGCCTGTGAACAAAAAAGAGCACCATGACGCAATTCAATCCGACAGAAATTTGGAAACGGCATGCTGTACTGCTTGGCATTCGCACCGGAAAAATCCAATATGAACATTTCAGAGTGTTTGGGTGTTAAACTTAAGACAGTGCAAATGATTCGGGAGAGGTTGGATGATATATCCAATCAACTTCATGGTGTTTAGAGTGATAACGATGTTATGCATCCATTCATCTTGACTTAACACGGGAGCCTACATCAAGCACCTTGAGGAGATAGTGCGTCCCTGGGTCAAGAAGGTGGCTGCTGGAAGATTCTATGTCTAGCAATAGGACTCTGCACCATACCACACAAGAAGGAGTACTCAGTCATGCCTATCAGACAATTTCTGCAACCACACCACCTCTTACAACTGCCCGTCTAACTCCACAGACTCCAAGCCTTTTAATTGTTATACGTGGGGCGCAATTGGGCGAGAGACCAACAAACTGAAAGCAAATATTATGGCAGCATTCACCAACTTAAACAAATCATTATGTCTTCGAGTAGTAAAAATATATATTTTGGGCGTGTATAATATATATATATATTGGGCGTGTATAATGACAATATACACGCTAAAAAGTCAGCCTTTTTCTACCGAACACCCATAGCCCAGAGGTAGAATCGCCGACTGACGCCAATGCGGTCGGGTTTCAATCCTGGGTTAAAAGCAATCGGGGTCTAACCGTACTGATGAGCTGTGATACAGCGAAACAGATCTGTCTGCGGATGACTATATATATATACAAATGAATAAGGAACGAAGAAATTATTTACAACGTTCAAAACATTAATTTTAAACAGTTGTCAATATAGATATAGAACTATGAATATTTATTTTAAATTATACTTTCTTTAGAATATGTACAAATTACTATCTACTACAAAGTGCACATTTTGTTTCGACATTGAAAGGACAATGTCTCATCAGGTAGTAAACGCTATTTTTGAAGAGAGATAGAAAATTCGCTTCTTTATATTGGTAAACATTTGTGTGCGAGGTAAGGGGGTAGGGAAAATGAGAAACCAAAATGGGAAATCATAAAAGGGACATTAGGGAAATAAAAAATAATGAATATAGGGAGGAAAACGGGAGAGAAAGAGAAAGAACTAAAAGAGGGATGATAAAGTATGAAAGAAGGGCGCCAAATTTAAAAGTAGGAAGTAAAATATAGTCATATACAACCATTTGATCACCCGGCGTCTGATCTTAACAAAGCGGAAGAAGTAAGAAAATTCATAGGGAAGGGGAAGAAAGCGAGAGAAGATGAGTGGAGAAGAGAAAGGTGTGGGAGACATTGGCTAATGGGTAGGGATTTTAAACTCTCTGACCTGGAATGAGTAGTGGATAAAAATATATTTTTTTTTTTTAGTGAGGTATAAAACTACTTTTGGCGTTCTTTGAAAAGATATTGAAATCATGTACATAGACGTAGGGGCTATTTTAAAAAATATATTTAAATTTAATTTAAAATTAAAACTAAAGGAAACAATTTTCTTTTTTTTTTTTTTTTTTTTTTGTTAAAGTAGAATTTCAACCTAAATTTTTAAGAAAAACCTTAATTAGGTCACAATTTGTAGTATTAACTAACGATAAAAGTAGAGATAAAAATAACATAAGGAGAGAAATCATACAGTTAAAAGTGAATATTATGGTACTAAGATTAATACTATCAAAGGTTTATCGTTGATGGAGATCCGAACTTTAGATTTTGTAATTTTACCATGATTGTAAGGTTAGTTCTTTAATACGTTTGCAATTTACAGTAGTTTCATGCCTCTGATCTAGTAATATGTCGCTCCTCATGTATTTAATGATTTCCATTGTTTCTTGTAGACAAAGGAAACATGGTTCCTTTACCGATTTATATGTTCTAGCCTGTTTGAGAATTTTTCATTTAACTTTAGGTGTTTTATTTTCATTTTTTAACTTCCAAAAATATTTAAAAAGTGATGTTATATTTCGTTTGTCCTTATTATTGTAGGAAGAATAGTGATTGTAAAAGCGCTTTTTTAAAAAGTTCATTGTATTTCCGATATAAATTTTAGCATCCTTAGGACTCTCCGCGGATGAAATTGAACACATAGATGAGGGATTTTGTTAAACATTTATTAGGTAGGCAGCATTGGTTCGGGTTTTTACAATTAGAAAAGTTATTATGGGGTAAATTAAAATGCGTACTAGGGTTGTTTTAGGATGTGCGTTGTGGTGCAGTGGATATCGGCTCGAAACGAGAAATCGAGGAGCCGAGTTGAAATTCCAGTTGAATTCATTGCATTCACTTGCGCACAAATACCCTTGGGAAAGGTATTAATCCGTCTCTTCCTTCCAGTTATAGGTTAAATAACAGGACAGATTGGGTTCTATAGCCTTGGCTGGCAACCAATCTACCGCAGAAAGCAATGGCAACCTACTGCGAGATAATCTTCTGCCCAGTCAGTCATGTCTCTTTCGAGACATGATCGCCCAAGCGTGTTTCACGTACGGCACCTAACTAACTGAATTAAATTATTTCTTCTAAATTGTTGGAGCAACTATAACTGGGTTTTATTGTATCCCTATTGAAAATTTTGCTTAATGAGTTATTTTGGGGAAAATGTTTATCTATTAACTTAAAAAATTATGTCCCAGTTTAAAATTTACTAACTAATTAAATGGAGGGTTATACCATATGATTTTCCTGTTTCTATCTTTTCTTTTTGAGCTACTAAGTTTTTCCACAAAATTAATCCCAGAGGATTGATAACCGCTGTCTTTAAGAATTTTATCATAAATTGTTTTTATGCTTGTCGAATATTTCTTTATTTCAGGAGTGTATGTTGATGCAGCGTACAACTGATGATGGAATATGTTTGATAACAGATGGTGGGTGATTAGAGTTGGGGTTTATATAAATTGGGTTAACATTATTCTTCATCTAAGGTTGGAAGGTATTAGAAACAAAATCTAACGTTATGTCTAAGAAGTCAACTTGTTTTATATTAGGGTTAATCACTATGCTAAGACCAAAAGATTTAAAAACTCCATGAATTCATTTTCTAAGTCTATCATTTTTTTATTTTATTTTATTTTTTTTGGTCGTTTTGCCGAATTTTTGCTTGATTTTAAAACTTTTTATGCTTAATTGAAGGATTGATTTTGTTTTCTTAGAAATTTCATTGCCTGGACTCTTGTCTTAGTTTGCCATGCTTTCCTCTTCTCCGCTGGCCGATTGGCTAGCCTCCCATTGCCACATTCTGTGTGATGAAAAAGTTAAATATTTCTTCAAAGTTCAGTAGGGTTGTTTTCGGCTCGGAGTTAAAATGTCTTTAATACTGTTGAATTCTGTTCTGGGTGAGCCATTCATTTTTTTATTTTATTTTATTTTTTTTGGTCGTTTTGCCGAATTTTTGCTTGATTTTAAAACTTTTTATGCTTAATTGAAGGATTGATTTTGTTTTCTTAGAAATTTCATTGCCTGGACTTAACTAAGTTAAAACTTAGCAATTCAACAACTTTTTCCCATTTTTTTCAATTGGATCGGATGGACTAAACGATCGTCCGGTTCACACTCCACCCACATCTATTGAACAGGTGAAGAGGCTCATACCTTGTTTCCTGTTTAGGATGCGGTTTCCGGTTCTCCCTTTTCAAGTCTTTTCACTCTTTTATTTATTTATTTTTTTTTTCCAATTGGAGTAGATAGACTAAACTATCGCCCGGTTCACACTCCACCCACATCTATTGAACAGGTGAAGAGGCTCATACCTTGTTTCCTGTTTAGGATGCGGTTTCCGGTTCTCCCTTTTCAAGTCTTTTCACTCTTTTATTTATTTATTTTTTTTTTCCAATTGGAGTAGATAGACTAAACTATCGCCCGGTTCACACTCCACCCACATCTATTGAACAGGTGAAGAGGCTCATACCTTGTTTCCTGTTTAGGATGCGGTTTCCGGTTCTCCCTTTTCAAGTCTTTTCACTCTTTTATTTATTTTTTTTTTCCAATTGGAGTAGATAGACTAAACTATCGCCCGGTTCACACTCCACCCACATCTATTGAACAGGTGAAGAGGCTCATCCCTTGTTTCCTGTTTAGGATGCGGTTTCCGGCTTTCTCTTTTCCATTCTTTTTACCCTTACGTAGCCCCCTGCGCATCAGTGGCGTTATCGCCTTGCTTGGGGTGATATGATTAAAAAAAAAAAAAAAAAAAAAAATCAACCTTACCTCCAGTGGATTTATTTACTATCATGAGTCCATCATCTCTATAAAGTCCTATATTTTTTATATCGATTTCTTTAAACACCGTGATGTTGTACAGGAGAAATAATCTGAGTAAATCCGAAGACTCTGCAGAATCCAGAGCTCCCATAGATAAATCAAAATTGTAACACACACACACACACACACACACACACACACACACACACACATATATATATATATATATATATATAATATTTTCTTTCTGTTACACTCGGGGAGGGGTATAACCTGTGAGGAAACACCTAATCAGTCAGTTAAGTGCCATGCGCGATACACGCTTTGGGCGATCATGTCTCGAAGGAGACATGACTGACTGGGCAGAAAATTATCCCGCAGTAGGTTGCCATTGCTTTCTGCGGTAGACTGGTTGCCGACCAAGGCTATAGAACCCAATCTGTTCTATTATTTAACCCATAACTGGAGGGAAGAAGACGGATTAATACCTTTCCCAAGGGTATTTGCGCGTAAATAACCCTCTCAAATATTTTGCTGTCCTTTTTTACGGTAAGGGTAAATTCGTTGCATAATAAAATCTGACATTGTAACATAACCTCTCTCTTGAGCTCTATCGCCGTTGATGCCAAGAGCATTCTGGATAAGCTCTCTCTGGTGGCATTATTCATATCTGTTTAAATCTTTTTTTTTTTTTTTTTGCCTTTTGTTTATAAACATAGTATCTGTACTCGATGTATTTTTGTACAACTTTTCTGACATCTGAACGGGTTGCTTTTAAATTTTGAAATCGGGAAGACGAATTCAAATACTAGTCAGTTTCGTTACATTAACTTACACACAAATATCTTTAGAAAAGTTGCAAATCCATCTGTTCTCCCCCAGCTATGGATTGAATAGCAGGATAATCTAGGCGTTGTAACCTCCTCGACCTCAGAAAGAAACGACAACCTACAACGGAAATATCTTCTTCCCTAATCAATCATGAATCGAAAGAGACATGATCATACGAACGTGTATCACGTATGCTATTTGATTGACTTGGTTTCTCCTAGACTTGTTGTCAATTGCGGCTAAAGAGCCGCGTTTGCTATTTAACCAATAACTGAGAGGAAAAGAAATGGATTAATACTTTTCTCAGCGGTATTTGTGCGAAATTAAATATAACTAACTCGACCAGATTTTGAACTTAGTTCGTCTATTTCTCGTTCTAATTCGCTCTGCTAGCCACCTGAAAATCTTCAACACGTGTAAACAAAATAGTGAATAAAATTTGTAAAATTAATAAATTTTTTGTAAATCTATTTCTATAATTGAAATCATATGATTCAAAAGCTAAAAGAAATGTCTTAAGTACAGTGAAACAAAATCTTGTGTTGCTCCTTAGTTATGAAACCAATGTCCTAAATTATGAAACTAACTCACTGACCTTGTATAGCTACATGAGCAAGCATATGACCTCTATGTTTGTTAGTCATATTATGAATGCAAGGCCTACCACAGGTGTATGTATGTTATTACGCAACATCTGTGACCTCGAAAAAATATGCAGATACATATTTTGATAAAGAGTGTTGATTTCAAAGTCTGTATTGTTCCCACGAGTCTGCATTGTACAGTCAGTGGCTGAAAAACACTGAACATATTCGAAAACAGCGTGAAGCCAGGGAAAATATGACTAGATATTGATTATAAGCACAGTAGTACGTTGTTTGTCGAAGCACTGCAAATGTCTCAACATATACCGATGTTGACGTATTCTGTATGTATAAATACTAAAAAAGATTATAATATTATCTATATGGAGACGATATATGGCTAAAAATAGTATCGAAGTTGGTACAACAATTAAGTATTGTTTGCCCTTCTTTAATAACGTGGAGGGTTTGAAGCCTTCCCTACTTCACACAAAATGTTCCTTCTTAACATTTAGCAAGTAGATAATAAAATGAAATCTATTTTTTGTACATTTGAACTTCTGAAATGTACAAATTCAGATTAAAAGGATACGAAAAATAAATGAACTGGATAGCTGAAGAAGGCCGGATGAATTAGCTGAAATATGCTAATAAAAAAACAACAAAGAACTCGTAGTACATATAATTTTAAAAGTGAATTTTAAAATATGATGCTAACAATCTAGAACTTGAGAAACATTAAATTGGAAATGACTGTGAAGGCATGAAACCAATTTTATAGAAAAAAGCTATATCAGTAAAATGAAGAAATTAGAAAATTTTTTTTTTAATTGTAAAGGTGACCTCAGACCATTTATTTTGGGATATTTAACCAATTAACCCTCTGTTAAAAATTTTGTAAGTGATAAATCAAATTTTCCTCATAAGTTAAGTAGCATTCTGAATAGGTCAGTCAAAGGTGTTTCTGGATTTAGTCATAATATTTGTATAAATTACATACAGTTGAATTTGTTTACTGAAAATAAAATGTCACCTATCTTTGCATATTTGAAATTTGCTAATTCGTTTTTTTTTATATATATATATTCGACTTTTAATTCAATCTTTCAAAATAAAACCTTTTTGTTTTTGTCTATCTGTTAAAATAAAGAAAGAACACTTAAAAATACATAAGAAAATTAAAAACTAAATGATATGTTTATGGTATTTTAAATAGAGTGTTTGACAGTCTGTCTGTTTAGTGTCATATCCACACCTTGTGGATCATTTAATGCCGAAATATAATTTTTCTTGGGAGCATTTGAAATTTTCTTTACAAAAATTGCTGGTATATTTTTTACTATGAATATGTATTGATGGAATATTTTTTACTATAAAAATGTATTTTCATACTTTCATAGTGTTTTCACACCAGTTTGGAAGATCAACTACAGTGTAACCCTGATATAAGAGAGTTGTCGGGACCGGATAAAAGTTATCTTATATCCGAGTTTATCTTATATCCGGGTTTTGTCTATTTAATATACATTACCACAAGCTCTAATTTGGGACCAGAGAAAATCGCTCTTATATCCGAGTTTCTCTTATATCAGGGTTCTACTGTATTTACCCATAGCTGGAACCCTGACAGGTGCCACCACCACTGGTCAGAGTGATCCTAGGAATAACAGCAATTAAGATGTCGTTCTACACTCTTTGAAACGTCTTGATAAGAAGCCTTGCTGCCAGGTGAACTTTATCGTCATACGCGGGACGTTTGGGTGCGTTGAAAACCCCACTGCACTAATACCGTGACAGTGCACCACTGTACTAACAGATGATTAACAAATAGAAAAGCCAATCAATCCTGGATAAAAAGCAATCGGATGTCAAACCGTACTGATGAGCTGTGATACAGCGAAACAGATCTGTCTGCGGATGACTATTTACGCTCTCATACCTTAATTGAGCACTCTGGAAGAATGGTAGAATTAGAACACTCTCAGCTATTGGGCGTGTGTATAATGATAATGTACACGCTAAAATGTCTGCCTCCTGCTAACGAGCACCTATAGCTCAGAGGTAGAATCGCCGACTGACGCCAATTCGGTCGGGTTTCAATCCTGGGTTAAAAGTCTAACCGTACTGATGAGCTGTGATAGAGCGAAACAGATCTGTTTGCGAATGACTATATATATGTGTGTGTGTGTGTGTCTACTTTAACAAAAAAAAAGACAAATTTTTTCCTTTAGTTTTAATTTTAAATTAAATTTAAATATATTTGTTAAAATAACCCCTACGTCTATGTACATGATTTCAACATCTTTTCAAAGAACGCCAAAAGTTTGTAGTTTTATACCTCACTAAAAAAAAAAAACAAATATTTTTATCCACTACTCATTCCAGGTCAGAGAGTTTAAATTCCCTACCCATTCGCTAATGTCTCCCACACCTTTCTCTTCTTCGCTCACACATTACATCTATAGCACGAATCTGGTTTTCATGCACTATGCAATCATCAGGTGCATATTAATTCATAATATGTACCTGATGATTGCGTACAGCATGAAATTCCGAGTCGTCGTATAGACGTAGGATAATTATTTATTAATATATACCTAATATCTCTGTTAGGTTACACTAGACACTGTTTTATTAACACCATAAAAGATATGTGCGTGTATGTGTGTCTATGTATACTTATTCATATTTATACACACACACATAGACACATACACACATAAATATATATATATATATATATATATATATATATATATATATATATGATTGATACGAATAAAATTTCTCAGTTAGTTAATTGATGCTATATTCAGGACTATGACTCTAGAGTTTTGGGGATGAACATTTTTTAAATAGTTCAGTCCAGTCTTCATCATGTTTTAATATAAACATTCAAATATAAATAAAAGTATATCTGTAAAAGAACTATATGAATAAAAACAAAAGGAAAACTTATCTTAGCTAACGTGCTTCGTCCTCTGAGGGAAATAAAATATAAATAAATAATCACTGTTTGAATTGCTACTGAGTACATACACGTATATATACCCAAAACGTTACTTTGAAATATGTATGTCTAGAGCGAATTATATGTCCAATGTGTTGTTGTTGTTGTTGTTGCTGTGTGTGTGTGTGCGTGCATTATCAAGACAGCAATGATAGACAACAATTATATATATATATATATATATATATATAGAGAGAGAGAGAGAGAGAGAGAGAGGTATATATTTATTTGTTAGACAAGCTAATGTTACATATGCCAAGTTAATCATATCATCATATCAACTCTCGTACATATCTGTATATTCCTGTGTACTAGGTACAAGATTAAATGATTTCCTTCAATCACCCTCCACCCACACACAAAATTCTGGTACTATGCTTATTTGGTATAGTACACCTTAGCTCCACGTTTGTAAAACATAAAATTTCCCAGACGAACATTTATTGAACCGATACACTTATAAAATAATTCCTAATGCCAGATGACACTTGTATTTGCAGCAGTAGATTTATCTATAGGCTTAGCAGGCTGAAGCCTAGGGCTTCAAAATCTAAGGGGCCTCGAGCCAACGTTTATGATATTTCTGACACTGTCATAAGCTTTTCTTACACATGTTGTCATAACGCATTATAGACTTTAAATAACCCTTCAGTAATTTTTAAACAGCCGTCATCATCCTCGGCTCTACTCCAATTGTTTAATTTAACAATCTTCCATTTTCCTCTACTCATGAGAATGGGAGGCTCACAAGTAGAATAGTCGAAGGCCTCTCTTCATCTAAATCCAGCCCAGTGTATTTGGTAGGAAATGTATACGCCACTCTTTGTTAATCGTAGGAACCAGTCTTTTAGTTTGAGTTAGTCCTATGTTTTCCATCCGTTTCAGGGATTGGTTTCTGAGTTCAAATTTCCACCCGTTTCAGGGTTTGGTTTCCGAGTTCGAATTTCAAATGCTGATTTTCTAAGCAGAAGGGCTTTCCTTCGTGAGAAGTCTAACGTAACCCAAACCATCTACCCTTATTTGATCTCGTTTTGACATTGTATCAGTCTAACCTAAAATTAGTAAATAACTTCTCGGCAACAGCTTTTAAATAACAATGAACAATCTCTACGTGACATACTGGTTTATACGAGCGTGACAAGAAGCTTTTTCTAACATATGTCACGTACACACAGCTTATAGACATGAAGATATGCAACAAATGTAAGTGTGTGTGTGTGTGTGTGTGTGTGTGTGTGTGTGTGTGTGTGTGTGTTAACAAGTATGCAAGCAAACTTCGTTTTACACGATTCGTTTGTCCTAGTTATTACTCTCGTTAAACACTTAATCAATAAGAATTGCAATAAGTCACCATCGACCCAGATCGTCTATCAAGAGTAATAAAAATATGTTTTAAAAGTAACTTTTAGTTGTATGTTATTGCAAAAAATCTTTAGGTTAATAATAATAATAATAATAATAATAATAAAATATGGCAGTCGATATCGATTCGGAACGAGAAATCGGAGCCGAGTTCGAATTTCAGTTAAATTCGTTGCATTCACTTACGCGCAAACACCCTTGGGGAAAGTATTAATCCGTCTCTTCTCCCACCAGCTATGGGTTGAGTAGCAGGATAGATTGGGTTCAATAACCTTGATTGGCAAACAGTTTATCACATAAAGAAATGGCAATCTACTGCGGGAAAATATTCTGCCCTGTCACTCATGTCTGTTTTGAGACATGATCGCCCAAGCATGTATCACGTATGACACTTAACTGACTGAGAAGGTAGTGAGGGAAACTGGGGAGAAATGATTACATATCAAATGCAGGAAGACAAAATATATGGTGGTTAGCAAAAAGGCTGAGTCCAAAATGCAAATTGGAAATACCAAAATCAAACAAGTACAAAAATTTAAATATCTGGGAAGTGTGTAAACAGAGAACGGAAAATATGACACTGAGATCCGAAGTCGGATAGGGATATGCAAAGTCATCTTCTAAATGCTAAGCAGAGTATGAAGAAACAGGATAATTTCGCTAGAAACAAGTAAGAACAGTGCTGAACCTTTATGTGATATACGTCCTCTTATAATACAGTGAATGCTAAACAATCTCTTCAAAGAGGAAGAAGAGAGTTGAAGCAGCAAAAGTCTGGTTCTACAGAAGGATGCTGAGGATACCTCAGACCGAGCATGTGTGCAACGACGAAGTATTAAGAAAATGAAAACTTATACTTAACAAGAAACAGTTTAACTTTCTAGGGCACATGAGGAAAGAAGGCTTTGAAAATCTGATACTCACGGGACAGATTGAAAGGAAGAGGGACAAAGGAAAACAGCGCAGAATAAAACTTAGCGATCTTGACTAATGAATGGTGGAACATATCTTAGGAGAAATAACCAAAAAGTAAGCATTATAAAGAGCTACAAAAGATAGGAAGCTATGGAGAGCCATGATCGCCTAAATCCTGAGAAGAATATCCGTAGACAGGCATAAACTTCTTTATGTCTATCTGTTTGGTGCTGTGTCAGATTATTTAAAATTAAGTGACTGTTTACAGAGTTATGCCAAACGGTTATTAAGGACATTTTTATATATACCACCCACGACCTCATCGACATTTTTGTAAGTCGAGAAAGAATTTTGAAAAAAATACAAATAAAAATCCTCATACAGAAAGAAGCCTGAGATGATATCTAAAAGTGTCTTCACTTATAAATGTTATTTATAATATTTAATATAGTTATTTAAATCCTGTCAAGGTTGCCGATCGGCATAAATTTTTGTTGCAACCTGGGCGTATACTGTTTGTCCGAATAGTCAATCATTCTTCATCAACTATCCTAATACAAGGAAAGCTATGAATCCATGTCTTTCTTAAAGGTCTTAGTTAAAAGTAAATATTAACATTTTTAACTGGAAATCAAAGACAGACTTGCCGGGCTTAGACTTGTCGGGTTTAGACCAATTTGTACAACAACTTTTTAGTTAATAATCAGTATATCGGCTCGGAATGAGAAATCGGGGTGCCGAGTTCGAATCCCAGTTGAATTCTTTACATTCCCTTACGCGCAGATATCCTTGAAAAAAGTATTAACCCTCTAGGGCCATTCGTATCATATTTGATACAGTATTTCCCTATAAGGAAACATTTGGTATTTCCTTATAAGGAAACATTTGGTATTCATTGACTGAGCAGCCAGTACTGCTTTCATTTGAAATTTATAAAATATTTCTCTTAAAAAAATTTTCAGGAAAATATTTCTTTCAAGGCTTGTTTTCATACTGTATCAAATATGATACGAATGGCCCTAGAGGGTTAATCCATTTATTCTCTCTCCAGCTATGGGTTGAATAGCAGGACAGATTGGCTCCTATAGCCCTGGTTAGCAACCAGTTTACCACATAAAGAAAGGGTAGCCTACTCCGTAAAAATGTTCTGCCTCGTCTGTTATGGAGCGAAAGAGACATGATTGCCCAAACGTATATCATGTATGACACCTGACTGACGGGTAAAAACATTATTTTTGGTAGAAAAAAACAAAAAAAAAACATCATTATTATACAAGATAGGATAAACGTCCCTCTTCATCACTATAACAACTAACCTAACTAGCAAATTTTCTTGACATTAAATTTTGACAAAAATATTTCTCCATCTTATTGGTGCTTTTATTTGTTTAATTACAATGTTCAGATCGAATACTCTGCGGCTGTTAAAATAAAAAGCGCAAAACAGGAAATTGAAAAAATAGCTTCTAACCAGACTTGGCGTCACATCCCATATTCAGGATGCTTGTCTTACATGAACGGCGCCTTAACCAGATCGGGTGCGGAATTTGGGCCCTGTTTAGACATTGACTTCCGCTACCGAATGAATTAAATCGTTGTTCTTGTAAGATTCTTTGACTACGTATTACACATTTTCTTTCTTTGTGTTTTCATTGCTTTTGTCACCTTTTGCCAATATGACCTCTGGAATTAAATTATTCAAAAACTTCAGTGTTTGGATGTATAACAAGAATAAAATGAAAATGATTTCATTTCGAACTTTACACAAAACACTGTGCTAGATAACAAGAAATAGATTAGGATATTCAAAATCTTTGTAGAAATGAAGGTAAACAGATTCAAATCTCATAACTGAATTACATATTGTCTCTTTTTTTTATGTTTTTATTATTTAAGATTAATACGTTTATGTGCGTTGTGGTACAGTGGATATCAGGTCGGAACGAGAAACCGGGGAGCCGAGTTCGAATTCCAGTTGCAATCCATTGCATACACTTACGCGCAAATACCCTTGGGAAAGGTATTAATCCGTCTCTTCCTTCCAGTTATGGGTTAAATAACAGGACAGATTGGGTTCTATAGCCTTGGTCGGCAACCAGTCTACCGCAGAAAGCAATGGCAACCTACTGCGGGATAATCTTCTGCCCAGTCAGTCATGTCTCTTTCGAAACGTGATCGCCCGAGCGTGTATCACGTATGGCACTTAACTGACTGACATTTATGACGAACCAGTCTAGTTTTGGTGAAGAAAGTTTTCTAGTATTTGATTTTAACTGAAGCAACGACACTACTTATTTACATTGTTCGAACTGTTGTTTTCATCTTTGTTGCCATATTCACGACGTTTCGGCCGTTGTACGCTCTGATATTCTTCAATGATTGGAATTTTTAACTCTTTATTTCATTCGTTGGGGTATATTGTTTACGTTCCAGAATAGTTATGTCGCTTCCAGATGTCTCAGTTACCTCCATTTAACTCAACTCTCTAAGTTTTTTTGTTCACCTCTGCTATAGCCAAATATGCTGTCGTGAATATGGCAACAAAGATGAGGGCAACTTGTCTGAACAATGTAAATAATTACAATAGCTATTCGCAGAAGTATAGACAAACGACACTACTGTTTTTATATAAATGGATAAAAGACAATTTCATGTTGTAATAGTGACATTTGCGTTACACTAATGCAGGAAATAAAACAATTACATTAGACAGAGCTTGCCTCGCGCTGGGAACTTTGACAAAAGCAATACACATGCGAAATACAACAGAATACGTGGACGTTGTAATGGAATAAAATGGAATTGTGACTAAGTTTACACAAGGCAATTTTGCATACTTTCTAAATAAATCCTGTCAAAGTTGAAAATGATGGTAATAGCGATTAGTAGTTAATATGCAAATTCATTCATTCTTTTCTAAGTCAACAGTTGCAGCATTCCGGGAATGAAATATTTAATCACGATAGCTGGCGTTGGTAAAAGTGCAGAGAGATGTGGGTGAATATCATCCAAGTTATCTTACTTTTTTTTTATAGTGTTTATTTCTTATAAAACAGACAATACCAAGTGTAAAGTTTTGCTTGGTCTAACTAGAACGAGGTGATAAAAATATAAATTTTTAAAAGTTTTCGACTTTATACTGTAAAGAATTTAAATTTCTTTTTGTCGAATTCGTCTTTTCAATTTATGCTGCGTCATTCTGTAACACAATTTTTATGAATAAAATGCACATATTTTTATATCCTCTAAAGAAAAAAACGAGTTCACAGTACAGATTCCAACCTAGGTAGGCTTACACATAATCACTGCCATAGAGGGGACAAAACATGCATGTACACGTTTGTTATCTAAACCGAAACACAGACTTCCAACAATAAATGCGGTTCTCATTGAGACAGAAACATGCACGCATGCGCAGATACATACACACGCGAAAGCGCAATTTCTACATTCATCCCCGACCCTCAGCAACAACACACACGCGCACATACATAAATGCACGCAGTGAAATCACATCTTTTCCCCTTTCTCTGTTCTCCGGTTTCACTTCCGCCTCTCTCTAGCGTCTTCCATTCTTTCTTCGTTCCCGTTTCTTAGCGCCAAAACATCGTTCATGTTTCCTATTCGCATCTGTGTTATTTTACGCCTCTACTTGCCTCGTTGTGGTATGAGCTTTCTTTCTGGAGAGAGAAAAAAACGTATGCCGGAACAAGAGAAGAGCGGCAAAGTGAAAGAGTGTGGGAGAAATAGCGAGAATAGAAAGAGAGAAAAATGAAACGAAAATCGCTACCTTCTACACATTAATAGAACCAAAGTTGGCTTACAAAATAAACATTTAATCGACATTTTTTATGTGTGTCTGCGTTTTTTTTTTTTGTTTTTTTTTATCAAATCCGGTCTTTATTTAGAACAATGGTAGGCTTTTAAGGATTTTAATTGAAAATAGTTTAATGAATGAGATACATTTTTAGAAAAATATAGCTGTCACGCTTTCAAATGAATTATGTTCGTCGTAATAAGCTAAGCTTACACACACGATTATTATTTAGTCTAAAGCGTGGTCGATTCTGAGTATTCCATCAATTTTTTGCTAGATTAAATAAAATTTAAGGCTCCTGCTCTAGAGAGATTGTTAATTTCGCATATTGTCAATGTAGCAAGTTTTAATCATTTATAAGCGAAGCCATTTCAGTCTAGGCTAAGCATAGTAAATATTTTTCTGAACGCTTTTTAAGTTTTGGTTTAGCTAGAACATTTCTAACATGAATAAATTCAATTTTCATTTTTTTTTTCATCCTGTGCCAGACTTTGAGTTAAAAATATTCACATAGGTTATATACGAAGTAGCAGAGTCATCGTGAACAAACTAATGGTTTAGTTATAAGTGCTTCACTATTGTGGCCTTGTGCCAGCTTAAACTAAATTTTGTAAACAGGTCGCCTATCGTGAAGTGATGGGTATTATTTTTTCTTTTGTCGTAATTTCAACATAACGTCCTAGTAAGAGTTTTTTTTTATTTGGTTGTGTAGTCGGATTCATTAAATATCGAAAAAATCTATTTTTTAGCATTAAGTTTTTCATGAAAATAAGGAAATATACGTGTATGTATAAATGTCATTGTGTATGCTAGCTGGAAATAACTTTTTTGTTTGTTCTATAAATTCTGAACCTCTAGGCATAGTTTTCAATTTCCTATCCTCGTAAATGTGTTGCGGTGGGAAAATTTATAATAGCTAAACCAGATGATATTTTAACTCAGAAACTAGTTACTCCTAACAACAAATAATGACATAGTCGACATTAATGCTCAACCGAATATATTTTCAGCAGACTGTACAGAGCAACAAAAAAAAGGGGGAGGGAATTATATATCTAGAAACCTTTTATTTTCTATCGTTAATAATAATTATTATTATTTATAATTTGTTTATTTTTAGGCACGCTCTTTCTAGCTTATTCCTAGGATAACTACATTGAAGCAGAACAAAGAATAAAATATAGGGAGAGAAAAAAAACTTAACGTCAACGAACATCATTCCTTTCTTTTTCATGCTTTCAATTGGTTACGAATCTAATAAAAAAAGAAAGAAAAGAGAACAGACTTGGGTTACATGACAATAAATCGCATACACTGCCATTCATTCTTCTAAGAGAAAACTACTTTCTCGCACAGCAGACAATGTATAAATGTAGTGGAGAAAAACGAATGAAGAAAGGAAATCTTTTTCGGAATTTTTGTTTACGCCAAGAATCGCATAATGCACGTTCGCCATTTTTGTGTTTTATTTTGAATTTTGATTCTACTTTTTTCTTTTGTCTTTTTTGTTCAACTGAAAAATTAGGTCAGTGTTTTTAATTTCGTGTTTTTTTAAAGAAAGATTTCAGGCCATCGCAGAATTTTATCCTAAAATAACAAATATATTTTGCATAAAACATTTTTAAAGAGTAAAATAATTCTTCAGTTAAAACTAATGTTAAATAAAGATTTTTTCGAATTTGAGAAATTTTGAAAGCTTAAAAGTGTTGTGTGCAAATAAGAAAATAAAACATTATTTTATTATGATACTCTTTCTTCAGTTAAATTCGCCATTATGTTTTCCAGTGTTCATCTTATGAATATTCGTGACGGAATATGATTGATGCGGGCAAATTCTAAAGGAAAAATTTCACATCCATACAATAAAGTTATCACGTGATTTTATAACCTAGGATTGGCTTTTCGAAAACACGTATCAAGTTTTAAGCGAGTTTTAACTAAAATGCGGAGGTCAATTTAAATTTATTCAAACAATGTTCACAATCTTATGCCGTATGAACTGTGGCATTCTATTTATTTTCCATAACTGATTAATAATTAGATATAAATTTTTGTGAATGTTTTAAAATATGTAGACGCGATATGAGCTAGGTTGAAAAATATAGTTGTTGGTAATGAAAATATTGCTGTATTTTTTAAGAATTGCTTTGAACGAATTAAAAAGGAAAGGATAATAGAAAAATGATTTCTTTAAAAGAAAATTCCACAAAAAAGAAAATATCAGCGTACTATTTTTTCTCTTGATAAATTTTCTTAGAATCCTATTAAAAATTATGTGTAACCTGTGAGCACTTAATTAGCCTCTAAAAGAAAATTATCAAAAATAGATTTTGTCGCGATTTAGTGGTAGAAAAGTACAATTATTCCAATTTAATTAGTACCGTTTTACCCAAAGCGATGATCTCTTGCGTAAAAATAATTTTTTAAAAAATTGCAACATTGAAGTTGAATAAAGAAATAAACAATTTGCCTTTAGCAGTCTTCTTAACATTGCGATAGATGTGTCGTGTAAATATGGAAAGCAATTATTGCGTATATATCTAACAAAAAAACGGAGCCATGCTTTATTAAAAATGCTGTGTCATTGAACTCGTTGGCAGTGATGAAAAAAAAAACTCAATCCACGACAAAGAAAGAAACCATTCGTAATCAAAATGGATAGTATTTATTCTGGCTAATTCAGCTAATTATAATCAAATGTTTGTAAAATCAACGTGACAAACTGGGTGCTACAAAAAAAAGTGAAATTATTGATTTTAAAAATGGGGGTGGCTAAATTAAGCTATTTTTTAAATATTCATGATTCTATATGATGAGTCCTCTAAAACTAAAATAAACATTTTTAGATATACTATTATAATTTACTGTAAATTTTTTTCTTTTCTTTTTATTTTAAACATATTTTTCTCGTTCGTTTGTACTCATTTTCTCGAATGAGGCTTGCAGATTTTTTCGACTTTAAAAGTTTTAGAAGAACGTTTGAAACAAAAAAAGATAAAGTTTTATTTATTTTAAAATTTAATGGCAGTAATAATGATTTTACATAAAGGTTACATCTCAGCTCAATAGCTCTGTCATAGATTGAGGCCAAGAAGTTGAATTTAAATCTTGTTTTGTATTCAGCAAAACGTAGGGGGTGAAACTCTCTCAACGTTCTTCTTTGACACCGTGGATACGGTGTAGTAAGTAGTGTAAGTGATTTCAACAATACACAAATTAGGTTTTACTTTAAAATAACTTGGCTAATAATACTCTAAAGTTTCTTCTTTAAAAAATATATGTTCAAACAAAGATAAATATATTATTTTTATTTTAAATAATCTGAAATGCAAAACTGAAATGGAATTAATGGTGGTAATTAACAAATATATAAAATTGAATTTCATATCAAATTTATGAAGAATAAAAATTTAACCATTAAGCAGATTATTCAGTATACCCACGTCGCTACCGAATGCGACAAAAGATCAAGGTTTAAAGTGAGTTTCAACGTTAATACAGTGGAAAAATTGGTCAAGGCCCTTTTAGGGACACATCGAGCACCGGGTTATGACCCCACACCTCTCCCGAAGGAGAGGTCCTGTCTGGGCATATGCTACCCATCCCGCCAAAAATTTGAGCTTAGTATTAATTTGAAACTACCCAGCCGAAGCCAGAAACATTAAGTTCTAAAACATGAACCTTCTCTATTACGTCATTAGACGCAGAGGTCAGTGTTCGACTCTCTAAAAGGTCAGAATTTCTAATGTTGATTTTCAAGGCAAAGTAGGACCTCTCCAATTATGTCAAATAGGAATCGTTGTATCATGGATGGTAAAAAAATATAGGTTAACAAATAAGTAAGCACTTTCATTCAATTGGAATATTGTGACAGTGACGACAGAATAAAAAATTAATAAATAAAAATACAGATGAAAGTAATAGTCTCAGTTATTTTTGTTGGCCATCAATTGCAACTAAAAATTTGATTCTGCTAAGTAATGTTCATTGATTTTCTCTGCGACGCAACCATGTTGCAGCCTGATCGTGTTAGCCTCAGTCATTTTTCGTGGTAACAAACTAAATATTGCTGGCTCTACGGAGGAGAACTGCTATAAACACGACAATATACGTGTCTGTATTTACACGTTTTTTAGTTAGTTTCAGTACTTTAACCTATGTTTTGCAATGAAAATCAAAAGGGAAGGGATTGTCGGTGGTCAGGAATTGAATAGGCCAATTATATATTGTAAAAATGACTTGTTAATTATTTTTTGGCTATCATAGCAAATCAAGAAAGAAAGGCGTTGTCACTGATCATGAATTAACAAAACTGCTATCGGAATAGTACTATTTTGTTAATGCATTGCTAATGATTTTATTTTAGTTAGTAGTACTATTCTCTCTATTCATTCTTTTTAATATCTATTCACGAATTTACACACACACACACACACACACACACACATACACACACATAACAGATATTTTGAAAGATTAGGTTCTTTTTTTTGAAAACCATATTTTTACACGTCGAAAAATAAGTTTTCTTTGTTGCTGTAAAATTTGGCAGATACGCCATGTGTTCCTCAATTTCGCTTTATTTGTTTATTTTTATACTGTCAGCGTTAAACAGTAACACACACACACACACAACTAAAAATTGAGGGAAAGAAAAACAGTGAAGGGCGAAACGCGGGCATCCGCATACGAATGAGCACACATATGGCATTTAGACACACGCATAAATTAAAACAAACAGACGCATTGAACAACCAGTTTTACAATCATTCATATTCTTATAGGCTCACGTAAATTTAAACAATAAAAGTAAATGCAAACGTCTAACAAAGCCTACACAGTACACTACAATTATATCCACTCTAGGTTTTGTTTCAGGGTGTTTGCAAAAGTACGTTTTTAGTTTTTAAAATGTCTTGTTTTATATAAAAATCAAGCAAATGTTAATATCTTCTAGAATTTGTACAATGTACAATAACAGCATTCTAAGAATCGTGCAAATTATTCTTCCTTTAATAATGGCTCACAGATCTGAACCGATCCTTACAGATTTTTCCATCAAAAAGCAATAAATTTCCTAGGAAAAAAGTATCAACAAAGCATTCTTTGAAGACGTGGCGAGAGATGGAATTCTCTTTTTATTCAGAATAATAAAACTAACATTATTATTCCAAAGTAAAGCATTTTCATTTTTCAAGTATAAACCAATTTCTTAGCAAGTAACCTTCGATGTAACAATTTTCTTGAAACAAATTTAATAGTTTTCATTTGCCATTCAAAGACCAAAGACATGTATGCACTAATTGAAATGTGTTTTTTTTTTGTTTTGTTTTGTATTGTTTTGTTTTGTTTTTTTATCAATTTACTGCAAGCAAGGCTATAATGCCACTAAGACACAAGGGGTTTTGGATAGGGACTGAAAAATCTTTAGTTAGAAATTAGTTAGTAGCGTTTCGAATAATTTTACCTGCGTCATCATCATCAGCATTATTATTAGTAGTAGTAGTATTAACCTTCATTAATAAGATTCGAGAACTTTATTGAATAATGAATAAACGAATTTCATTTTCCATAATTAAATTAAATATAAAAGCCAGGTTTTTTAGGCAACACAAAGGAATGTATTGTCACGGTAGTGTAGTGTTACTGTTATAGTTAAGAAATATATTAATAATATACGAATGTGTGTTAAAGGCTACTAAAAGTAAAACTTAAACAAAATCATATTAAACATGTGTGCATATATTAACACTGAAGTGCAAGACGTGGATACGCATAGAAATTAGGGCCAGTCCATTCACTCGTCCTGACGTTCTCTTAGCAGCCGATTTTCAAGCACAAAAGATACTATACATTAGAGAAGTAACATATCATGAATATAGAAACACATTAAATGCACGCACGCACACATACGTACACACACACACAGAGAGAGAGAGAGAGAGAGAGAGAGAGAGAGAGAGAGAGATGTACATTTTTGAAAGTGGTTATTAAATCTCTCTCTCTCTCTGTCCTTCTCTCATGTGCCTGTGTGAGATTTTCTGTGCGTGTGTGTATGCGTGTGCATGTATATGCGTTATGTTTGCTTAAAAATACCAACTAAATTTCTGATTTCTGTTAATTATTTTAATTTATTTTATCGATGTTCCAGATTATATTTTTGGTTTCAGATTCATATTAATTATATATAAAATAACAAGGAACCTTTGTTGGTATATATATATATCTATGTATATGTGTGTGTGTGTGTGTGTGTGTGTGTGTGTGTGTGTGTGTGTGAACAAAGATTTTTTTTCCTTAAGGAATCCTTTTGTGCTAACACTTCATCAGAAGGAACCGTTGTCAAAATTAGGCGACACAAGGGGACATGTTTTTACAGAAAATTGTAAAAGAGAAGGGCAGAAGTTGGAATACGATGAAAACAATTTATTAGTAAAATAATTCACGAATAAAATAATAAATGTCCCAAGAAAGAATAAAAAAAAGATAATATTTTACTCACAACCCTACAAATAAACAAAGAGAGTGAATGAAACACACACACACACACACACACACACACACACACACACACACACGCATATATATATAAATTTGCAATTGTAATAAGTCCGCTTTAAAATATGTGCCTGGCACCTATTGCTTTTTGCCAAAATTAAGTAGATAGATAGATAGATAGATAGATAGATAGATAGATAGATAGATAGATAGATATGAACAGAATGGGACAAATAGATATTTCTTTCAAATGTATTTGTTAATATGCAAATAGTCAGTTAAGTGCCGTACGATCCGATCGCTTGGGCGATCATGTCTCGAAAGAGACATGACTGAGTGGGCAGAAGATTATCCCGCAGTAGTTTGCCATTGCTTTCTGCGGTAGACTGGTTGCCGACCAAGGCTATAGAACCCAATCTGTCCTGCTATTTAACCCATAACTGGAAGGAAGAGACGGATTATATATATATTATATGCAAATAAGTTCCCAAAATAAGAAAAATGTTTGAAACCTATAAAAAAGTAGTCACTAACCCTATCACTACTCAGTAGTGATTCTAGTCAAGAAATTCATATTCTGATACGAGGTCAGTTCTCCGTTTTATACCATTTTTTATGCAATATATGTATAAAAAAAACAAACAAAAAAAACATAATGTTTGATATGAAGTATATGCATTCCCGTTATAAGAATAAAATAAAGTCTACGCTTTCACATTTATTTCAACTCTGCCTAACAACAACCCGAATCCACTGTGTCTTGTAAAAACACGAACAAAGACAAGCAGAAAGGCAAGTAGATTGAATATCCACAAATGAAGAGCACAGACGGCAGGCTTCATCCTCGATTACACACGAAGTCATATATTGTTATAATGACATACGCACCCAACACATTTATATGCGCTGCACAAGAGGTGAGGGTGGGTAAACGGAAAATGCTAACATGACTTCACTGATAACAAGCCATACAATAAGAATAAGCACACGCAAAAAGAAACAATATGTCAGCCTTTTTGCTCATTTATTATAAATGTAGATGCCATACACACAAAGAGACGCAGTAGTGTTCTTCCAGGTATACCGACATGTGTGAGAAGCACACGTACGCACTCTCATACAGACACACACACAGACGTTTAGTTGTGTGTTTTCACGCATAGATGATCAAATCCACTACTTAGTGTATATAGCAAATACAAACACATTTTTCCGCGTACATTGCAAGGGTGAAAAGTATATTCAGTGCAGTATCAAAGAATCGTTTGATTAAATATTTATAACATATGAATTGCATCATACTTTACTTACAGTTGAATTAACACACATACATTGAATAAATGTAAAACTTGAGAATGCATCATTTGCCAAAAAAAAAAAAAAATTCGTCTTTTTTATACGAATTAAAATTTTAAAATGTACAAATACACTTAACGCATAAGCTATAGACTAAATTTTAGACATGCTTTTTAAATACCACATGCACTAAACAGTATACAGTACACACACAAACAAGAAGTGCGTACTTTTAAATTCATACAATCAAGTTACAAAAAAAGTAAAAACCCATATATAAAAATAAAATCAAACAAAATCAATAACGTACACATAAAAACTGAAAATGTGTGAGCGTATTCACCAAACATATCGGGAGATCATTGAAAATGTGTACAATTACATATTTAAAAATAAAATATGTACACGTTGAGTATTCGATCTTTACAAAAAAACACTATTTTCTTTTCCATTTTTTTACAGAATCACCGCACCCAATTAAGGTGCGTATATATACTATAGGCATAAAAAATAAAGGAAACAGGCGTCATGTACACTCCTATTTATTTATTTATTGAATTCAATCTCAGAAATAAACCACAATTATGGAGTGTGTAAACAAGGCTCGATCTCACAATGTCATGACTTGCATGAGAAACCCACTACCGCGCCACAGGGATTTGCTTAAAACACTCTTAAATCAGAGAAAGGCTTTCCAGTTATTCACACGCCTAGAAGCGCACTCCTCAATCAAGATACACACAAACACCTAGCTATACACACACACACACACACACACACACACACACACACACACACACACACACACACACACACACTCATTTTCTTTCTGCTACATACAGAGAAAAGAGGGGGAGAAAGCTGGTATTCAGCTTCTGAACCATGTATTCCGAGTAAATCACGCTATAGGAACACGTGATTGCTTCATAGAAGAAAAGGAAGTAGAAGAGAAGAACAAAAAACTCAGCCTGCTATTTATATAACAAGAGACAGGACTTATTTATACCAGGTCAGATAGGAGAGAGAACGTTGTGTAGCGTTTTCGAATAATTACAGGGAGAAAGAAGCGTACTTTTGGCAGTGGGGGAAGAAAAAGAGACGAAATGAAATTGCTTTGAATTGAATATATTTTTTTAAATAAAGTTTCTACTAGTCGTGTGGGAGAAACTATTTCTGAATTATGATTATAAATCTCATCTTTTTGTTTGTGCAAATTCATTTCAATCTGTGTATTTTATTTTATTTTTTTTACGACAAAGACGAAGTTATTCAACTCTTAGAGCCAGGCTAATTTTAAACAAAATGCTAGTCGTTCGTTATAGATGATCTACTAATTGTTTTAATTTAACATTAAAAGGTTGAATGAAAAGCTTTTTCTAGTAGCGAGAGCTTCAAAACAGGTTACATCATAAATGAGCATTATGAAACTCTGGAGTTATTTATTTGGTAAATTCTTATCTAAATTAAAAGAGTCGAGTTTTGTAAGTTTTAAATTTAAATAATCCTTTTCCTTTAGAATCTGAGAAAACTGAATTCATACTTTATCCAAAGTTGCCCATGTTCACTTTTTGGGCTAATGTCCTAAACGAAGTCTTTAAATTAATCCATTTATCATTTCTCTGTTCCACTGCCATATACTTAACAAAAATGTCTCGTCACTGGCATGTCGATGGATTAAATAAGTAAACAATTAGGAAAATCACTCTAACAATATTCTTTTATTTCATTATTTTTTATATTGTTTGTCTCTGTCAAATTAGTTATTAATACTCGAGAAGCATTTATGGAAAAGTGATTTGTTCAAAGCAGAGAGTCATGCCATCTTCAACCCCAAATAAATAGCAGAATTTCATATTCTGATTTTTAAGGGAACAAGGCCATCTCCTCATTTGGAAGACTTAATGCAACACAATCTTCGAATTCTTTTCCCTCATTTAGTTCTGTAAAGAGCTAATCTTTTTTACTAGATATATGTATTTATATCGGCTAATACATTTATGATTAAAAGATCATTTTTAATAATTTTTAGAGTAACGTAATCATCTCAAAAATAATTTCACTTTATCCCTAAATTATAATCCGGGATTTAACTCTAACATTTGGAGAGTCTAACATTCATATATAATTAAAGGATAGACAGATAATCTTCCATCTAGAGAGACTTGAAAATGACCATTGTTACGGAGTTTTGATCATCGACTATTCGTGCCCGTTGAAACTAGCTAACCTTCAAGCAGGTGTAGCTTAGCACTGCACTTAGTTGCAATATCAAGTAAGAATTGAACTCGACTACTACGGTTATACAAAAATCCTCTAGTATGCATATATATTAAGATATTTCTGGCACAAGGCTACGAAAAAAAAACAAATGGAGGTTATCAATGGGGAACGAATTCTCAAACCATGACCTGCAAGATGATTAGCACAATATTTATTTCTTTATGACAGGTGTTCAAAATAATTAAACGTATAATTCATAACTCAAGTTATATATGAGAATATTCTAGAAAAGGTCATCTACGTTTTAAAAAATAGCTATGCTTAAAATTTCCCCTTCCACCTATAATGCGTGTGTGCGTGAGTGCTTTAACTGGTCTATGAGTATAAAGTTTGTTGAAATTCTCAAATTTAGAAATAGAAAGATAAAAAGAAAAAAATCAGAAGCAAGATTTTAGAAGAGAGTTATTTTTACAACGCACATTACATATGAGTATTTAACTCAATCTGACACAAGGCCAGCGAGGTAGAAACTCACTGGCCCAATACACAGTAATAAATGATACGCTAGACTAAATCGCTTGCTATTATTAGCCTACAAGAGGCATCTTAGTTCGCACAAGGCTTTAAGTGTGAAGCAACTAGTGGGGATCGAACTCACTAAGAAGTAAAAATGATTTGATAGACTAGCTTGTTAACCATTACCTCACACTAGATGCCTAATAATTTTATGGCATAAATCTGCTAATATGCAAAACCCAGTGTCAATTCAACTGCAATAATGGCTTAATCATAGTGACTAACTAAGCGTGACATTCGGGTACAGCACACAGGAATAGGTTTTTAACGTACCAATTAACATATTTAAAAAAATAATATTCTACTTTCTGTTTTGACTATTACTAATTACATAATTCCCTTCGTATTTAAAAGTTTCCAAATATACTGTTCGTTCTCTATCACGTGACTTATCCAAGTTCTGTTAAATGGGGAAAAAAGTAAACTAAAAGCTTAATGATCTGAGGTTCCATTTTGAATTTTATTTAAATACGTGTTTTAAAAGAAGAAAAAGATTTTGCAATACTGAATAAATAAGGCAATGCTAGAGACTTTTCTTTTCATTACAACTTGTATAATTAATTATATATATATATATATATATAAATAATTTTAAGTTTTTTGTTTTATTGTTGCATTTCATGATTATTAAGCAGCGTAATCTGGGAAAAGAATAAATAGCCAAAGATTTATGCTTTCAATTTAATTCCAATATAAAAAAGAAGGAAATAAACGGGAGAAGAATTTTTTTAATTCTACATTGGCAGAAAGCTGTCAATGTAGAATAAAAAAAAAGACGAAAACATTATTTGCCCTCGCATACGTACAAAATAAGATTGAAATGAAAATACTTCCAGTTCAAACTTAAAGACGACTACTACTATTCTTCAAACGAACAATATGGAGTGAATAATCGGACGAGGAAAATTCTAGCATTTAATCCATTTTACCCAATTAGCTACCATGACCAAATCAGTAATTGTGACGTCCATGTCAAATCAGTCTTCGGGATATGAAATGCGAGTTCAAGTTTAGTTGGTGGCTACTTATTTCTGATATAGCCATAAAATGTAACGACCTAGATTCTAGGTCCTAGAACATTGTAATGCAAAAATAGAATAAAATAAACTAATAGAAAAATGGATAGAAATAAAAGTATTTTATCTTGGACTTTGTCTCAAACTTCAGTTCTAATTAGCAATAATTAGCATTAGTAAGCTCACTTAGACATTTTTAAAAAGATTTTTTTAATGTAAGGCATGCGATAAAAAAGTTATCGGCCCAACACAAATCTTTAGCATCTGACTAAGCCTCAGATCTTTTTTTTTTTTTTTTTTTTTTAAGATTCTTGGATGGACCGAGAACTTTTTAGCAACTGTCGTATTATCTTTGGAACACCATTTCCCAAAGGCACTAAAACGGAGGGTCATGAGTCGCCTTGACGTCTTAGCAACAAAAGTCGGGAGGACTGGCCACCCAGCCTTGTCACATATACCCCACTGAAAAGACATAACTACAAAGACACTTTTTGACAGTCAGTTTTAATAAATCTTCAAGGATTGCAGATTTTAATAACAATTGCTTTTATTTTATTAAGTTTAAATAAGAACCACATACGGGTGGTGACGCTGTTGGAATGTTCTCACTTTCCCTAAAATCTGATCAAGTGGCTAAATATCAGAATTTATTTGGGAATCCCTTTTTGGTTGAACTAATAACTTTTCAGCACCCCCTCATAAATATGTCTAAAAAGAAAATATTGGAGCGAAAAAAGCCATTCCCATTGAGCGGCAAAGAAGAGTAAGCAAATACACTAAAATACAGTGTGCTGTGTAGGCTGTTTAAAGAAGGTGATTTTTACAAGTCTCACGCTAACAAAAAAGAAAAAGACCACGTAATCAATGCTCTCTATATAGTAGGATTGGGAAAACTTTCGCCACATTTCCTAACACAATTCCTGTATAAGAAAAAAAAAGAAAACAGACACAGAAAAGCAGACGTATTTTATTCCACATTGACAGCTTTCTACAAGACGAAAAAACATTTTCCTCTCGCACACGTACTACAGACAAATAAGAGAGACTGCCTGATTGGTGGGCGGGTTATTATGCATACAAAACAGTTTTAATCTATTATTGAAAAAAATCGTGCTATATTTGCAATGGAAACATCTGGTAATACCTGTGCAGAGTGGTGTGACTACCCTGTCTGCTACTTTTTGCTGTTTTAGCCTCGGTTCTCACGTAGCAATCAGGATTTTTCTAAGTAATACACACGCAACACTAAACAAATGAAATGGTTTTAAAATTTATGAACTTTTTTCAAATGTGGGATTTTTTTTTAAAATAATGTACAATAATTTAAAATAATTGTATAAGATGTTTAAAAATTAATTTTATTTTTCATCTCAAAAATACGGATTTTCGTCAGAAAAAAAATTGAATTTCTCCTCCTTTCTTTGCTTGAACAATTTTATGTTTTTAAATTTTTTTTTCTTTATCCGCAATTGTTTATAGTCATATTTTAATTTCACTGTAAACTAAAACACTAAAAAAGAAGGTAACATTTTAATCGTATTTCTATACAAAAATAGACATGACCGATCTATGAAAATGTGTATTGTAAATTTTTTATGGAAAAAATACCTCGACAGTTGACCCTGACAATTTAAAATTACGAAATTTGACTATTAAAAATGGCGTTTTAGTACAATATTTTGTTCTTAAACAATTTTTAAAATATTTTGTGCCTTAAAACTATATGTTTGACAGCATTTATTTTTATTTTACAAAACCACTCATACGTTCCGTTCGAGATAAGATTTTCTTATTTTTCCACCCACTCAGTACTCGTGTGTACCAAATACAAGTGCCGGTGCGTTTATTTCCATCATTTCCTCTCTTCCCCGGCGCGTTTTGTTTGCCTTCAAATAATTTTCTCCGCGGCATGATTATTTTGTTCCAGGAATCTTACCGCGTCAGAAAATTTATATCAATTTCATTTTTCACGTGGGAATTTTTCGACAATTCAAATAAAATTCTCTCCTGATTGTTTTTATTATTATTATTATTATTATTATTATTATTATTATTATTATTATTTCATAGGCTTTTCAAGCACAAGAAAATATCAATGTAACTGGATTTGTTTCGTGTTGCATATTTTAAATGTATGTAGTTGCTTTTAAACGTTACGCTTGTCTCTGGATTTGTTTAAAAACTGAAAGTGCATTAAGAGAAATGGAAACAAAACTTGTTTTATTGACTCGTAAATAAAAGTTGTTATTGTTATGGCAAGCGACGGAGTTATCAAACGTGAGATGGATGGTCAATACATCGAAAATACGAGACCCGAAAATATTGAGAGAAGAAGAGGCGTTGAGATAAATGACGAGAACAGAAAGTTTCATCGGGCCGAGCGAAACAAGTATTCATTAAAAGAAAAAACTGCTTTGGGTGAACTTTGCAAAAAATACAAAGAGGAATTTGATGAAATATCATTGCAAAATGCAAATTCCACAAGGTTCAATGCCAAAAAACGAAAATTTAGCCAAATAATACCATCGTCAGGTTGGGCTTCTCGTGCAGTAAGGGATTTTTATGTTGATTTAAAGGACGTCCCTAACAGTGACCCGAAATTCAGAAGCGCCAAAAGTCTGGCAGAACGTTGTTATAAAATGGTAATGAATAGCAATAGAGACCCAGCTCCATCAAAATCGAAATTTCGTCAACCTGGTGGGGGAAGAAAAGTGAAAGCCCCTGAAGTAAGACTTGCACTTTACTCATGGTTTGTTGATATCAGTCCAAATTTGAAAGACCGACTGCCAATTGACATCTTTAGAAATCAGGCTCAGTATTTGTACGACGAATGGCTGTCACAACAGCCAGGAGCAATTGATGAAGCACAAAAAATAAAATTTTCCCGAACATGGATCAAAACCTGGATGAGAGATTTTAATGTCAGCCTTAGAGAACCAAATAAGCGATACTCTCTCAAATATGAGAATCGTAGAGAGAGAATTGAAAAAGTTTCGGATCAGCCAGAAGATAAAAGCTCTGAGCTATTAGACTGCAAAAGTGAGGAAATTCCTGGTGATATATCTTTGGAGGTCTCTGATGATGATGAGAATCCTGTTGAAGACCAGAATAGCGCTGAAACGTTTCACGAGCAAGTAATTAAGAGCTCTAATGTAGATTGTCCACAAGTATCAATAGCAATTATGAGTGACCTATGTACAGAAAACTCAGAGTTAAAAAATGATGCCAGTTTCTTGGATGAGTTACAACAACTTTTAGACAGATACGAGAACTCTATTTCACTGCAATTCCAACCCGACATGATGCTTTTTAAGCAGGCCAATTCAAATGCTCGCCAAAATTTCATAAAATACTGTGGTAAGATATAAACTGTTAACAACATTTCGGATATAATTATGATTAATTCTATTGATGCTGGACATTGGCTATAAGCACTTCGTTTTTTTATTTAAAGATTTATAAACTATATCTTAATTTGATCTACATTCATGAAAAAAAAATCCTAGCAGAACGCTTATTTAAAGTGACATGCTTATTTTATGTGTTAATAATTCCCACCGACATGACTATTCCAGACGGCACCTGTGTTTGTCACAAAAGTACATTTCTGGACTCAACTCTAAGCTCAACAGTTTAGTAGTAACAAACCTCTTTAAGTTATCAGAAATATACTACTAAGATCCAACTTGTGTCAATTCGAGAGAAATAAGTAACAATTCTTGTTTTATTGTTGTATTACTTTTTTTTTCCGAAACTTTAAAAATCAGCACACGCACTGTTTAAAAAAATACTTTTGTATCAGTGAATTATTTTTAACATGTCAGAGTATCAAGGATTTTATTCATAAAATAATCCTTTTAAAAGTCCATTGTAAAAGTAACTATGATTGTGACTTTTATGAAAAATAAAGTTAATTAAGAGGAAGGTAGTTTTATTAAAAGTATTATTTTATTATTCCTTAATTTTGTAAAAAGCCGAGAGTGTTAATAGACAAAGGAATTATAGCAAAAAGCAAAAGATTTCTTCGTTTCCCGCGTTTCGACATCACGTGACCACAAACAGTGGGGTGGCGAATAAATCACATCCACCAATGGGTTTTAAAGAAACACTTAAATATTCCTGAGAAAAAACATGGCTCTTAACTTTTTAGCATATATTATTAAACTAATTAATGTTTTTTTCTGTCTTCATCATTAAAACAAAAAAAAAGTATGCAGTGTTTTTTGGATAATTGCTTTATTGTTTGAATAAGGGTTAACACGTGGACAATTAACATACTTCCATGAGGAACTTTTAAATATTTTTATTGTACATCAGTCTTTTTTTCTTTACACAAAATAACAAAACTTATTGACGTTACTTATTCCATATATTTATGGCATTAACAGGAAGAGACTTCCGTTGGAAAAATTAGACCTGAATTTTTAACTATAGGTTAATAAAAAATAACTAAATACCAATAAAGTAAATATATATATATATATATATATATATATATATATATATATATATATATATATATATATATATATATATATATATATATATATATATATATATATATATATATATATATATATATATATATATATAAAATCACTCAAAGCCTACGTCTGAAGATAGTTTTTAAATTAGCAAAAAAATGTGTGAAGCAAACAATATTTAAAATTTTCAAACTATTATTCCCACCAAACTTAAATTTTCATAAATAACACGCCAAACTGTTGTTTTATGAGTTTTTTTTAAATACATTTTCTTATTAAATATATTTTGTGGATAAAACCCGAAAATAAATACGAAACAAAATTTAATATTTAATCTCTAAAATTTGATTCGTTTTATTTTTGTTTTTTGTTTCACTCAGCAGATTTTATCCAACTTTCGTATCTTCCTAAGCTAGTTAGATAAAATAAATACTGATATCAATATTAATTTTTACATTTAGTATTAGCAATTATACCTGTGTACAAATTATTTCTTATTTTACCATTAGGTACAAATGTAGTAGTTTTATTTTTCCTGGAAGTTACCTTGAAGCTTGCTATACGAGGAAGTTTAAAGTAAAAACTGTGGTCGGTGGAGTGGACCTTATCTCTCTTTATATATATATATATATATATATATATATATATATATATATATATATATATATTACCAATTATATGTATATTTATATAAATAGATTCATCCAATGTTTGGTATTTATACCTGAATCTATTTTTGTGTGAATAGGTACTATGGTACATGTATTTATTTATTTTTAATTAAAAAAAAACAAAAAATGAAAAAAAAAACAGGGATATACTGTAAAAAAGTGTATTAACTTTACATTTGTTGAGATTTTTTTGTATCCGATATTCGGAGGTTTCTTTTTTTTTTTTTTTTAGCACGAGGTCTTAAAAATGTTAATAGGTAAGCTATGGCTATTTCTTAATCTTTTAGATTATAAATGTTTTTTGTTTTTTTCAATGAAAAGTCGATATTTGTACGACTAAAAACAAAATTATATTTATTTTCAAACACTTTTTTTTCATTTTCATATAAAAATCATTTTTTAACTAAGGTCGATAAAAAATGAGTTTAAAAAACATAATTCGATTGTATAAACGACTAATAAAAAATTTAATCGATATCAATGTCTTTTTTATTCTTAAACTATAAGCCCAACCGTCTGTAAAAATGAAAGACAAAAATAAATAAATAAATAAATAAAATAAAATCGTGCCCACGCCCTTTTTTATGATCAGTTTCTCATTTCAATTCTAAAAAATGAAAGACATTTTTAATCGTCTTATACACAATGTATTTTTAAAATGCTTAGATTATCCTCACTAAAAACTTCCATTTATTTAACGTATCACGTATTGCTGCATGTTGTCTAACAACATACCTTTTAAATGATTAAGTATCCTTAAATAGAAACATTTTATGTAAATTTTAAAATTAAAAAGCAATATAGAACATACTAAACCTAAATTTATACATAATAAATAATTTTTAACGACTAAAAAATATTAAGAACTTTTAACATTAGCTTCCATGATGATGATGACGATGATAATGACCCAAATAAAGAGTTATACATCCATCGCTCAATGATATACGTTTATTTTATATAGATATTTTATTTTACATAATCGCCTCCTTTGTCAATTCAGTAGTGAATATTAGATCTAAAATTACAAAAATTTCCTATATCCGACATTGTATGTAAGTAAAAAATTCCACACAATTTCACTGTTTTACTTACAGTTTTAAACCTTTACAAAATGCTGAAAATAAATATATCATTTGTATTTCAAGTACCCAACCCGGAATTATACAAAACTCTAGACATTGTAAAAGACATAAAATATATATATATATATTTTTTTTTTTACATATATACGTATATAATATTATTATAATAATAAGCATGTATTGATACATGCACAGATATATGTGTGATTGTGGGACACTGGTTGTAAACCAGCTTATTTTTTTACTGTCATTTTTTCCTGGGGGTAAATGATAGCCATTTAAACCTCACCTGCACTCCCTGCATCTATTGCTGTTGTGACCCCTCTTTGCAAGCAACACTCATCGACTTTTATTCCCAATGGGGTTGAATATTGGTAGGCATGCATGTGACTGTCAATAAAACCAGGAATTACATAACAGCCAGAAACGTCAAAGAATTTTACTAAGGAACCAAAAGCAGAAGGCGAAGAATTGTTAAGATTAGAAGAATTTGTAATGGAGTTTAAGTTGCAGAGAGAATCGGAAAGGCGCAACTCAGACAACGGTAAAGTGTTAGAAGAGAATAATACACTGGGATCATTGTTGTCTTCGTTCCTGTCGCCGCTTAGCATTGAATCTTTTTGAGCAAGGAGGGAAAAACTATTAATGCTAGGGATGGGAATAGTGTCAGAATTGTTAACATTAGACACCATGTTACCAGACAAAGCAGCTCTGTCTATAAAAGACACCCTGCTCATGAAAGCAGCTGTAGAGGCATCACCATCATCAACATGGTGAAATTCTTCACATGCTAGCTTTCTGATCGCTACTATCCTCTTACCTAATACAACAACATCAGATGAAAATGCTGGTTCATAATTATTATATGTTGGTTCTGTCATTTGTGGGAGATTTATACTTGCAGTAGTAGCGTTTCTCTCACCAGTATTAGAAGTAACAGTAGCAGTCGAGGTACTCGTTCGAGAGTTATAGCTTTTATTAGTAGCATCAGGTACAACACAGCTCCCACTTTTCAAGCTCATTATCGCACCAGCCTTACTGTCAGAAGTTTCTCTTCTTCTATCATCGTTATTTTTTTGTGGTTGACTGGTTTTGCTTTCTTTACCTGTGCTAAAACATTTGCTAGCATCATTATCTTGAGAATTCTTTGCAGTAGTCTGCAGATGCTTTATAGCATTGCTAGCATTTGTTCTGTCTTTTAGCATCTGACTCGTATTAAAGTCTTCTGCTGCAGCTACGTCTAATGCACTGCTTAAATCCAAGAGGCGTCCCCCGCATATGATGTAACCCATTTGATTTGATACATCAGCCATGGTTGATTATTTATAATAAATTTTAAAAAGAAGAGCGAATGTAAGCCAAAAATATTATCTTACAGAAGACGGAAATGATTATGCGCAACTAAATACTGATTGTGGGTGCGTGTATAAAAATGGCAAAAAATCTTTCTTCACCTTCTGACTTGGATACTTAATAAAATTTACTACTCGTTCTCGTGGTGATAGATTACACTACACTACATTCAATGACATACTGTTTCTTCCTGTAAAAACAAGATAATTCAATTTTGCAGGACTTATCTTTTTAGGCCAGTACACAGATAATAGATTAAAATTGGCTAAAAATGCGTCAATACTGGTGTTAAGAACATCAATATTTGCTATAAAATCGGGCACTTCAAAAAAGTTTCCTTGTCATTTTTTCTTTTCTTTTTTTTAAATGCAAATATTGAATTGATGGCATTCAACTATATAGTAACGTCCACTGTTTTATATGTGGTTAATATATATATATATATATATATATATATATATATATATATATATATATATATACACGCCTGTGTGTGCAGATGAGGCAGTGTTAAAAAGTTCTGAACTTAATCAAAAAGCCTTTCTCCATCAAGAAAAAAAATATATTATGTTTTTAGTCATTTGGTTCTAATTTTGGGTTATAAGTTAATTAATCAATCGATACCAATACATTTTCTTTTGTAAATCAGAAATCGACAGAACATTCCTGAATTACAAAATATAATTTAATTAAAACCAATAATACATCTTTTGCTGACAACCAAAAATAAAATGCTATCTAGCTTCTTAAAAAGAAGTCATCTTATATGACTAAAAGTTTACGTTTATAGGCATTTAGGTGGTTCAAGAGAATCCGCCAAGATATTTTTTTTACAAAGATAAACTTTGATGGAATAATTTTAGTATTACTATGAACTTGTTCCCTCATTAATAGTTTGAAAAAGTTTCATTCACTTCTGCTTTTGTATATTACAGATTGAATTCTGTTTTTGTATTTTCATAAAACAGAAACTTTTGCAGGCACACACTTAAATACACCCACACGTACATAGAGATCTGAGATCATTGATTACAGAAATAGATAGATAGATAGATAGATAGATAGATAGATAGATAGATAGATAGATAGATAGATAAATATAGTCGAAAAGGCATTAACAGTTAATAGAGCAGATAGATTTGTCTGAAAAGACATACACAGAGAGAGAAATATGAACAGAATAACGTAGATAAGACATACACACACGCACGCATATGCATATATATAGAGAGAGATATTAACAGAGATATGAAAAGACGTATGTATATAATATATATATATATGTACATATTTTTGTATATATATATATATATATATATTGAGAGGGATATAACAGAATAGATAGATAGATAGATAGATAGATAGATAGATAGATAGATAGATAGATTCGAAAAGGCATTAATAGTTAATAGAGCAGATAGATTTGTCTGAAAAGACATACACACAGAGAGAAATATTAACAGAATAACGTAGATAAGACATACACACATACGCATATACATATATATAGAGAGAGAGATATTAACAGAGATATGAAAAGACGTATGTATATATGTACATCTTTTTGTATATATATATATATATATATATTGAGAGGGATATAACAGAATAGATAGATAGATAGATAGATAGATAGATAGATAGATAGATAGATAGATAGATAGATACATAAATCGTCATTTGAATTTGATATTTATTTTTCCGTAACTCTGAATCAAAAAGCAATTTCGTTATAAGTTTCTATCGATTGCTGCTAATTTGATTAAAAAATATTTCTGCACAAAAATAGTAGCATTATTAGGTTTTGATTTTTTATCCATTTTCTACTAATTTTTAAACATTTTTATGGTCTTGTTATATTGGCTTGGTAAAAACGGTAATGTTTTTATCATGTTATGTGTATGGAATAAAATGCTAATATACTTTTGCTTTTCTGATGAAATATTTTTCGGGTCGTAATACAAATAGTTCATGACACACGTGTGCAAAGTAAAAAAAAGTCTAAACAGGTTTAAAAAAAGCAATATTTTGCCTCTTCAACTTTCAAAATAGGGAAAATCAGTCCAATATTGTTGCTTTTTTTTAATGGAAATATGTTAATATTATTATTAATAACTGCTTAAATGATCGATAATCGTTCTGTTTTTTACGAAACCAATGGAATTTACATATTTAGATACAAATCTGATGTCAAGAAAGTAGCAGGGTTTTTTTTTTATATATATTTTTTAAAAGAATTTAAGCCTTGCCATGGAGCATTGGTTAAGGGTTCTCTCAAACTTTGATTAAATGTTCCAGTTCGCATTAAAGATCACGCTATTGCAAACTTCTGCCAAAGCAAGTTTATTTACGGACACTTCACCTTGAAGATGATTACTTTAACTAGTCAATTCAATCGTGTTGCTCCACACTTGTAGCCTTGTGTCATAAGCTTAGACTTCTCGTCGTAGAGCAATAAGCTACTTAGTTTCAAGGTGCTTCACATATTTTTTTCTTCTGACAGACAAGTTTTGCAAATAGAGATGCAGGTAAACGTAATTTTAATAAAATTCAACTAGAACAATATACTCATGCTGGTTGGTGAGTTCAATAAAATTGAAAAATATTTTGGGTAGAAAATTTTTAAACTCAGTTAAAATTTGTTAGATATAACTGTAACACTGAGGTCACGTCAAAAATGTAGTATAAAAATATGTTATTGTTATCTCAATGATTCAATTCTTTTCCAAGCTAAAAAAATATGCAATGAAAACAAGAAAAACATATATAAACAAAACATTTTTTATTTGTAAATGAAGAAACATCCAACCCCACGCTATCAATAATTCCAATTTAATGTTTATTTTTCATTTTTAGTAAACAAAATATATTTATCACCCACAATTCGTACTTTAAAACTAAAAGATTTAATTAGCTGGTGTTTGAAACAACTCGGGTATCGTAGATTTTAGACACCAGACACACCAATGGTGATAATTTGGTTGGTGATTTAATCAACACCTAAAAGAAACGTTCAATGATAGAAAAAAAATATGTTGATAATTAAGTATAAACAAAAATGTTATTTTTTCATTTAATCTTAGAAAAATTACAGGCGAATTTGATAGCTGAAGGTAAAGTGGCTATTTATTTTCCCGCCAATGGTCGATGTTCGAGAAAGAGTAAAGATAGAAAACGCAATGCTGATTTTATGGGCAGGTAGTCCGTATCTCCGTCGCAACGGCATAAATCTTTCTATTCTAGCTCATTTGAGCTTGTTACCTGGGAAATCAACTATGAAATTTTTAGATACTTGATTATTTACACACACATACGCGCTCACGGAAATATAACATCCATATTGCAGGATTTTTTAAAAATATTTGATCCATGAAAAACAAAAATCTAAGAAAAAACCATCACTAATGATTTGGTGTGTTTTGTTTTTTCTGTTGCTTCCTTCCTCTCTAAGATAAATCTATCTATCTATCTATCTATCTATCTATCTATCTATCTATCTATCTATCTATCTATCTCAGTCTGTTCATTCTTTCTTTCTTTCTTTCTTTCTATCTATCTATCTATCTATCTATCTATCTATCTATCTCAGTCTGTTCATTCTATCTATCTATCTATCTATCTATCTATCTATCTATCTATCTATCTCAGTCTGTTCATTCTATCTATCTATCTATCTATCTATCTATCTATCTATCTGAGTCTGTTCAATCTATCTATCTATCTATCTATCTATCTATCTATCTATCTATCTATCTATCTCCGTTCAGCTCAATACACTTTCTCAGCAGATTCATCATTATTTTGTTACTTTGTAGATTTAAGTATATGTCTGTTTGTCTGTCTGTTTACGCATCATCAGTTGTTGATATGAGTTAGATAAAAAAAATCATAGCAAATTGGGAGAATTAAACTTAAACACCTTTTTATTTTCTGTATCCGTCCATCAATTCGAAAAGTAAGTTGCACCTGTTTGTACACAGTCAAGTCACTCGTCATAAAAATGCCTAGTTTTCGTTAACGTGTCGCTTGGCTTCGCACTGAAGATGACTTTCGTCTTAGCGAAATCAACGGATGGTTCAAATATCTCAACAACTCAAGTACCGCAAATTTGTGTACTGGAAAAGTTTACAAAATATGTGTGTGTGCGTGTGTGTGTGTGTGTGTGTGTGTGTGTGTGTGTGTGTGTGTGTGTGTGTGTGTGTGTGAAGATGATCGTTGAAATGTGTCTTCAGTATTGTTCCCAACAAAGCCTTTATCAGATGATGACCCTGGGGTCAGGAGCCTTATTACCACCAAGCTTATGTTCTCATAGTAGTACCTCACAACTACTACCAAACTTTGGCGGTAAAAATATACACAATAACGTATGTGTAAAAGTCGAAGAGATAAAGAGAAAGTTTGAAGTTGTAATAAATTGAAAATTTCTAAATACATACATGCATAATTTATAAACACAAAAATAAATGTGTTGGAAATGCTAATTTTATTTTTATGTAACTATAATTAAAAAAAGTTAAATTTTAATGATGTAAAATTGCACAATAAAATGTCTTGAATCATAAACTTATTATTTTATTCATAGTATAGTGTACACTGTTGATGTAGCTATAAAAATATTTGGCAAAATATTTTAATATTACATTCAGGTAAAAAAATATATAGTACAGTAATTTTTTTTTCACTTAGTTAATAGTTTTATACACACATATACATATGTGTATGGATATGGATACAATAGATACAAACATATACATATACATATGTATACATACATTTATACACACACACACACACACACACACACACACACACACACATATATATATATATATATGAAAGGTATGTGTATGTGAAAAATTTAAAAAAAGCACAAATGTAGTTCAGTTGATTCTTGATTTAAATTGTTTATAAAGTCTAGCATAAGTGAAAAAACACAATTACATGTGTATATGGGGAAAGGTGTGTCTAGATTTGTATATCCGTGTCTGTGTGTGTTTGTTTATATTGGTAATGTTATTTGGTGGGTTATAAATTTGTAATATACAGGCTGTAGGTTTTTAAATTTAATTTACCTCGCATTACTCGTATTCAAAAGTAGGTCAACAGCGTGAGTATCGCGCATCTAATTTAGCCGTATGACGTCACAAGGCTAAGCGAATAAGAGAGGGGGGTATGCGATAAACAGAGAGGGGGAAGAGAGAAGAGTAGAAAAACATGTGCAGTGGAAGTGTGTGTATATGTGTTCAAAGAAGTCTACGTGTGCTTTTTGATGCGCGTGCGTTTGCGTAAGCGCGCTTGCGCGTCGAAGCAAGCGGGAGAAAGAAAGTAAAAAAAAAACTAAAAGAAAGAAAGAAAGAAGGATAGTGAGTGAGAGTGAGAGGCGAGCGCGAAATAGTGAGCGACAAGAGAAAGAGAGGAGGAGTAGAGAGAGAAGGAGGAACGCAAGAGCTCTCCGACGGAGGAGTTGACACATGAGCGCCAAGAGGGAGAGAAAAAAAGGCGACATAGAGAGAGGAGAGAGAAATCAGCCAAGTCGGAAGGAGGGGGGGAAAATAATTTTTTTTTCTCATTGTAGATCAAACTGAAAGAAAGAGAGGAGGAGATGGATAGTGAGTAAAATAACAACGGATCTCTCTCAAATGGACCTATGGTCTTATTACTACAGTACTAGACCAACAACTAGTAATACTACTGTTAATATTATTATTATTATTTTTAGTCTTCTTGTCGTAACTATTACTTCTACTACTACATCAACAACTACGGCTACTACTACTACGAAATTTTTCTATGGCCATGTAAGCATCATGTAGTAAGTAGAGAGAAGAGATGGTGCGGCAAACGAGGTATCTCCTGGTTGGGAATATACCCGAAAAAATCACCAAGGAGAAAATCACAGAACATTTTAAGAAGTAAGTATTGACAATAGTGCTCTGTGTTGTTTTGGAGCCAAATTCTAAGAAGGGATACGACTCTAAAATTTGGTGGGGGTCTGCCTCTCTACTTGTAAAAATATGCTTGGTGGTCACGAAATGAGGGTATATATTTAAATATATTTCCTTATTTTTTATAGTTGTGCTTTTCAAAACGTATATTTGTACCCCTTTTAGTTATTTATAGGTTTAAATTTGTTGGGTATTGACTTGGAATATGCTTTAATTGTTTATGTTTGAAGTTTTTAATCTTTTCGCAAGGTAATGTTTATGGTCATTTTTTGTCTTGTTGATATTTAAATGGGGGGAAAATATACCCTTATTACTTTTAGATTCATGTCGTTTATCTGATGTTTAGGTTTCTTATTTTGACTTTAAAGTATTTATATTTGTATACATTGACACCCCCACTGGCTTCTCAACATTTTGCTTATAAGATTGACCATTTCTTTCTCAAATTTTGTTTATATTTCAATATGCTTTATTTTGGGGATTCATGTATTTATTCGTTTTCGGTCTAGTAAAAAAAACAAAAAAAAATAAAAACAAACAAACAAACAAAAAAACTCTAATCTAAAGTTGTTTTTTTTAAGAGAAATAATTCACACTTAAATTAAAAATAATTTAAAATGACTTGTAGGTAGCTTTTTTTTCTACTCTTCATGATTCAGGATTTTTTCCCTCCAAAAATAGTATTTTTTTAATTTTATTTTACCTTTTTTAATGCTTGCTTATTTTGGAGGTTAATTTGATTGAAATTTGAAAAAAATAATTTAAAAATCGATCTTTGAGTTTTTGAAATTAATTGATAAAAAAAGACCTTAATCTATTGACCCCTGTCCAACTCTTATGAGTCTTTTAGAACACGTAAATGTCTATAAACACATGCAATTTTATTTTTGTGTCGTAGGTGTAACTGTAATTCTGTAATAAGAACACGTACTTTTTGTGTGTGTATTTTACACAAAATCTATATTATTTATGCATTTTTGTGTAGTTTACTTGTGTGTGTACCTGACACATTTTTGTGGCTATTATTGTTAATGTTTAACCTATATGAAACATAAGTTTTAATATTTTTTTGAATATCTAAGTAAATAGCCAAAACGGAAAAAAAAAACTGAAATATTTTAAAAATCGTTTCATAAGGCGTCCTTTCTTTATTTGTACGTTTTTTTTATTCTTTGAGGTCATTTATTTTAAAATATTACTTACTTTTATCTATTATTCTACTCCCACCTTTTGGTCTGCTTTCATAAACTTAGATTGATTACACCTGGATTCTTTTTACCTGTGTGCTCTCTTACCTCACAATAACATCTATTCATGTTCTCTCTTATGCTTTCTTATTGCCAAAAGTATGTGGAGATTTAATGTATAAAAAAATATTTTGTCTTGCAAATTAAAAAAAGAAAAAATATGCTTTCTTTATAAATTATTTATTTCTTGTTGGTCTCTACACAATGTCTTGTCACGTGATAAACCTCCTTTAGGAACTATAAAAAATCCCTTCAAAATAAAAATTTAAAAAATATTTAAATAATATATTATTGTTAACAGTTAAATGTGCATTTCTTTCATTGTTTACATATTTGTACTTTCTTTAAATTGCTTTATTATTCACCCCCCTCAAACTTGATCCTAATTTTAAAAAAAGTAATTTTGAAGCTTTTGAAAATATACTTTTTTTAAAAACTTTCCTAAAATTATAAAATAAAATTATATAAAATATTTTTCTTAGTACCTTAAAAAAAATAAAACGACTCTTCATTGTTGGTTCATCATTGGTTTAACAGTTAAACTTTAACTTGTAATTTTAGCAATCAAAGGAAACATAACAAACATGCTTACTTTTACTTGACTTGGATAGAAAGAATTAAAATCATATTTCCCTTTACTTACACGTGTGTATGTAAATTACAGGAAAAGGTCTTTCATTCATAGTTATTTCAGTTAATTTGTTCACCTATTTTCTAAAACAACTTATGGTCAGATCAAAAGTTTTATGATTAAAAAAGCTTTTATTAAAGTTACAATATTTTATTAAAATAAAGATCGAATATATTTTTACCTAAATATCCTTTTATTTATTTATTTTTTCAATGTTACACACGCCATTGTGTTGTGTATTAAAATGATGACTCAGTCTTATTTTATTTTTTTGTTTGTTCACTAAATTAACTTTAGCCATGTATTCGATTTCTTTCAAAATAAAGCATCGATAGTCACAGAAAATGTAGTTTGACGATCACTAAGTATAAAGATTTTATGACTGATTTTTAAAAGGAAAAAAATGTTTTATTTATATTTTTTTTCTTGCTAACAAATAATAAAATAATAATAATTAGGACGCCATTTGTTCTTTCTTTCTTTCTAAGAATACATACAAAAAAAAAACAAACAAACCCTCCAAGCAAATATTTTCCCTCCTAAAACTCGTAACAGTTTCTAAAATTTTGGGGGACAAGTTTGTTCGAACTTCGTTAAAAAAATAAATAAAAACTTTCTGATATTTTTTTTTTTACTGATACGAAAAATGTCTTTCGAAATGTTAGCCATTCTTTATTATTTAATGGCAATTTCCATCTTTACGTTTCTCTCTCTCAAAAAAAAAAAAAATTTGCAAGGATAAAACGAAACGTATTTTTTTTTTTTTTTTTTTTTTTCGAAAAAAGAAAAAAATCAACAGCAAGCAACCTTCATGTTTTTTTTTTCTCCAATATTAGGTTAAAGAATTAAATGAAAATTTAAGACTTAAAAAAAAATAAATCAACATTTTAGAGAATAGATTGGAAAATTTTCTCTTTAAATTTTTCATATTATTACTGGGAAATAATGTCAAGTAATTTTCATCAGTTTATAATATATATATATTTTTTTCAGATGCAAACTGATTCAATTTGTCTTCATAAGCCCTTTTTTTCTCAAAGAAATAAAAATAAAATTTATAACAGCTCAAAAAAAAATGTATCTAAGAATTTTTTTCCCCTTTTAATGTCCCATTAATGATTTTCCTCTTCTTTGCTTTCTCGATTATCGATGCCTTGAGAAATTGATGACTAGATTTTTGACTGAGATCAGTTATGAAGTCAGCAATAAACTTTTGGAAGTTCACATCTTGTCCTATTTTGATATCATCGATTTCATCAACTTTTTAATTTTAATTCCGAAGATTGAAATGTTTTCTTCACTTTTTTCTTTAATTTAAAATCTGAAGCTTGTGACGTTCGACAACAATCATTCTCGAATTGTTAGTGACTGAAATAAGTTAGGGTTGGAAAGTATTTTGAAGAGGGGAAAACAATTAAAAAAATCAAAGTTAATGGCAATCTATTGTTTGTTTTACTTGTTTCTGAACATTTTTTATTCATAATTTCTAATCAGATGAACAGGAAAAATGTTTCCGGTTACTGAAGCCTTTAAAATTTCTAATTAATTAGCTGTCATCAGCACGTGTGCAATCCCCCCCCCCTCGCCCCGACGAATTTTGTCATAATCTGGTTTCGTTAATCTTAGCTTGTCCGAAAATGAAGAGTCAAATTATTCACGGTGTGCATTGTACATTAAAAAAAAATCTTTGAATATTTCATCCGAAGAGAGTAATTTATTATTTTCCCATTTTATTTTGACAGCAGAAGAATAATAAAAACAACGCCATTATTATTTGTCCTCATCATTAACAGGTTCAAGAATTAAACGTGGATGCTTCAGTTTTTGTATCGAATAAAACGCTTTTTATGAGTTCGTTAATTTGGCGTTTTCTTTGTACCTCTTTTTCTGTACAACAATAACTTTAATTAGTCATGACACTAGTACCCATCACTGAGGAATGGAAACATATGGTGATCAACTCTTAAAAAAAGAAAGTGCAGAATGCGTCATTTTTTTTCTTGAAAGTGTTTTTCGAACTTTTTTATTTCTTATTTTTTAACGATTTTAAAAATTAAAAATAAATCTTATCCAGAGACGCCTCTTAACCGGTTTATTTTAATGACTTAACATTGAACTTTGTTCTGTAAAATCAATAAAATAAATAAATAAAAATAATTATAGAAAAAAAACATTTTAGTTATTTATTTTTAGTATTTATTTCATTAATCATTGTTTTAAGAATTGCATTAATTCATTCATGAACTAAACCTCATTGTAACATTGAACTGTTTTGTTTTGTCATTTTCCTGGAGGTTGTACCAATACTGCTGTAGATGACACCTAATGCTCATCACAAAAATGATTTTTCTGACAGACATCAGTATAACAATGATTGGATTTTTGTCTGTTCACTTGAAACATTTCAATAATGAACAATTGGAATGTAAACAATTTCTGTGGCCAAGTTAACATTGCATCACTGCTTACAGGAAGACTTAAAAAAAAGTTCTAGCAAATTTGTAAATTTGGATTTTAGAGCTCTACTTGTTTTTATGACTGTTGCTTAAAATACAAGAGTCCTTGGCTTGATTAAATACAATAGTCTAAAAAGAGATTTAACTATTTTTCTGTTTTGTTATGTATGTATTTATTATTTTTTTTTACTGTTGATGCTTGCCTTTTGTTGCCAATTTTTGTCATTGTATTTTTGCTGTATGAATGCCATTGATAGTAGTATGCACTTTTTGTTTGGTCTTTTGACCAATTCTGCTTTGGCATTAATTCCCTGGTCTTCAAGTGCAGGTTATTACTGTTATGAAAATACTTGTGGATGTGCTTTTGTTCTGCTTTTTGGATATTCTTACCATGGATCATCATTTTTGATATTCTCATTCACAATCCTCACTTTTTTTTTTTTTTCACTCTCTTCAAAATAACTTTTTTCTTTTCTTTTTTTTTTTTTTGTTGTGAGGAATAGCTCAGAGAAATAGCAGTAGTCCTTAAGGGACTGCCAGAGATCAGAAAATGTAATTGACTTGCAGCTGGTCATGCCAATGACAGTTTTATTGGTGATAAGAATTGCCAGAATCTGGAGTACCAAAATTGGATTTTTAAAAATTCCTTTCTTTTTATATTTGCTGTTTATTTTTTCGTCTTTCTCTTGGAATATTATCAATGCCATATACAGAGGAACTTAAGAACACCTGAGAGTACATGTTTTAATTGCCAAGCTTACCTGGAGGTGAACTCTTGACTGATATTAAATCCAACACAGTCAAAAAAAGACAAGAAATCAATCAAACAAAATCTGCTATGGAATACAAGCTTGCCTTAACATCTTTTGGATTTTTTCTTTTTATACCATCATACTGAGGTCATTTGGCTTCCTGTCACTCAGAGCCATGGAGGATTTATTGGGCTACATCTTTGGACTATTTTACCATTTAACTCTGGAATTCTACCTCTGAGTGGACCAATATTACCCTTTTTATTGGATTTCTAAACTTGGAATATTTTGGGATACAGAATAGAATCGTGGAATGTTATTTGGAGCTACCTGTTGGAGTATTGATAAAGGTGGAGTCTACTGAAGTACCAAGAGGGTCAAAGGATTTCCCTAAAGGAAATGCCCTCCAGTAATAAAAGTTAAATTTCTATTCCAATTTTTTTTTTTTTCTTGAATAATTATTTTTCTTATTCTTTCATTTAAATCTTCTCTTGACATGTTATCTTTTAAATTTTATTTAAAATGATTGTTGACAGCACCACCATAGAATTTCTTTTTCTTTCATCACGCAAACAAACTGTAACATTTGATTCAATTTTACTCTTCTGTATGCTAATGTCTACTTTATTTCTTTCTCTAAATCACTCTTTCTGTTTCTTTCCTTCAATAAAGAAATTTACATGTTTTATTGCCCCTTATTTTCAGTGCGACATTGACTGCACTATTTCTAATGATACAATCGACATTTCAGTTTTCTCTTTAACTTCTTAAAATTCACTCAATGCTCGTGCTCTCAATTTACTATTAATGTCTTGTACACACTTAATAATTGCAGAGGTTGGGAGATTAGTTTGGTTTTTTTTTTTGGTTTTTTTTTTTAAAGATTAACTAGGAAATTTCTGGTTGAATATAAAACTTGAGCAGTCGCAGAATCTGATGCAATAAATACGCTGAGCTATTTTGGTTCTGTATTTAGTTTCACCTTGTAAAAGGATGCCTGTCTGCTTTCCATGGCTCAGCATCTCAAGTCTTCCTGCTTGTCTCTCACGCAACTGCATAACAACAATCAGGAAAAACTGAAACATCTTGCTACTTAATTTTCTTTCCTTTGCAACAATTGCTTCCATATGTTGTGTTTTTTTTTTTGTTTTTGTTTTTTTGTAATAAAAAAAAAAAGAACTGAACCTGACCAGATATCAATTTAACTTAATCAACACTATTTGGAAATTCTTAAAAAAAAAAAAAAGGTACCATATTTACCAGCTTCAGCATAAGATGCAAGATTTAAAATGGTATTTAGAGAGCTTATTGTGCACTGGAATACATTTAGATCCTGCAGCTATTCACTCTTGGCTTTGGTTGATGAGCATCCCCCCCCACACTCACTCGGTGCTTTAAATGCTGTATAACATTTGCATAGTTTTATTTTTTTTTTTTAAATATGTATCTTCTATACTAGCAAATAAGACATCATCATTGTTTTGACAGCTTTAAATTTCTTCCTTCTGTAGACCATTGATATATTAACATCACCTTGCATTTAGTTTTTACAAGTTCATGAATGCACTGACAATTTCAGTTTTGTAGATATGTCAGGTAAGTTTTTTTTTTTTTTTTTTTTTATGCTTTTGCTAAGTACATTTATATTACCTCTTGTCAGAATGAGAATAAAGACTATCACCCAAATTAAACAGTGCCGTTTCAAATCTGGCAAACATGCACCAAGCGTAAAAATTGTTTATGCTTTTCAAAAATGGTGCACCTCCAAACTGTAATCCTTTAAAACCAAAAAAAATACTGCAGAAACGAACAGCCAGTTAGTGTTGTACAATTGCCAAGAAAGACCTGGAAAACTGTTAGTTGTCAAACCTAGATGTTATGGCAGGAGGCCATTCACATTTTGTTATTTTATAACGGTTGTGATTCATTAGTTTGTCAAGAACAGTTTGTGAACAATTGTTGTTGAAATTAGTTTGCATGGATATTTTTCACATTTAATTCAACAGAAACGTTTTTTATTCTGTGAAATATTTATTTTAGAAATTTAACCTTTTCTATATCAGATTGAAACATATTTTGATGAAACGTATGTTATAGTTTCTAATATAATGCCAGTGCAGTTGGAGTGCAAATCTTGACAGCTATCAAGAGCTGTGTCCATGGTGTTCAAGAAAGCCATTTGTCTTAGCATTGCAGTTTTAAATTTTTTTTTTTTTTTTTTAACCAGCTCTTTTAGAACAAATGACATGTTGATTGGATATTGTGTTTAGCTTAGTTCAGTTCAAACAATGAAGGTTTTTTTTTTTTTAAGGCCTAATTAGTTAAACAGATTAGATACTAAAAATAATTAGCTGCATTTCTGGTCAAAAGATTTTTGTATTTTTTAAAAGCATATTTGATATTATTTCCTTGATATTTTGTTTGAACTGGTAAATTCATGTTCAGTTTTTAAGCTATATCAAGATTATTCAAACATTAAGCTGCTTTTTATCTAGTGTGTTGAAACAAGTTCAAAGCCAGATTTAAATAAAGTAAATTATGACTTCAGAAGGTTTGTCTAAGAAATCTGGCTTTTTCTCTAAGAATCTGAGCTGAATTCCATTTTTCAGTCCAGTTTGTTTCATTCACTTATGAACTTGGGAAAGGTATGACTTTATATTTCCCCAGCTATAGATTAAATAGTAAGATTTGTACTTGGAAAAGTGATTATTTTAAGAAACTGTTAATGCAATATTCACTTGAAGAAAAAAAATATTCTTTCAATGAAAAATGTTTCAGGTTTAAAAATAACCCACAGATAGTTGATAAACTAAAACAAATCAATCCATTGTTTTTTCTCTTTAATGATTATCATTGTGAACTATCTGTCTTTTTGTGATGATTCCAATCTGGTTCCAGTTTCTTAAAACATTTCTGGTGACCATTATAAATTTTGTTTTATTCAAATAAAATTGAATCAACACTTTTAGAACTAGTTCTTTATTTTCCATAAGTAATAGTTGCTTTTTAGTCTTACTAGCACAGAAAAGCAATCCTTTTTGTCATTCTTTGGATGCCTTGCACTTCTGCTGTTCCTGAAAATGTATAGAATAGCTTATATAAATCTATTTCTTTTTCCATATGTTACTAATGATTGACATATTTGAATCCCTTTCTACAGGACCTAACTGTTTATCAACCATTATTATGCTCATTTGCAAATGGTGAGAATGCTGTCATTCCCAGATTGCTTGAATTGTTAATGAACTGTTTGCATGATTCAGTCATTTAATGCAAAATCCAAATATTGTTTGGCCTCTAAGCTGTAAAACTTTAATGGTTTTGCATGTAAATTCTTTAGTGCTGATGGAAAAAGCTTTTGCCTTCTTCATTCTTTGAAAAGTTTAATACATTTTCTAAATGTCTATTGTATCTTCATGGTAAATCATTGTTTTAATCAAGATCTAATGTCTTTACTGCTTTCTTCTTGAAGGATATTCTTAAAGAATATAACTGGTCTTTTTCATTTTTTCAGGGATCAGAGCTTTATTCTTGTATTTTTGGTATTGTAAGCTTTCTCAGTTTTTGCATTCACATTCTCTGTTCATAAATTTTTTTTTCTTTCTCATTTTTCATTTATGATAGAAAATTGTTTTCAATGAATGAAATAGTGGCAACAGATTTAAAGTTGGTTGTTGCAGATTTAAAAAAAAAAACAAATTTAGGCAATTCAAAGTTTTGCTTTTTTTTTTTCCTCAATCTTCTGGGCAGAATGTTTTTGTTTTATTTTCAAATCTTTTTTTGTTCTTTACAATGGCTTCAAGAACTATAAAACTATAAAAAGAAATTCATATTCCTTTTCAGATATCAATGGGTTAGAAAATTAAATTCTTACCCTCTATGGAATTTCTCTCTCAGGTTCAGGCAAATGGATGTCTTGTCTTTCAATTTGTTTAACAGCAGAGCTAAACTGTTTTCAAGGTTCTTTCTTGTATTTTGCTTTGAGACTGATAAAACACTGTTGTTTAATATTAGAATAATTTTTTAAAGAAATTAGCACGTTTGAAGACGCACTGAAGATTGCTTTCTCATTATTTTTATCCAATCATTGTTTTCAATTTACTACCAATATGAATTATGACTGGACTTCTCTTCCTCAGTAAGTGTGACTCATTAGAGCTCCGTTTTTTGTTTGCTTTGGTTACCATTACTTGATATTGAAGTCAAGAAATCTCTTGAGACATTCAACTTTTGTGCTGATTGAAATACTCTTCTATAAATATTTGATCACCTAAACTTAGATGTTTAGACTTATGTGATTTGTTCTTCAGAATAAATTTTATGTTGCATTGTAAGGAAATAGATTTATTGAGAAACATTAATTTAATTTTGTAGAGTAACTTCAGGTTTATTAAATACTCTTAGTTAAATGCTTTCTGTATGTTTGTATCTAAATTTTGTTTTAATCATTGTTCAACTTGATCCCTGCTTCAGATTCTTATCAAGTAAAATAATTCAATGATAGTGTTTAAAAAGAAAAATACAAACCCCTTTCTGTCATGTTCGAGATATTGTTTTAAACCAATTAGACTTGCTTATTGTATCTGCATTAACCTTTTTCTATTGTCATTCAATCAATGTCGTTGAATTATTAACCAATCTTTAGTTTTTTTCTTTGAGTTCGAGAAGTTCAACAAGGACTCATTGCAGGCTTCCAAAATCAGTCTTCTAAAAAGATTTTTTTTTTCCTTAACAGAATTACTGTAGATAATTTGTTAGATGTTTGCTTTTTCTCTATATTTAATTTTATGGATGCTAGTATAATGTGAGTCACACAGCAATAATTAATTTGATAGTTTCAAATTGTCAATGGATTTTATGCATAGTTATGATTTTTGCCAAGTGAGCCCCTCATAATCCCAAATATTTAGAAATTGAAATTCTTAACAACCTATGTTGACACAAACCATAAACATAAGCTGAATTTTAAAATTGTTGTTTTAATTAACTTGGACTTTTTGCCAGGAATTAAGATCAAAATGAGAAATGTTTTATATAATGCTAATAAAATAAACAAATAACACATCAAATATAAAAACTGCTGAAATATTGTGAACTGAATCTTTACTGTTTTATTATGAAAGCTAAAAAAATTTTAGTTTGTTAAAAGGCCTATTCTTAATATCTAACTGCATATTAGATATCAATCATATTTAGAAAAAAATAATTAAAACTTATTTTGAAAATATTAAAAGAAAAACACATCAGCTTTTGTTTTGTTTTTTTTATTATTTTTAGTTTACAGCATTCCTTGCAAGATTTCTTTTTTTTACAAGCTGAAAGCATTCCATTATTAGTTTAATATTCAGTTATAAATTCATTCAGGTTTCTTCTCTTCCTTGCCAAATATGCCATGTAATAAGTCTGTGTGCATTGCTTTACGGAGTAGGTTTGTGTAACTATTGATTGCCAATAGTGTGCCACTGTTTGTCTCGGGCAGGCAAGCAGGCTACCTAGTATAAGTCTCTGGTAGACAAATTTAGTGTAGGTCTGAATATATATGGCAGTGCTATATTTTATCCTATCATCTTCCCCATCTCCCTGGCCAAGCTACTACTGTCCCAACCCATCTTTTACCTATTGATTTCTCTGTCTATCAATACAAAACAACATTGCTGTGGTAGCTGTCCATCTTTTTATGGATCCTGTCTGCTAAATTTGTAAGCAGCCTCATTTTTCCCCTCTCTCCATATTCCTCCTCTCTGTTTATTGAGATTAAATATGATAAAGTACATTGGGAAAGTGAACATCTGGTTTGTAAAGAAATATCTCCCTCGATATATCTTTTAGATAGGGAAGAAGAGTTCTACCTTACAGAGACACATTTGTGTGTAAGTTTTACTAGTTGTTGTTTCTCTGTTCTAGTCAAAAGGATGATCACTGAAGGTTGCAAGATCTGACTTCCTTTACCAGTTTTATAGAGTTCATTATTATAATTTATAGAACAGAAAATTTCTTCAAACTGGCATTTTCTTCCTATTCCAGACAACATTGTAAAATATAATTTTAATTCAACATTAAAAGGCTAATTAAAATAATATTATATGACTTTATTTTCTCACATCCTAATTATTGGTTTAATGTTCTTATTTAAAGTGACTTTGTAATTTCCTTGAAAAAAAAAGCAATTATACAACATTTTATATCAACTGGAGAATTCTGTTATATTTTTCAACTAACAAAAAACTTAAATTCCTTAACAATGGGATTCTTTGTTTAAAACATGATGGCCTATTATCTCCACTTAATTTCCTAAAATTAACTAATTAAAAATTGCTTCTTATCAAATAGAAATATACTAAAAAAATCTGCTTAGATCAAGTTACTATTAACTGATTCCTTTTGCTTACTGTTACTGGGGTGTGAAAAAAAAGTTTTTATATCTTCTCCTTTTACTGCTTGTTTAAAATCTCATATATTTTTAATTATTTCCATTGGTCTAGTCTATTGAGTGGATTAAACTGGCTATGATAGTTTGTGGCAGTGTTGATTTGAGCCAACTTGATTGAGCTTTAATATCTGCCAGGCCAAATGATACTTGTTCAGTGGCTTGGTGCACTAAACCACCACCACCACCACCACTAGCAGCAGTTCTGCCATCATGTGCTTATTTTATCTCTTGTCAATGTCACAAACAGGTTCTTACCTGTTACAGCAAGAACAGACATGTTTGCTAGTGGCTTCTTTCCTCTTGCTTTCCTTTAACACTCTTTTCTCTTCTGTTTTTGCTTGCTAATCTTCATTCCACTTGAGGCCAGCAAATATTACTTAGTTCTTTCTCTTGGTTGCCTTAGAATATTTCTCTTGATCTATGTTGATAAGCTAAAGAAGCTTGGATTTAAAAAAATTGTTTTACTTCAATATATTTGTATTTATTTCTTGCTTTTCATGTGAAAGATAATTGTCTAGATTTTGTGAATTCTAATTATTCAATAATCAAAATGAATAAAGCAAATTTTAGACTGCTTAAACCTATAAGTTATTTAATTTGATGATGTCAGTGAATCCTAAACTTCACCTATTCAGATTTTGTCAAAATCAGTTTGACGTTTTCAAAATGTGCTCATGGGCACCACTCATCATCTGCTTCTCATATCACATTGCAAACTTAAAACACCAAAGTTTTATGGCTTTATGAGAATCTGCTAATTATTGTAAAAGTCCATCTGGCATGTTTTTCTTTTATTGCTATGTTTACAATGTACAAAGATTTCTTGCATTTATTAAAAAAAACCAAAAAAAAACGAACTTTCAAATATTTAATGCTTGATGCATTGCTTTTGTCATTAAACAAATGCTTCTGATGAGTGGATGTTTCTCAAAATAGTCTTTAACAAATCTTATGACCTATTAAAGATTGTATTGTTAAGAACTAGAAATAAGTCTTTTTCATTTTTACTAGAATGTCAACTTTAGTGTATTTCTGATCTTGTTACTGTTTCATTGTTAGACTCTAATAATTTATGTCTGTGAGGTTTTGTGCTTAATTCAGTTCTGTTTTTAATTGCAATGATTTACTGTTTCTCGTTGGGTTGAACCTCTCAAATGGTCATAAAATGGATTCCTCTGTGAAGTACAAATTTAGTTCTCTTCTCATTCAGCATGAGTCTCATCCTACTTCTAAATAAAGAAATACAATTTTATTAATTCAGTACATTTAAGACACTGTTCACTTACCTTAAAGTTGTATTTTAAACTTTCTTGTATGAATATCATATTTAAATCTAAAGTGCTTGTTTATACCAATTGGATATCATAGAATTTTCAAGATTGCTTACTTGTGAAAACCGTTTTACTGATTCAAAGTCACTAATCACTCTGATGAGAATGTCTAAGTAAGTCTTAGATACCGGAATTGTTGGTAGAAATTCAGATCTTGTCATCAATGTCTTGAATGTATTGAATTAATAGAATTGTGTTTCTTTATTTAGAAGTGGGATGAGACTCATGCTGAATGAGAAGAGAACTAAATTTGTACTTCACAGAGGAATCCATTTTATGGCAATTTCAGAGGTTCAACTCACTTGACTATCTTAAATGGTTTAGACATCAAGTCTGTTTAAAAAAAAAAAGTTACATGGGCATTATTAATCTTGTCTTTCCTTGCAGTTATAATACTTTCATTTAAAAAAAACAAAAAAAAACATGTATTTCTTCTTTACAAGAAGGAACACCAATAATATCACCTGGTTTTAAAAAAGTATTACCTTAAAATTTAGTAAATCTCCAAGATTCTCTTGTAATGTGAAATAAAATTCATGTTTTTCGTTCTGTTTTTGTGCAAGCTAAATTGTTGCTTATTCTTGTTAAAGTCTGATTGTTTTAGGTTTTACCAAAATAAAACAAGAACTGTATTACGTAAATAATTTCTAGCATTAAAACTGAGAAATTTGTTTTTAAAAACTTATTGAGTCAGTTAAGCTTTTGGCTTGTTTGTCATATAGCAAGTTTATTCTGCTTCCATTTGAAAAGCAGTATAGAATCACATTAGCAAAGATTTGTTACTTTTTAAATTGATGGGCTTCCAATTCATTATTAATATAAGAAAAAATTCATGGCCCTTTATGCTTTTTAAATTTAATATAACTTAGCCACACAGCCACCTCAAAATTACTAAGGTAAAACATTTCATGGTGTATTTGATTGTGAAGTGCTTATTTTTTCTTCTTAAATACTTATTCATATATTTGTAACTCTAAACTAAATTTCTCAAACATATACTGAGATGTTTTTTTTTTTTTTATATCAAAAGTCAATTATGAATTCATTTTTCTGAATGCAAAAATGTTTTCTTTCAAATGTTATCTCTCTTCATGTCTTGACTTTGATATTTCTAAAACCATTTCTAAGTATAGTGCCATGATGTTATTTTAATTTTAGCCGAACATAATTTCAAAGTCCATTTTGAAAAAAATGCCAAGCTTTTCATGTCTTCATAAAGCTTTGTGTTAACCACTTTGCTATTGTTAGAATCCACTTCTTTCCAAAAGAATTTCAGAATCTGATGGCATTCCTATGTTTTTTTTTTCTCTTCAACTAATAAAAAACATTAAAAATATACCTGCTAAATAATTCTAACTTTTCTTTTTGGATTAAAATAAGAGTTACCATCAAAATATTTCTACCAAGGCCACAAATATTTTCAGACCTAATTTCCTGTTTCCTTTTCCTATTTTAGACAATTTGTTTTTTCTGCTCACCTTTTTTCATTTGTACTTATTTTTTTAATTCTAAGTTCATTATGTAACCAGTCTACATAACCCTTAGAAAATGGAAAAGCTTTGCTTGAACCTTTTAAGAATCTTTTGCTTTCTCTGATTTCTTCTGTTCCTAAGATGGATTCAGTTTTTAAACATTCAGGATAATACTTGTTTCTGGAAAATTCTAAACAATGTATTTTTTTTTTATTCTGATTGTTAAATATCTTTTACTTTTTTAATACATAAGGATTTTTGTGTCTGAAGTTTTCATCCTCCTTACTAAACAAAAGAATTATTTTTTCATTAGTCTTTGAATAGATTAGATGACAAACTAACAAGTTGACTCCTGATTACTTTAATGAAGACTTTGCATTTTAGTATGTGCCTTGTGATATAAGGCTAAATTGTGGCATTTCCAAATGTCTGCAGTATTCAAGCCTTAGAGCATTATGCATAGGCATCTGAAATTCTCATTAATCAAATGTTTCAGTTATGATATTTTCAATAAAACTAATGTAAGCAAGCCAAGGGATTCAATATCATGCTTTTTTTCATTAATCGAAGATGAAAACAAAATCTGTTTTAAGATGGGAGACATTTTTATAATCTTCCTGTAAAGAAAATATATTAACCAAATTCCTCTTAGCAACTGGAAAATCTTCCTCATTGCTCTTAAAATATTAAACTTTCTCCCTTTTGCAAATGGTACAGTTAATGCCATGGGTGTTTATAACAAAGGATTAAAAAAAAAAACTGTAAAACATTTGTAGGTAACCAACCTTTGATTAAATGATGGATTGATATTCTTATGATTGTGAATAAACATTGAAATATCAACCAGAATTTGTTAGTTCTCAAAATTCCTTTTATTTTGATGGATAAACTTTTTTTTAGTCTAACCAAAGTAAATTTGACATTATTTATTATAATCTTGACTTGCTTGTTGCCTTGGAGTAGTTTATCATGGCTTTCCTTGTTAAATCTGAAAACTGATTTCTAGAAAAAATGATTCAAGCCATTGTAAATTACCTTTTCACAAATGGCTGTTCTTTTTTGCTTTTCAGATGCTTTTAATTGCTTACCATTTTATTGTTCTATGTAACTTACTATTTTCCTGCAAGACTTTTACATATGCTAGAATGAAGATTGAAAATACTTGATAATACTGTTCAGATTTCCATTGGTCATTTGATGGCTTACCTGGTGTATTGAAAAGGATCTTGCCAAATTTTTTTTTATTTTAAACTCTTGCTCAGTAAAATTCAGTTATTTTAGCCTTGAATCTGTATTTATTTTAAGTTTTCTGGAAATTACTTCAAATATCATTGCAAAATATATAGGCAGGTTGAGGACATTTTGATATTTTTTTGTTTTCATAGTTTGAGATGATTTCAAAATATTCATAAACCCTAGAGGATTTTGTTGTCCAAAGACATCCGAACAAACTGCTTTTATAATAACAGAAAGTAAAAGAAACTCTTTGTCTGATCAATTGCCAAATGCTGTTTCATTGCTTCCACATCAAAAGTTTCACTATTATTAACTTTTAAATATGACAATTAATATGCAGCTGAATGCATTTTTTTTTTTTTTTTTCATAACAATTTCTTTTACAGATTGTGTTTCAAGTTTCATGTTGGTTATTGAATTAGGCTCTTTTGGAGTTTCTTAATGTATCTTGTGATAAAGCACTAACCCTACCCCCATGTTTGAACTATTACAGCAAGTGAATAATTGTAATATCAGCAAATATTTTAGTCTGCAAACACACCAAGCTGTTCTGCTTATTAAAATGGATTCAGCTTTATTAAGAGAAAAGGACTAAATTACAATAAAATTAAAAGCTTTATTGTTTGCTTCTATACAATCCCATCATTATTGAGAAGTAATATAAATTGTGATTCACAAATTACTAATTATGTTCTTGAATTTTTTAAATTCTTGATATTTTTGTCTTTATTTTTTACTCTTGTCCTACAACAAAAGGTCAGGATAGCTAGGTGAATTAAATTCCCAATTTAGTGAGTCATTTTACTATATTTAAGTTAATCATCCTTTTAAAACTATTTTCTGTATGGTTAATTTCATTGCTGTGTGTGTGTTTTCATTATGACAAAGCTCTGACTGACCTTGTTTGTGAATCTCATGTCTCTCTCAGATGGCTGTTCCATTGCTTGCTTTTGTTTTACTTAGCATCTCATTTCATTGTTTTGTTTTAAAACTGATGAAAAAAAAATCCCCAAACCTGAAACTGCTGTCAGGCTTTTTAAGCTAATTCTTACTGTTGTGATCATCAATGAAAAGTGGTGGCTCATTTAGTAATAATAGATTGTTCAATATCACAGCTGTATCACTAAAAAGTGAATTACTGCATTGTATTTCATTAGAAAGAGAAAGACATCTGTTTTGGCATATTTTCAGTTTATGTCAGCAATGTTTTCAAATGATTATATGCTTGTCTTTAGAAATTGTAAAAGTTTGTTGAAAATACTAGAACTAAAATTTGATTATCTTGTTTCTCTATAATTCCAAAATGAAAGCAGATTTTTGGATTTTCATTTTGAAAATTTCTCATCTAAACAGACAAAATAAATATTTAGGTATTGTATCAAATTGATATTTCTTAAATATATAAAACCAAAACTTCACTTTATATTTATTTTCTCTCTCTCTTATTTGTAAACATGACTTAGATCATTGGATAAGTCCCTATTTTATAAACATATTAACAAAGCTAAAAATTGTATAATGTAATTCTCACTATATATATATATATATAAAATCAAACATTGGTTTCTTCTACATCTACAAATGGTGATACTAATTTGTTTTCTGCTGGAGAGCATATTTTCTTTAAGATTTCTAACAAACGTAGGCCAATAGACATAATATACGCTATTTAAAGTAAAAGTAGGCCATCTATTTTAAATATGAGTATCTACTATGAGGTTTAAAGTTTCTCTCTTTATCTATATATATATATATATATATATATATATATATATATATCCCTTTAGTTAAATTTCTCTCTACAATCCTTTTCAAGGAAAATATTTGTTTAAACATCTGTTATTTCTGCTGACATTGCTTCTTGTATGTCAGTAACATTTATGAACAAACAAATTTTATTTTGTCTAGAAACTTAACAAAAATCTGCAATCTAATAAATGGAAACTTTGATCCATAAAAAACCGAGGATTGATTTATTTTTTATTTTCTCTCTTGTGTCACCAGTGCATTGCTGCTGATAGAGAAGGCTGCGTATGACAGCTGAATGTGCACTGCTGGTGTATGAAGAAAGTGACTCAGCAAATGCCAAATGAAATTTATAGCCACCTAGTCATGTGCTTCCTACCCATCAGGACAACACATCTCTTATCTATTTGTAATCCTATGGGTAAGCAAGTCATCATATCACAGCTGCTACTGCATTTTGAAATAGTTGGCTTGCTAACTGCCCCAACTAGCAAGTATATCAAGTGTGTGTGTTCTGAACTTCCTAACAAATGTAAATAATCATTTATTGTTCGCCAGTGCTTGGATTTAATGTACACCTACAATTACTTAGTTCTTCTTTTTTTTTTTTATCAGCTATAAACCTCATTACAAGAAATTTAAGCTTTTCATCTTTTCACCGATGTGAATTCCTTTTTCTTTCTTTTATTTCAATTATCTTCTGGTATTAAAACATATAAACACGTGAGCTTCTCTTTATCGATCTCACTTACACAACTATTTAGCGCTATGACTGATACTCGACAGCTAACTTCATTAATTAAGATTAGGCTTTTATCATGACAACAAGCAGTAGAAATTTCATACTATGACCTGCTGTTTTAAAAAAACAAAGCAAAAAATGAATATATCAAGATTAATGTTGGGTTATTATTGTTTCAATGAACAGATATTTCCACCCCCACTGTGTTTAAAGTTACCACTACAAAAGAATATCATTTTTATTTTTAAGATGTTGATTAATTAAAATACCTCACTCTGGATTACTGGTAGAAGCTGTTTTTATCAACAATTTTAATGTTTTTCTTTTCACATTAAAATTCATACCATTTCTTTTCTATAATGCAATTGGTTAAAAAAAAAATGGATGTATCTCTTTGAAATATCAATGTGCGTAATATCTAAAAGAATCAAAAGCCTCTCTCCAAGTGCAGATGTTACAACGTAAAGGTGACTTGTATGTGTTGAATCATAAATATTTCATTGAAGCAAATGCAGTAAGCTTGAGAGTAAATGTCATTGCTGTGAGCAAGTAAAAATCACTTTAGACATTTTTTTAGCAGCATTTTCGTGTTTTTTTTTTGTTTTTTTTTTTAAGTAAAATGATTTTTGCATTTTGTTTTATTTATGTTGCTTTTGTTTTACTATGAACACAAATTGTTAGTTTTCCAATTAGATTCCCTCTGCTAGTTAGTGGTTGATTTTCTGTTCACAATTGAAATTTTCAAAGCAGTTATATTTCAGTTGTGAGTTTTCATTTCCTTATAAACATGACTGCAATAAGGATTTGCTTTCTATTCACACTTCATCAAACAAATGAGAAAGCCTTTTATCTTTTTTTTTTTTTTAGTTTTAATGCTAATTAAAAATAAGGAACAGGAATTTTTTTTGCTTTAAATAAAATTTTAAAAATTATTTGAATTTGTTTCTTTATAATCATATTGCTCCAAGCAAGACATTTTACTGCCACTTTGCAAGGGGTTACATAGGAGGAAAGTTATGAGAAAGAGTGACAGGTTATAGGAGGTGTGAGGAAGTGGGTAAGAGAAGGATGAGAATACTGATGAGAGTGAAGTGGATTGAGAAGGGAGCATGGAGGGAGGATGCAAGTTAGTGAGATAGGAGATGACTATTGACTTTACATTTAAATTCTTGGAGATTGTAGCTGTCGGGGAAGCAAGTAAATGGAAGGGAATTCCACAGGTGGGAAGTGTGAGAAAAGAAGCTGCCGGAGTAGAATTTGCGTTTACAATTTATTGGTTTCACAGTAAAAGGGTGGGACCTAGTTGCTAATCTTGTGGCTCGAGTAAATTTATATATAGGAGGCACCAGTGAGCTAAGTTCATCGAAGCAGAAGCTGTGAAAGTATTTGTAGAAGAGACACAAGGAAGCTACATTGCGCTGGTGAGAAAGTGACTGTATCTGAGCTGACAAGTCAGGATCTGTTACATTACAGATTCTTTGTTGGATTTTGTCAAGGACACCTAGGTGGATAGCAGGAGCACCCGACCAGATATGGCAGCAGTATTCAATGCACAGGCAGGTGGTAGATTTATATATGTGCAGGATTGTTTCAAGCGGAAAAAACTTTGTGGCACTACAGAGAGAACTGACTTTCTTAGCAGCGGATTTAGAATTAATGAAGAAACTTTATGTTCATACAAAATTTGAAAGCATAATATACTCATTTAATATGATTAGATTAATATAACCAAAGGCTTTACATTGTTCAATCATCACTAGATGTCTCCTATCTACAATAGTAATTGTTTTATGTTGTTTATGAAGTCTACTGGCAGCTAATTCAATAAATGAATTTTATCATAATTTTGTATTAAACTTGTTAAATAATTTTATGTGCAAAAATTAGCATAAATACTGGATAAGTTCAATTCAGATTGTTTTGAAACCTTGTCAATATTAGTTTCTGGAAACAATTAGCACTCTGCATTATTAATATTACTTCCCTTTCTACTGCTTTCCTTTTCAAGGTTTCTCAGTTGCAGTGTCCTTATTAATTTCACTCAGTGGTTTTCTGTTGCCATAGCAGGATTATACATCACAACTATGAAATTCAAACACACTATTGTTCAGGGATCAGTCACCTTCAGTGGCAGGATAAACTTTGTACAACGAAGTCACATACAGCGTGATAAAGGTTAAGACAACTGGCTCAGTCATTGTTTTATAAAATTGAATTTTAACTGATATAATTAAAAAAATGTAAGAATGATAGAACATGCATTATAGTAGCATTGGGCATTTATTTTGATCAAGAGTTTAGAGCTTTGTAATTTTTTTTCTATTTTTAGTATTTCTGAGTTGCATGACTTTTTTTTTTTTTCTGAACTTGGGTATCTTGTCTCTGAACAACTGAAGATCTAATAGGTACAGCAAAAGATTTTTCAAATCCATTTTCACATCTAAATATACAAGATTTTTTCCCTTGATCTGTCTATAATACTGTATTCCAATCATTTCTTATTACATACATTGTTATCCATTTGCAGATCTTATATCTTTAGACTGATCAGACCTGTTAACTTTTCTGTTGATAATTTTAAACCCAAAGCTTGAACCATTAAAAACCCCTTTTTCTTTTATGCTTGAACTTATTCAACTTAATCTAAATAGAAACACTTTTTGGCTATTACTGACATTTTAAGAAGATTGCGTACTAAGCTGTATCTCTATACTGTTGACCTGTTCTAGCTTTTGTTTGTGGTCATTTAATCTAAAAGTGTTTAATTAGTATTTCTTATTATTGTTGCTTAAATTGGTAGCAAAATTCATAAATCATTACAGAAGTTGCATTCTTAATTATTTTAGCTATTAAAACAGTTTTACAAAACATCTTTAATAGATTTTAGCTAATGTAAAAAAAATTGCCAGTTACAAGAATTAAAGGAAACCTTCTCAAGGTAAAGAACTGTATCTTAAAAGAATATTTGCTCATAAAATGAATATTAGCAAACGTAAGCCATAGCCTAAGCAAACACTTTTAAGACATTCACCCACAATGATGGGTATAAATTGTTTTATTGCTAGTATTGTTTACCAGTTCATTCGTTAAAGATAAAAAAATTGATTTCATCTAGCATCATTCACATCTGGAAATACAATTTTGTTTTCTGTTTAAATTCATTGCTGCAAATAATATGGTAGTTACAAAGTAGCATTATTTTATTTTATTTTATTTTTTAATGCCAATACAAGGTGCAAGAGCCACTCAAGGTAGTGGGTTACTCTGTGGTGTTGTATGAGCATAATAAAGGGCAAAAAGTGAAGTGCGTGGGGCTGTGAAGAAGAGATAATGGTTAATTACTTAGAAATATTTAAGATTGTAGAGATTAGGAAAACGTCCTGCTGGAATCAGTTCTTGGGGGAAAAGTTGTCTAAAGGAATTTTTACCTCTTAATTTAAGAAAACAGAGGGATTCACTCTTGTGTCCATAGACTTGCAGATCCTGGCTGGTGATATTAAGAGATGTAGCTTGTCTGGACACCTTGCCATGAGAGTAGCAATAAAGCAGTACATGGTTCACAATGTTTCATCTGTAGGAAAGTGGGGATTCATAGAGCGGATGGAAAATACTTTCCTCCTAGGCTGCATGGACGCTTTTGAACACAAGCAAGTGTTCAAAGTAAGGAGTTTCCATGAGATAACCACCCTCTATCATGATAGCTGAAAGTTTCAGCTCTGCTTGGTGGTGGTAGAACATTACTCCTTTACTTTTGGCTAGATTGAATTGTATGCAATTTTTAAACATAACTTAAGGACAGGCATATTATTAAACAGTGTCTTTTTTCTTTTCTTTTCTTAAATTGCACTCTTCTATAAGTGTTACAAAAAATGAATACTTACATCAATCATTCTGATTAATAATACACATTTAACATAATACAATTAAGGCATAACTGAAGACTAAAAACGTTGACTCATTAAATCATAATAGGTGTGGTATTATGGCAGGGATAAAGCTGATTTTCTTACAGTATGAAGAATTTTTTTCAAATCAAATTCTTTTTCTTTGTGAGATGTGTGGCTATTGTTAGTGACCTTGACCCAATCTAATCTCTCTTAACCTACAAAGAACTAATATTTTGATTATCAACAAACATCAATCTTCTCACATACCTGCTTTGGGGGTATTATACTTTTCTGAATTTGATTGTAAAGGATACTTTGAAATTTTACCATTGTACTCTGTGAAAATGAAATCTGAGTGGTTAGATTGAAGTAGTTAATGGCAACGGTCTTAATAATTTTTAAAACATTGCGCATGCAAGTCCAAATTGGAAATATGTCTAGGATTGTCGTAGTTCTCAGTTGGTTGTAAATAAATATATGGAAATAATTCATGAACAGGATTTGATTTCATTTTAAGATTTCATAATATTAAAAAAAATAAGGGTCTGTATATATTTGGAACTTTTGTGCTATTGCGGTTTTTCCTTACTGTCGAAAAAATGTTTTGCATTTGAGAATAGAAAAATGATTAAGAACAATATTATTGCTATTTTGTAAATACAAATTTTAAAATATTGTACTCAGAAGTCTGGCAAAATAACAAATCTGACTTCATCTTGTCCTGTTGTAATGTACAGATAAAACAAAAATTGTCTCTTGGAACTTTTCATCAAGGCAGGTTTCATTTTAGGTTCATTTTATATAAATAGAAGCTTAAATTTTACAAGGTAAGCATATTTTTCAAATTAATTCTTAACATGAATTCTTAATCTTTATCCAAGTGTAGCATTTATAACTTGTCCAGATAGAATTTTGGAATTTAGAATATTGTAATATGAAACTTTATATCTCTTGAGAAACAAACTTTGCTATTTTAGAGGCAGATTTATTAAATGCAGTTATATTAGTTTTCTGTTTTTATTAGATAAAAATTATTAAATAAAAGAAAAATACTAGTAAAAAAATAGTAACTGTTGACAATACTTCATTTAATAAAAAAATTGTTACTACTAATAATATATTACTAGTGTATATAAAACAATGAAACAACACTACTCACAATCATCAGAGGAAATTAAAGGGAAAGTTTGCATGCTTAGATTTGATCTTTTGCCAACCATAAAAGTTCTTTTAGTTCCATTAGCAAAACAACTGATATAGTTAAAGATTTCCAAAACAATGATGTGAGTTTGAGTTTTGCCAGGATCTTATCATTTCCAATCTACATTGTTTACTAACATAGAATAGTTGCAAGTAAAATGAAATGAATGACTAATCAAAAGTTAAAAATGGATACTATTTTTTTTTTTTTTTTTTTTTAATATAAAAAGAAATAATGTGTAATTAAAATTGTTTGCCATTTGAAATAATTGTAAGAATAAACTGAAAGAATGTTTAAAAATATTAGTAAACAATGTAAATTGGAAATGATTCACTGGATAAAGAGAAAATGAATAAAGCCTGTACAGAATTAAGCTTTTTTGAATTGGATGCAATGACTACACATTGGGTAGGAACTATTAGTTAAATCAGATACTGGTGGATACAGATTGGTTTTTAGATCTTTTGCATAAAGCAAGAATTTAAAAACATTATCAAATCTGACATTTAAGTAATATCAATTGTACCATACATATTGAAAGTAGGGAAAATAGAGGGTGGGGGTAATTAAAGCATGCTTTAATAATAACAAAAAAAATAAAGTGCAAGAGGTGGGGATTAAAATAATTTCTTCAACGGCTGATTTTATTGACTCTTGATAATTTTTGTCAGTGTCATCATGAAAACTTTCTTTTCTGTGTTAAAAAAAAGGTGACTTTCATCCAATCTAAAATATATCTGATCAAAAGTTCTTTTTCCATTAAAATTGATTTTTCAAATAAAGTATTTGACCTGAAAAAAATAAGTAGGTTGTGAAATATGAGAGGTACAATTCAATCACTCATATCAGATGCTTTGTTAATAAATTCATAAAGTTGGACCAGGTAAAGGTTTTTAGTAGAAAAACAAAATGGCCTCTTCAAAATCCTCCAGATATCTTCTGGAGCAATAGTAGAACATATATTTTTCTCGAATTTTGATGTTTCAGTTATGAATTGTCTTTTTTGAAAATTGAAATTTTTTTCAACACTTCAGAACTTACTTTAAATATTTAACCCTACTTATGACTTTGTCTTTCTATTTTTTCTCTCTCTCCTCTTTTCTGCAGCTATGGAAAAATACAGAATGTAAAGTTTCATCCCAAAAAGGAAAATGAACTTGGCATCACAGCAACTGTGGCATTTATGGACATTAAATGTGCCTCTAAGGCATATAGTTCAGAGAACAAAATAGAAAATGTAGTGCTTCGGACAGAATACAGCGAGGGCACTGCAACAGGAAGTGTTGTTTCAAGACCTGTGGACCCTGGATTGCCTACAACTGGAGCCCACAGGGGACAGTACCTACATGCTCGAGGGCCATCTACTAGCTTCACAACAAGGACTAAAGGGTAAGTTGTCGTCCTACCCAATGGTTATGGAGTGAGTTACTTGCTGTGGGCAAAAGGTCATAGGCGCAGCTCCCTGCAGGCTATTTTATCACTCAACTCTCTCTCTTCAACACATGTGGAAAATAATTAAGTTAAAATGTTGGAATTTTTCCTTTTATTGTTGCTGACATTCACTTTTTGGCTCTAGCCACAGGATATTTTATTTCATTTTTTTAATTTTTTTTTTTTTTTTTTGGTTTTTTTTTGTTGTTTTGGTTGTCAAAATTGTAAAATATTTTCTTTTTGTTTATCTAAAGAAAGGATATTTTTTTTTCTTTTGAGCTTTGTCAGCATCAATGCTAATCCAATTATTTTTCAATTATTTAGAATTTTCTAAATAATTCTGTTTGATTTAAAATGTTAAAGAAAATAATTTTTATTTCTAATTGGCTTTTTTCATGTTTACTCTTAAAAGGTTAATTTCTTTAAAAAAAGACAAACGGGAGCAAATCTTTGTATTTGTAGCCATTAGCCACTTTGACCATTGTAATCTTTATGTAATCTCTTTCAATCTTGTTAGCCTGTACATGATATTGACCTCTACCCCTTAGTGTTGTTTAGTTGCACTTCTGTATTTGATTGTAGATTTGTTTTGTCTTGGTTGTGGAATTTTTTTGCTTGTAACCATCGTAGTCTCCAATGGATTATCATCCTTATTCTTATCCTGACCCCTTTTGGATTTTCTCTCTAAATTGATTGATTCATGTATGCACAATCTCTTTTCCTGTTACACATAATCACACATGTACAAACCGTCATCACTTGGCATTTCGATAGGATTCCAAACTTGTATAGCCGTGTTCATTTCTTTGGAATCTCTATTTTCTTCAGCAATCTTGTGGATTTATGATTATAGTTTTTTGACAGCCAATAAAACAAAATACAAGAAAATGCTAAGTTAATTTTTTTTCTTTTTTCCTTTTATGGAGTGGGGTGGCAAAATAAAAATGTTTTGACATAATTCATGTTTGAAAGAAATGCTTGGATTATGTAACCAGGTAAAGTAGCATTATCTTAGTCTGGGCAGAAGGTCCTGGATTTCACCTAATCTCAGAATCTTAATTTATTCTGAAGTTAAGCGGAATTTAACCATGGAGCAAAACCATACAAGTGTCTCGACTATGTCTCATGGAATTATTACGCTCAGCCAACTCCTCAAAATATGAACCTTCACTTTTCTAGCATGAGCAACCACAAACCCCACAAAATGGTTATGGAATATAAATTGGATTTTTACTACTACCACCACCACCACCACCACCACTACTAATGGATACATGTACACCTATGGAGCTCTAGTACCTAATGATGAGGAGTACTAAAATGCAATAAAAAGGATTGTACTTGCTTAAAAAGCTGCGGATTAAAAAAAAAAATAACAAAAAAACAAAACAGAAACTGAAGCTACTACCACCTTAAGGATTGTTACAATGATGATGTGGGAGATCATTACTGGAATTTGATACAATGTGTATGGATGTATTACTTTAGAGCTTATTGAGCTTTTATTCCTGGGAAATGTACCATTTAATAAGAATCTGGGAATATTTACATGAAGGTGGAAGCAATTGGCTGTGTACTGCCACATCTACAGCTGCCCATTGGCCGACTACAATGACGGTAAGTACGAAGCAGGTGCTGATGAAATGCCCAGTTGCATGACCATTTTGAACCCGCAAACTGTTCTCCAGTTACTCCCATTCTTAAGTCAGCTGGACACCGGTTCTGCAAAAAAAAAAAAAGGAACAGGCCTCCTACAAATTTCTACTTGAAAACATTGTTGTTTAAAATCATTTATGTTCCTTTTTCTTTTTTTTTCCTCTCTTTTCTTTTTGTATATTCCAAGAATAACTCTACAGAATTAACATTGATGTTGTAATGAATGTTCTTACTCTCATTGTTCAACACTATCATGTTTTTTTTGTTTTGTTTTTTTCTCAATAATAATTTAGAATAAAAAATGCAATGAAGAGTGAAAAAAAACTTTCTTTTCTAAATAAACATTTTATTTTTTCATATAATTGTGAATGTAAATATTTTCATTCCAATAAACAGACTTGTTATTCTAATCTTTTTGTCTGAAAACTTATGTGTTCTCTTATTTTAAGGTAGAGCAATTTAACATTTTCTCTTCTATTGGAAAAAAAATGATTTGTAGTTTTAAATGTACTTCTGACTCTTAATCTTTTGTTTCTATTAATTGTGATTTTCAAACTGCATTTGTTTTGTGAACACAACCGAGTGCAAGCCTGAACTGCACTTTACTCTTACATGTTTAACTTGAGTGGTAAGTCTATCCAATTTTCTGTCCTTGCTTTTGACTCATTTGATGTGTTGGGGTGGGGGTTCTTTTGTTTATATTTAGAATTTATTTTTATTTCATTAAAAATCTGATCTCAGTGCTGTGATATCTTTATTTCATATCTTTATTTCGAAGGAACTTTGTGTTTTGTATGTCAACATAAATGACAAAATAATAGGTGTGTTTATATAATTCTATGTTTTGTTGTTGTCTTTTGATACAAATGTGCTTGCTATTGTCTCTTGTGATATAAGTGAGGTCATCAATTTCTCAATTTTCAGAAGCTAAATTCATTACAATTTTGAATCTTATTTAAAATACATTTGCTTATTTGTTTTTATTTTTTCCTCTCTTTCCTTTAGATTTCAACTTTTCAATGTTGCTTTTTATTTTTTGATTGGCTTTGTATGGTTCTATTCCTATAGTCTCTGTTTACTAACCAGAATCTTTTTCAGTTGGATATGAGGTGAAGGGGAATTGGATTTAAAAAAAAAAAAAGAAATCTGAGCAAATTTACGTCTCTTATGTTAAGAGTTTAGAATGAAAAGCTAACAATCTATTTACCAACTTTTACTAGCCACGAGAGTAAGCTTTCTGAATTGGATATGCTTGAACGTTAACTATATCAGTTGTTAACATGGAATTGTGAAAGTAAAATTTGTCAACAGGCACATTTTTATTTTCTCTGTGATTACTTATTAGAATTTAAATCTTCATTAAATAACCTTTGAAGTATTCAGGTCTTTGCTTTAAACAATATTTTACAAATATTTATAGCTTTTCCTTTTATATGAACATTTACTTGAATCTCTTTTTCCAACTGCTTTTGCGATTTGAAATGTATTGATTTCAATTTGTATATTGCTTTTCTTATTTGTATGACCTCCAAACTCCTGTTATTGTTTTTAATAAACTCCATTTCTTTCAAAATAGAAATTAAATAAAGGATTTAAAAATCTTTTTCTGTTACACAAATATTAATCTTGCCAAACAGTAAACTATTTTGAATTATTTAGTGGAATCAATCATTTTTCAAATTGAACCTTGTTTTTCTGCAGGGTAGAATATAAGCTTTTCCTTTTAAGATTTACCTGTAAATTGAACTTTGGTTGAGCAACAAAGACAACATTTTAAATGGCAGGATTTATTTTTGTGGAGGTGGTAGAAAAATCCATTCATTATTCCTTTTCTAATTTGTTAGCACCAATTGTATGAAATTGTTCTTATATTTGCTATGATTTGATTTTAGTTTTAATTACCAACTGTTGAATGTAGAACTAGATTTGTGTTCTGTGTTTTCATTGGTCTATTGCAAAATTTAAGCAAAAATACAGTTATTATTATTGATTTGGCTTCAATATCAACCATGATCTTTCCTAATTGTATAATTGTCCTATAAATGTGGACAGACATCTACAAATGCTTCAATACTTGCACCTTCCAATGCATGTTGATGCAAATGTTTTCTTCAAAATTAAATTCTTGATGGTTGATTTTTTAAACATTTAAAAGATAAAAATAAAAGGATGAGGAGCCTGTTTTTCCTGTTACTCTGCATATACAAAATTAAAAGCATTTATGCAATAAATGGAAAATATCCACATTTTTGCTCCATTAAAAACATTCAAGAATTCCTGTTTTCTCAGAGAATGGCATTGAATATATTGTTGAAAATATTTCTTTTCTTATAAAAAACATAAGTATATTGCTAATGTGAATTTTTTTTTGGTCTTGGTGAGTCCCTATTAACTTTTGTTATCCTTGGTCAAGTTGGTTCAACGACTCGATCTATTTTGATAGCAGTCTTTGCTTTTTTTTTCCCTTTCTGGTACCAGTTAATTCCTACTCTTTAATTGGAAATTCTTTACATGATTAACAACAAATAACATGCTGCTATAGAAACTTCTATTAAACTGGATCAAAGTACCAATTCACAAAGTAAATCTGTTACTTTCTAATCATTTTAAGTAACAATATTATCTTTTATTCAGAAAATGTTCCTTTGAAAAAATGTTTTTCCCCATATAATCTTAGTTCTGTTTTATTATTTTTTCTTCTTTAATATCTATATTAACATTTTGGTGATATGTGTTTTGTTTTGCTATTTTACTTGCAAGTATAAGAAAGCTATTCTTAAAATTTTGACTAATACCTTGATTGCTCTTGGTTGAATTTTTACTAAACCTTTAACTTGAAACATTAAAATATCAATCAATTGATCATCTAATAAAGGTTATCATTTTTCCTTGTTAAATTTTCTCTTCTGTCTGAATTTTCTGTTGGGGACTGAAAAAGTAAACCCTCCTTTGTTTTGAAGCCAATAAATTGTTTTAGAATTAATCATTAAATTGGCAGATTTTCTGTAATCTGAGGATTGATATGTTTTTTAGAAATGAGAGATGTTATAGTGTTGGTTAGCACACTTGTTTCTGATGCCATTGTATATTTGGTCTTCATTTTTGGCCTTGTACCAAACTATGCTTAGTTTGATAAATTTGTACATGTCTTCAAATGCTTCATTTTGTTTTTAACAATTTTTCAGTACAAATGAATTTAGCTTTTACAGGTTTTAACAGGTGGATAATTGTAAAACTTTATACTCTTTACTCATGGACTTAACTCCAAAATGTTTAGTTTTGAAGTAACAAAGATAATCAACAATATTGAGTCATTGCAACTATTAAGAAATATTTTCCAATCATTGTCAATCAATGGTTCTTATAAAAATGGCTTAAAGATTCTTATAATTATAAATAGAAACCTCTTAGTCTTCGATTTAAAACTGATTCTATTTTTTTCCTTTAACGAAAATATTATTTTCAAGGAAATTCTTACAAACCTTCAATAAATACAAGACTTTAGTTCTACTTCTATAGAAAATCTTTATTTTTATGTTCTATATATTTCCTTATACTTTTCTGGTTTTAAGAAAAGATCTTCTGTTAGTCATTTAGAAAAGGGGATTGATTGATAACATTGCTGAAATACTTTCTAATGATTTCATTTGAAAAACTCTTGTCAATCTAATTATTTTTATTGAAGGAATTATTTGTGGCCATTAATCCACATAAAGCCTTTTCTCAATTCAATTCTAGTCACTAATTTTCTTTCTCTCTGCATTTTTCTTTTTCAAAAATGTCAAATTAAGTGAATTTTTTAAAATTATGAATGTGAAATTATAATTCATTTTTCATTTAAATCCAGATAAATTACAACTTTCTCTCAATCAATTTCCATTTTTTATTATTTTGGTACCAGCTACTCATTGTTAGTTTTGAGAAATTGCTACTAATAAAAATTTACTTCAAAGTCATCTAAATATTACATCATTACAATGTATCTTTTCTTTTCAAATCAGCTACTTGAATGTTTTATTTGTCTATAAGTGTTTATCTACTTGTGGATACATTAAGCATTTTTTTTCTTCCTGGCTCAGGTAATTGTAATATTTATTCATTACTTCTCTCTCTCTCATCCTCAGATTGCTTCAAGATGGATGTATAGATCTTTTTTAAGGTTCATAAAAACTTACACATTGCTCAATGATCTTTTGTTCATGGTGTCTCTTATTCATCAGTAAATGGTAAGAATCTCCAACGAGAAATGAAAAAAAATGTATGTGTTAATAAATTTTCCAATGAGAAACATGAGATTTTTCTCTCACATTTTTTGAATTGAGGGTTTTTTATTACCAAATAAGTCTGCTTGAGTCTGTTTCCTTTAAAGATGCTGATTATTTCTTGACCTGAACATTGCAATACATGAACTGAGATTCTGAAAAAGAAAAAAAAATGCTTGCAAAGTTGGCTTTCTCTTAACATTTTACTTTCAGTTTTGCTTTCTCTTCAATTGAAAAAGGTTTAGACTATCAGAATCAGTTGTCATGTTCTAAGGTTGTCTATAAGAATCCAGAAGTGAATAATAAATACTTTTTTTATGGAAAACTCACATTTTACTGCATATACCAAATAGGCTAAATAATATATTATTTTGACAGATTAGAAAATTCTTCATAAAAATGAAATGTTGTTCATAGTATTTGTTAATTAAAATCCATCATCTGCTAAAATATTTGATTTCTGTGTAAACTAATAGAAACACTTTTTCAAGGGATTCTATATTTACTGTAATCATTGAATGACAAGGATATTTTTGATTCATGTTTTTGCTTTTACTGACCTCTTCAAACAAACTGATCTCAGAATGTCCCATTTTATCACTGTTCACCTGAATACTACAGATGACAAAAAAAAAAATTCTTGAATCTTCATACCATTCCTCAGATTATTTATGCATGCATCTTTCCTCTTTACAACAAATTAGCAGAATTTTTTTTTTTTGTAAGAAAATTCCAAATTAGAAAAAATATCACTTGTTTTTTTTTTTATAAAGTTTATACAAATGCTCTTTATCAAAATATGCAAAAACAGATTTTTAAAAAAAGTGTAGAAGTTATTCCAAAAGGAAATTACTTTCTTGAATTAACTGATGTTTTATAATTAATGACCTTGAACATTTACCAAGATAACAATCAAGATTGATAAAAATTTTTCATGTTTATTTTTCTTCTTCTTTGTTTTAAAATGAATGAATTCTAACACTAGGCTTGTTGGTTATGAAAAACAATCTTGGAATGCTTTCTTCTTGAACATTGCTCAAGTAATGTCTATAGCCATTCTGTTCTGTTCATAGTTCTCTCAAATTGGTAACACTGGCACAAAAGATAGAGAGAAAGAAAGAAATGAATTTAGTTAGCTGAAAATATTTTTATTGAAAGAATTTTAAGTTTGTAATGTTGGAAAATGTTTTTTCCATACAATCTTTTGACTTTTTATTAAATATGTATATTAATTAAATCAATTTTTGTTTTCTCTTTGTGTAAAGTAAATTCAGATTGGTTAAGTAAGTCAGCTCTCCAGTTATGCATTCAAAAAATATTCTCTAAATTTGAATATTATAAAATTGTTCATAATGTAATCATAAATGAAATTTGAGAGTATTTAACAGAATTTTATAAACTTCAGCAACAAAAGTTGGCAATTTGACATTTTTAAAATTTTTCACTCAAGTATTTGTTTAAAAAAAGTTGTTGCAGTGAGATTTTTGTTTGGTTTCCATATTGATTAATCCCTGCATTTTAAGTTTGAATTTTTCTTTATGCTAAATTTCAAATTGAACATAGCCCTCACTGTGTGCTTGAAAATTTTAGCTTCATATTTCCATACTTGGAAATTCACTTTGGTGTTTTCTTTGAGGAGAAATGAGTTAATTTAAAGCAGTTGAAGTAGTAACAGTTATACTTTTTTTTTCTTTTTCAACACAATCATGGAAATTTACAAATTTTTTTATAAGTTTTATTCTTGCTATTACTTTTGTTTTTTGCTGTTTTTCTCTCTTTCACTCTCTCTTTCACTCTCTCTGTCATGTGTTTTCATCTCTCTCTGTCTGTTTTTTTCTCTCTCTGTCATGTTTTTTCTCTCTATCATGCTTTTTCTCTCTCCCTGTCATGCTTTTTCTCTCTCCCTGTCATGTTTTTTCTCTCTCCCTGTCATGTTTTTTCTCTCTCTGTCATGTTTTTTCTCTCTCTGTCATGTTTTTTAACTCTCTCTGTCATGTTTTTTAACTCTCTCTGTCATGTTTTTTAACTCTCTCTGTCATGTTTTTTAACTCTCTCTGTCATGTTTTTTAACTCTCTCTCTCTCTGTCATGTTTTTTAACTCTCTCTCTCTCTCTGTCATGTTTTTTAACTCTCTCTCTCTCTGTCATGTTTTTTAACTCTCTCTCTCTGTCATGTTTTTTAACTCTCTCTCTCTGTCATGTTTATTAACTCTCTCTCTCTCTGTCATGTTTTTTAACTCTCTCTCTCTCTCTGTCATGGTTTTTAACTCTCTCTCTCTCTGTGTCATGGTTTTTAACTCTCTCTCTCTCTGTGTCATGGTTTTTAACTCTCTCTCTCTCTGTGTCATGGTTTTTAACTCTCTCTCTCTCTGTGTCATGGTTTTTAACTCTCTCTCTCTGTGTCATGGTTTTTAACTCTCTCTCTCTGTGTCATGGTTTTTAACTCTCTCTCTCTGTGTCATGGTTTTTAACTCTCTCTCTCTCTGTGTCATGGTTTTTAACTCTCTCTCTCTCTGTGTCATGGTTTTTAACTCTCTCTCTCTCTGTGTCATGGTTTTTAACTCTCTCTCTCTCTGTGTCATGGTTTTTAACTCTCTCTCTCTCTGTGTCATGGTTTTTAACTCTCTCTCTCTCTCTGTCTGTCATGTTTGTTTTCTCTCTCTCTGTCATGTTTGTTTTCTCTCTCTCTCTCTCTCTTTCTGTTTCTTTTCTCTCTCTCTCTCTGTCATGTTTGTTTTCTCTCGCTCTGTCACTTTCTCATGTTTTTTCTCTTATGATTTTTCTCATGTGTTCCCTCTCTCTTGTACGTGTTCTCTCACTGTTTTTTGTTTCGCTCGCTCTGTCATGTTTCCCCCCTCTCTCTCTTTTGTTTTTCTTTCTCTCTTTTGTTTTTCTTTCTCTCTTTTGTTTTTCTTTCTCTCTTTTGTTTTTCTTTCTCTCTTTTGTTTTTCTCTTATGTGTTCTTTCTCTCTCACTCATGTGTCCTCTCACTGTTTTTGGTATCTTTCTCTCACTCTCTCTCTCTCTGTATTTGGTTTCTCTCTCTTTCTGTATTTGGTTTCTTTCTCTCTCTCTGTATTTGGTCTCTCTCTCTCTCTGTATTTGCTCTCTTTCTCTCTCTCTCTCTTTCTTTCTCTCTGTATTTGGTCTCTCTTTCTCTCTCTCTCTCTCTCTCTTTCTTTCTCTCTGTATTTGGTCTCTCTCTGTCTCTATTTGGTCTCTCTCTCTCTCTCTGTATTTGGTCTCTCTCTCTCTCTCTGTATTTGGTTTCTTTCTCTTTCTGTATTTGGTTTCTTTCTCTCTCTCTCTCTCTCTCTCTCTCTCTCTCTGTATTTGGTCTCTCTCTCTCTCTCTGTATTTGGTCTCTCTCTCTCTGTATTTGGTCTCTCTCTTTCTATTTGGTTTCTCTCTCTCTCTTTCTCTCTCTGTATTTGGTTTCTTTCTCCCTCTGTCTCTTTCTCTCTCTGTATTTGGTTTCTTTCTATCTCTGTCTCTTTCTCTCTCTGTATTTGGTTTCTTTCTATCTCTCTCTCTTTCTCTCTGTATTTGGTTTCTTTCTCTTTCTCTCTCTGTATTTGGTTTCTTTCTCTCTATATATATATTTCATTTCTTTCTCTCTCTGTATTTGGTTTCTTTCTCTCTCTCTCTGTATTTGGTTTCTTTCTCTCTCACTCTCTCTCTGTATTTGGTTTCTTTCTCTCTCACTCTCTCTCTGTATTTGGCTTCTTTCTCTCTCACTCTCTCTCTGTATTTGGCTTCTTTCTCTCTCACTCTCTCTCTGTATTTGGTTTCTTTCTCTCTCACTCTCTCTCTGTATTTGGTTTCTTTCTCTCTCTCACTCTCTCTCTGTATTTGGTTTCTTTCTCTCTCTCACTCTCTCTCTGTATTTGGTTTCTTTTTCTCTCTCACTCTCTCTCTGTATTTGGTTTCTTTTTCTCTCTCACTCTCTCTCTGTATTTGGTTTCTTTTTCTCTCTCACTCTCTCTCTGTATTTGGTTTCTTTTTCTCTCTCACTCTCTCTCTGTATTTGGTTTCTTTTTCTCTCTCACTCTCTCTCTGTATTTGGTTTCTTTTTCTCTCTCACTCTCTCTCTGTATTTGGTTTCTTTTTCTCTCTCACTCTCTCTCTGTATTTGGTTTCTTTTTCTCTCTCACTCTCTCTCTGTATTTGGTTTCTTTTTCTCTCTCACTCTCTCTCTGTATTTGGTTTCTTTTTCTCTCTCACTCTCTCTCTGTATTTGGTTTCTTTTTCTCTCTCACTCTCTCTCTCTCTGTATTTGGTTTCTTTTTCTCTCTCACTCTCTCTCTCTCTGTATTTGGTTTCTTTTTCTCTCTCACTCTCTCTCTCTGTATTTGGTTTCTTTTTCTCTCTCACTCTCTCTCTCTCTCTCTGGTTTTTCTTTCAGGTTTCTTTTTCTCTCTCGTACTTTTTCTCTCTCTCTCTCTCTGTATTTGGTTTCTTTTTCTCTCTCTCTCTCTCTCTCTCTCTGTCTTTGGTTTCTTTTTTTCTCTCTCTCTCTGTATTTGGTTTCTTTTTTCTCTCTCTCTCTGTATTTGGTTTCTTTTTTTCTCTCTCTCTCTGTATTTGGTTTCTTTTTTTCTCTCTCTCTCTGTATTTGGTTTCTTTTTTTCTCTCTCTCTGTATTTGGTTTCTTTTTTTCTCTCTCTCTGTATTTGGTTTCTTTTTCTCTCTCTCTCTCTGTATTTGGTTTCCTTTTCTCTCTCTCTCTCTCTGTATTTGGTTTTTTTCTTTTTTTTCTCTCTCTCTCTCTCTCTGTGTATTTGGTTTCTTTCTCTCTCTCTCTCTCTCTCTCTCTGTATTTTTTTTCTCTCTGGTTTTTATTTTTTTTCTCTCTCTGTATTTGGTTTTTCTTTTTCTCTCTCTGTATTTGGTTTCTTTTGGTTTCTTTCTCTCTCTCTCTCTCTCTCTCTCTGTCTCTGTATTTGCTTTTTCTCTCTCTGTCTCTGTATTTGCTTTTTCTCTCTCTCTCTCTGTATTTGGTTTCTTTTTCTCTCTCTCTCTGTATTTGGTTTCTTTTACTCTCTCTCTCTGTATTTGGTTTCTTTTTCTCTCTCTCTCTCTGTATTTGGTTTCTTTCTCTCTCTCTCTCTCTCTGTATTTGGTTTTCTTTCTCTCTCTCTCTCTCTCTCTGTATTTGGTTTCTTTCTCTCTCTCTCTGTATTTGGTTTCTTTCTCTCTCTCTCTCTGTATTTGGTTTCTTTCTCTCTCTCTCTCTGTATTTGGTTTCTTTCTCTCTCTCTCTCTCTCTGTATTTGGTTTCTTTCTCTCTCTCTCTCTCTCTGTATTTGGTTTTCTTTCTCTCTCTCTCTCTCTCTCTGTATTTGGTTTTCTCTCTCTCTCTCTGTATTTGGTTTCTTTTTCTCTCTCTCTCTGTATTTGGTTTCTTTTTCTCTCTCTCTCTCTCTGTATTTGGTTTCTTTTTCTCTCTCTCTCTCTGTATTTGGTTTTCTTTCTCTCTCTCTCTCTCTCTGTATTTGGTTTTTCTCTCTCTCTCTCTGTATTTGGTTTCTCTCTCTCTCTCTCGCTGTATTTGGTTTCTCTCTCTCTCTCTCTGTATTTGGTTTCTCTCTCTCTCTCTCTGTATTTGGTTTCTCTCTCTCTCTCTCTCTGTATTTAGTTTCTCTCTCTCTCTGTATTTGCTCTCTTTCTCTCTCTCTTTCTTTCTCTCTGTATTTGGTCTCCCTTTCTCTCTCTCTCTCTCTGTATTTGGTTTCTCTCTCTCTCTCTCTGTATTTGGTTTTTTTTTCTCTCTCTCTCTCTGTATTTGGTTTCTCTCTCTCTCTCTCTGTATTTGGTTTCTCTCTCTCTCTCTCTCTCTGTATTTGGTTTCTCTCTCTCTCTGTATTTGCTCTCTTTCTCTCTCTCTTTCTTTCTCTCTGTATTTGGTCTCCCTTTCTCTCTCTCTCTCTCTGTATTTGGTTTCTCTCTCTCTCTCTCTCTGTATTTGGTTTCTTTTTCTCTCTCTCTCTCTGTATTTGGTTTTCTTTCTCTCTCTCTCTCTCTCTCTCTGTATTTGGTTTCTTTCTCTCTCTCTCTCTCTCTCTGTATTTGGTTTCTTTCTCTCTCTCTCTCTGTATTTGGTTTCTTTTTCTCTCTCTCTCTCTGTATTTGGTTTCTTTCTCTCTCTCTCTCTGTATTTGGTTTCTTTTTCTCTCTCTCTCTCTCTGTATTTGGTTTCTTTCTCTCTCTCTCTCTGTATTTGGTTTTCTCTCTCTCTCTCTGTATTTGGTTTTTCTCTCTCTCTCTCTCTGTATTTGGTTTTTCTCTCTCTCTCTCTCTCTGTATTTGGTTTCTCTCTCTCTCTCTGTATTTGGTTTCTCTCTCTCTCTCTCTCTATTTGGTTTCTCTCTCTCTCTCTCTCTGTATTTGGTTTCTCTCTCTCTCTCTCTCTCTGTATTTGGTTTCTCTCTCACTCTGTATTTGGTTTCTCTCTCACTCTGTATTTGGTTTCTCTCTCTCTCTCTCTCTGTATTTGGTTTCTCTCTCTCTCTCTCTGTATTTGGTCCTTTTCTATCTGTCTCTCTCTCTGTATTTGGTCCCTTTCTGTCTGTCTCTCTCTCTGTTTTTGGTTCCTTTCTCTCTCTCTCTCTGTTTTTGGTTCCTTTCTCTCTCTCTCTGTTTTTGGTTCTTTTCTCTCTCTCTGTTTTTGGTTCTTTTCTCTCTCTCTGTTTTTGGTTCTTTTCTCTCTCTCTGTTTTTGGTTGTTTTCTCTCTCTCTGTTTTTGGTTCTTTTCTCTCTCTGTCTCTGTTTTTGGTTCCTTTATCTCTCTCTCTCTCTCTCTCTATTTTTGGTTCCTTTCTTTCTCTCTCTCTCTGTTTTTGTTTCACTCTGTCTCTCTCTTTGTTTTTTGTTTCACTTTCTCTGTTTCTTGTTTTTCTCTCTCTCATTTTGTTCTCTCTCTCTCTTTCTGTTCTCTCTCTCTCTCCTTGTTCTCGTTCTCTCTCTCTCTCTTTCTTTTGTTCTCGTTCTCTCTCTCTCTCTTTCTTTTGTTCTCGTTCTCTCTCTCTCTCTCTGTTTGTTCTGTTCTCTCTCTCTCTTTCTTTTGTTCTCGTTCTCTCTCTCTCTTTCTTTTTGTTTCTCGTTCTCTCTCTCTCTTTCTTTTGTTCTCTCTCTCTCTTTCTTTTTGTTCTCGTTCTCTCTCTCTCTCTTTCTTTTTGTTCGTTCTCTCTCTCTCTCTCTTTCTTTTGTTCCTCGTTCTCTCTCTCTCTTTCTTTTGTTCTCGCTTCTCTCTCTCTCTCTTTCTTTTTGTTCGTTCTCTCTCTCTCTCTTTCTTTTTGTTCTCGTTCTCTCTCTCTTTCTTTTTGTTCTCGTTCTCTCTCTCTCTCTTTCTTTTTGTTCTCGTTCTCTCTCTCTCTTTCTTTTTGTTCGTTCTATCTCTCTCTTTCTTTTGTTCGTTCTATCTCTCTCTCTTTCTTTTGTTCGTTCTCTCTCTCTCTCTTTCTTTGTTCGTTCTCTCTCTCTCTCTTTCTTTTTTGTTCGTTCTCTCTCTCTCTTTCTTTTTGTCTCGTTCTCTCTCTCTCTTTCTTTCATTTTTGTTCTCGTTCTCTCTCTCTCTTTCATTTTGTTCGTTCTCTCTCTCCATTTGTTTCTCGTTCCTTCTCTCTCTTTCTTTTTGTTCGTTCTCTCTCTTTTTGTTCTCGTTCTCTCTCTCTCTCTTTTTGTTCTCGTTCTCTCTCTCTCTCTCTTTTTTGTTCGTTCTCTCTCTCTCTCTCTTTTTGTTCTCGTTCTCTCTCTCTCTCTCTTTTTGTTCGTTCTCTCTCTCTCTCTCTTTTTGTTCGTTCTCTCTCTCTCTCTTTTGTTCTCGTTCTCTCTCTCTCTCTCTTTTTGTTCTCGTTCTCTCTCTCTCTCTCTGTTTTGTTCGTTTCTCTCTCTCTCTCTCTTTTTGTTCTCGTTCTCTCTCTCTCTCTTTTTGTTTCTCGTTCTCTCTCTCTCTCTCTTTTTTGTTCTCGTTCTCTCTCTCTCTCTCTTTTTGTTCTCGTTCTCTCTCTCTCTCTTTTTGTTTCGTTCTCTCTCTCTCTCTCTTTGTTCGTTCTCTCTCTCTCTCTCTTTTTGTTTCTCGGTCTCTCTCTCTCTGTCTCTTTGTTCTCGTTCTCTCTCTCTCTCTCTTTTTGTTCTGTCTCTCTCTCTCTCTCTTTTTGTTCGTTCTCTCTCTCTCTCTTTTTGTTCTCGTTCTCTCTCTCTCTCTCTCTTTTTGTTTCTCGTTCTCTCTCTCTCTCTCTCTTTTTGTTCGTTCTCTCTCTCTCTCTCTCTTTTTTGTTCGTTCTCTCTCTCTCTCTCTTTTTGTTCGTTCTCTCTCTCTCTCTTTTTTGTTCGTTCTCTCTCTCTCTCTCTCTCTCTCTCTCTCTCTCTCTCTCTCTCTCTCTCCCCCCCCCCCCCCCCCCCCCCCCCCCCCCCCCCCCCCCCCCCCGTCTCTCTCTCTCTCTCTCTCTCTCTCTCTCTCTTTTTGTTTCTCGTTCTCTCTCTCTCTCTTTTTGTTCGTTCTCTCTCTCTCTTTGTTTTCGTTCTCTTTCTTCTCGTTCTCTCTCTCTCTCTTTCTTTTGTTCGTTCTCTTTCTTTTGTTCTCGTTCTCTCTTTTTGTTCGTTCTCTCTTTCTTTTTGTTTCTCTCTCTCTCTCTTTTATTCTCTCTCTCTCTCTTTTCATCTCTCTCTCTCTCTCTTTTCGCTCTCTCTCTCTTTCTTGCTCTCTCTCTCTTTCTTTTCGCTCTCTCTCTCTTTCTTTTCGCTCTCTCTCTCTCTCTTTCTTTCGCTCTCTCTCTCTTTCTTTTCGCTCTCTTTCTTTCGCTCTCTCTCTCTTTCTTTTCGCTCTCTCTCTCTTTCTTTTCGCTCTCTCTCTCTTTCTTTTTGTTCTCGTTCTCTCTTTCTTTTGTTCTCGTTCTCTCTTTCTTTTTGTTCGTTCTCTCTTTCTTTTCGTTCTCTCTCTCTCTCTCTCTCTCTTTTCGTTCTCTCTCTCTCTCTCTTTTTCGTTCTCTCTCTCTCTCTCTTTTCGTTCTCTCTCTCTCTCTCTTTTCGTTCTCTCTCTCTCTCTTTTCGTTCTCTCTCTCTCTCGTTCTCTCTCTCTCTCTCCGTTCTCTCTCTCTCTCTTTTTTCGTTCTCTCTCTCTTTCTCTTTTCGTTCTCTCTCTTTCTCTTTTCGTTTCTCTCTCTTTCTCTTTCGCTCTCTCTCTCTCTCGCTCTCTTTCTTTTCGTTCTCTCTCTCTCTTTCTTTTCGCTCTCTCTTTCTTTTTCGCTCTCTCTCTTTTCGCTCTCTCTCTCTCGCTCTCTTTCTTTTTCGTTCGCTCTCTCTCTTTCTTTTCGCTCTCTCTCTCGCTCTCTCTCTTTCTTTTCGCTCTCTTTCTTTTCGTTCTCTCTCTCTCTTTTCGTTCTCTCTCTCTCTCTCTCTTTTCGTTCTCTCTCTCTCTTTTCTTCTCTCTCTCTCTCTCTTTTTCTCTTTTTGTTTCTCTCTCTCTCTCTCTTTTTGTTTCTCTCTGTCTCTCTCTCTTTGTGTCTCTCTCTCTTTTTGTTTCTCTCTCTCTCTTTTTGTTTCTCTCTCTCTCTTTTTGTTTCTCTCTCTCTCTTTTTGTTTATCTCTCTCTTTTTGTTTATCTCTCTCTCTTTTTCTCTCTTTTTGTTTATCTCTCTCTCTCTCTCTTTTTGTTTCTCTCTCTCTCTCTTTTTGTTTCTCTCTCTCTCTCCCTCTCTCTGCATGTTTCTCTTTCTCTCTCTCTCTCTCTGCATGTTTCTCTTTGTTTCTCTCTCTCTCTCTGCATGTTTCTCTTTGTTTCTCTCTCTCTCTCTCTCTCTCTCTCTGCATGTTTCTCTTTGTTTCTCTCTCTCTCTCTCTGCATGTTTCTCTCTCTCTCTCTGCATGTTTCTCTTTGTTTCTCTCTCTCTCTCTCTGCATGTTTCTCTTTGTTTCTCTCTCTCTCTCTCTCTGCATGTTTCTCTTTGTTTCTTTCTCTCTCTCTCTCTGTGCATGTTTCTCTTTCTCTCTCTCTGCATGTTTCTCTTTCTTTCTTTCTCTCTGCACGTTTCTCTTTCTTTCTTTCTCTCTGCACGTTTCTCTTTCTTTCTTTCTCTCTGCACGTTTCTCTTTCTTTCTTTCTCTCTGCACGTTTCTCTTTCTTTCTTTCTCTCTGCACGTTTCTCTTTCTTTCTTTCTCTCTCTCTCTGTGTTTTTTTGCTCTCTCTGTGTCTCTGCTGCTCTCTCTCTCTGTGTTTTTGTTTTTGATTCTCCCTCCCTCTTTCTTTCTCTGCTCTCTCTCTCTATTTGTTGCTTTCTTTCTCTCTGTCTCTGTTGCTCTCTGCTGCTCTCTCTCTCTCTGTGTTTTTGTTGATCTCTCTCTCTCTGTGTTTTTGTTGATCTCTCTCTCTCTGTGTTTTTGTTGATCTCTCTCTCTCTGTGTTTTTGTTGATCTCTCTCTCTCTGTGTTTTTGTCTCTCTCTCTCTGTTTTTGTTGATCTCTCTCTCTCTTGTTTTTGTTGATCTCTCTCTCTGTGTTTTTGTTGATCTCTCTCTCTGTGTTTTTGTTGATCTCTCTCTCTCTGTGTTTTTGTTGATCTCTCTCTCTCTGTGTTTTTGTTGATCTCTCTCTCTCTCTGTGTTTTTGTTGATCTCTGTCTCTCTACGTTTTTGTTGATCTCTCTCTCTCTCTGTCTACGCTTGTGTTGATCTCTCTCTCTCTGTCTACGCTTGTGTTGATCTCTCTCTCTCTGTCTACGTTTTTGTTGATCTCTCTCTCTCTCTGTGTGTTTTTGTTGCTCTCTCTCTCTCTCTCTCTCTCTCTCTGTATTTTGGATTCTCTCTCTGTTTTTGATTCTTTCTCTGTTTTTGTCTCTCTGTGTTTTTGTCTCTCTCTGTGTTTTTGTCTCTCTCTGTGTTTGTCTCTCTCTCTCTCTGTTTTTTTGTTTCTCTCTCTCTTTCTCTCTGTGTTTTTGTTTCTCTCTCTCTTTCTCTCTGTCGTTTCTTTCTCTCTCTGTTATGTTCTTTCTCTGTTTTTTCCTCTCTGTCTCTGTCTCTCTCTCTCTCTCATATCTTTTAAGTATTTTAACTGTAAATAAATGCATTCAATTCTTTTTTTATCCATTCACTACTTTTATTCTTGTCAAAAAGTTCAAACAGAATTTTATCTTTGTATTTGCTAATTCTAACTTAGGCCCACTCTTCTAGAACTTTACACCAATTCTTTCAACTTAATTTAGTGATAGCTTATTCCTGCTTTAAGTAATTACTTGCTTGCTAGGTAACTAATGACTAGTAAAGTTAAATTATGGCTTCATGCTAGTAAGCAGATATTTTAATATGTTGAAAGGTAAGACTTGTACGAAATGTTAGTTAAACAAGAGCCTTCGTCTATGTAATATTGTTTCTCTTCCAAAAGGGCATTTTGCCACTCAATCTCCCCTGCCAGCTCTCCTCGCCTAGCCTAGTCCATTCTGCTACATTTGTGTTCTTGATGTCTTGCTTGAACGTATTTACTGCATCCACTTCTACCTCACTTTATTTCAACCTCTCTATCTTGCCATATCAACTCTCTTGAGTACTTAACAATTAATCAAATTCTACTACAGCCTGTTAACTCCTGCTGGCAAGCACTTTTACATTTCTTATAATTTCAGTATCGTTAGTTTGTGAAAACTTCTTGGTTCATAGATTTTAGTTATCTTCCAATGGTTTTGCTTCTAACTTCTTATGGATAATTCCTATTGCTTCTTCGCATCAACTCTGCAATAACAAGAAAAATGGTAATAAAAAATGGAAAGAACCATCTGTGTTGCAATTATGCAAATTGTTGTTCAGAATTTTTATCATTTCACAAATGCTGTATTAAAAAAGTTATGCAGGAAACTTTGCCAGAAATTCTACATATTTGTTGTTGATTTAACCTTAGTTGAATGTTATTTCGAACTAAGAACATTGATAATAATCAAGATTCTAGGAAAATCTTGGATTGTCATAGCAACTTTATAAATAATTAAATCATATTTCTTACTTGAGAAAACAGCAAAAAAATGTTGACTATATAAAAGCAAGTTAAGTAGGTAAACAAATTTGAAATCCAACCTTGTCTTAACTTGTTTTGCACTACACCAGTTTGGTATGTGTGTGTCCTTATTAAACAAACTTGTGCACTTCAAATTAAGAGACAGAATGAACAGACGCAACCAAACATTTTATTTGTGTAGCTGGTTTTACTTGCTATACGAGTACCTGATATTGTGTCAAATGGTTTTTTTATTCTCTCACCTTGCTAATACTACTTATGGTTGAAGACATGGTTTTAACTTGGACACTGAACTGTAAGCTTCATTCAGTGTGGATCCAGACCCCAACCCACACTCTAAGTCCTGCTCTAACAGGACTGGCTTACAATTGCTTAGCTTATTAAAGACATGTTTCAACTTATTTTGTCTTGTTTATGCTGTTGCTATTTAGTGTCTGTCAAATAAAGTCATTGTTGGCTGTTTTTATTAAACACATTGCAAATTATTTTCTTGTTTTTGAAAGAATTATCACTTTATTCCATTTGACTAATATTTGTGTTCACTATAAGTTCAGTATAAATTCCTCACACCCTTTGCCTTAATAAACAAGAGGCTTTTTTTTTTTTTAAATAATACTTTCCTAAATTGTCAGATACTACTCTCTTAAGTGTGAGATATCACAACTGTATTGGCTTTGTGGTGGTGGGGGGTATTTCACCTGATTTTGTAGTTTTGCTAAAGAATCCACATTTGCCAATTTTTTATGACCTCCATAAACATAATTTGCAATCAGCTCTTTCATTTCCATTCTTTCTTGTTACATTACATTTAAGAATAAGAAAGCAATTATAAAAATCCTGAGAAAAACCCAAGTAGCAATGGTTCATAGATAAATGACTGCACTTTTGTTTATTACTCTTTCTTTTTTTCTTTCATTCTATTGCTATACACACACACACACACACACACACACACACACACACACACACACACAGCCCTTTGTTTGAAATTTATTCTGCTTTTGTCCCAAGTGTTTCTTTGTTCTTGTGCTGCTGCTGAGGTTATCCCTAAGCAATCACTTTATCAGCCAGTTAGTCATTCAGCAAAACCTCTCTCCCACCAAAGCCCTCACAGCCTATTGTCTCAAATTCTGTACCATTATTGAATGACATTGGAGTATTCAAATGTCTGTTTGTCTGCTTGCTTCCCTCTGCCTTGTCTGTCGTCTAAGCCCCTACTCTAAATGTTGTTCCAATTGTTTCTCCCAATGAGATCATCCACCATTTTAAAAGAGACTGCCTCCATCTTCTCTCTGGTCATGCAATGCACCTGCTTGTGTAAGCAGGAGATGCCAGCCATTCTTACTAATCTGAAGAAGGCCTACATATTGCAAGACATAATAATGAGCTTCTTAAAGAGGTCTTTTCACTTGTTTTCTGTTCATGTTGGCTATCATTCAGAAAGAGAACTTTGAATGGGACGTTTCACTTATTACTGCTTGGGATGACAGGCGTTTCATGTATGCTTTCACTTGAACATCTCTAACCTAATCTTAAATAAGGCAGCAGCAGCTTCATATGCACACATTTTATTCACAGTTGCACTCAGTTTTCCCATGACATAATAGCAAATGATTTTATAATGCTGACATCTCTTCAAAAATAGTGTAAATAAATGTTTAAATTAAAATATGAGGAAATTCATTACTCTTTACTCTTAGAATAAATAAAATTTTAAAATATTTCAGACATTTTTTTTTTTAAAGTTTTAAAATGTGAATTCAAAATTGCTTATTAAAAGATAATCAAATCAAATAAGAAGTGATTTTTTTTTTTAACTTAGTTTTTAGATTAAAACATTTTAAAGTCTTTTTTTATATTTGGCATTTGCTATTTATTAGTGTAAATACTAAACTTAATTCAATGACTTGTTTTGGAAATGTTTATTTTTGTATGAAAAAATTGAAGGAAATGTTCATTTGGATATTAAAAATATGCACACACGCAATGTATCACTATAGTGCGTATCATTAGATTGTTTTTTGTTTTTTTTTTCCTCTCATGCTAACTGCAGTGTGGGTGTTTTTTAGAATCGTTATATCTTCAATAGCCTTGTTAATTAAACCTCATTAGAGCAAATTTCCAATCAGAATATAGAAATGCCGAATAGATATATTTTTTTTCTCTCTCTCTCAAGCATTAGTAGACAAGTACAATTCAATAATTGCAATAAAAGCTTGGTTTCCAATATTTTTTCTTTTGCTGCTGCTGCTTGCTATGTAGGCTAGCTTCTATCTTGCTCCAGTACGTCTGCAGTTGCTGCAGTACTGGTGGCGTTGTTGATGACGGTGGTGGTGGTTGCTTAATGCAATAAACACAAGCTGTTGCAGCTACAGTCTGTGTATTGATTTTGCTACCAGCTGATGGCTGTCCAGCCATATCATTATCCAATAACTTATACCTTAGCAAGCACAGCCATAGGGAATACTATGATGGAATAAATGGGTCTCATTATATGAACGTAGCACAAGCTAGGTCACTGTGTTGTAAAGTGATTGACTTAAACATCAAAGCCACTTTTTGAACTCATTATTTATGCACTGTGGAAAGCTAATCAGAATGTTAAGTAGATTTCTAATTAAGGTAATGTAAGAAAAAGGTAGTAAACTGAAGTAGTTGTAATAATATCTCTCTCTCTCTCTCTCTCTCTCTCTCTCTCTCATCCTGGTCCTTCAAATTATAAATTAATATTTCAGTGAAATTGAAAATCAATTTTCTACTTGCATTAAAAAATGCTTTCATTTTAGAGATAACAGCATTTTAAGAATTAACTCTGTTTAAGGATGTGGAAATAAAAACATAATCTAGAACCACCAGAAATCATTATCATAATCTCTCAAAAAAACAAAAAAAAAACAACAACAAACTTTTAACCTTTCATTTGAGATAAACCACTAAAAAGGATGGTATATATTTTCTCTAATTCAGTTAATATTTTATTTTAAAACTGAACTTTTTCTTTCATCAAGTGAGAATAACATTGTAATTACAAGAAAAAGATTCCCTGATCAACTCAGAGACTTTAATATTTCTTATTCACTAAAATTGACTGCCTTCATTTCTTCTTGCTACTTGTAAGATATGTCATACAGTTTTGTCCCTTACTACTCAATGACTGATATTTTGAATTCATTTTTTGTGCTCACCAAATTAGATTAGCTTTAAAAACTCGATACACTTTTTACGTTTTTATCTCTGCAATTACCTGCTTTAGTTATGTTGACTGCTTCAAGCTGAATTGTACTTTACCACCTCCATACAGGCATGGCATGTCCGTGATGTTCTTCTTTTCCTTCCTGCTATAGTTTTTGTACTTAGTGCATTTATTGTTGGAATTTTTCATTTTATTTACTGAAGATGCTTTTCAGTCGCTAATTATGGTCTTTGCTTGTGTTTGGGTTGAAGTGATATGCTATTCTCATAATGCTATCATGATGATTTCTCTTAAGATTTCAATCTATTCTTTTTGGTGTAAAATGCTTTTTACTATCTGATGTTCTTATAAAAATAAAAAGTAGAATAGCTGCTTTCACTAGCAGGCTGGTTTAATTTTAAAATGAAGAGAAATTCTAATAAATTCATATAAAATTTTAGAAAAATTTTGGATTATCAAAATTTATTAATAAAAATATGAATTGTATAATACAAAGAAAACTGTAGACAGAAAATGTTGTTATCAAAATCAATGTGAAACACTTTCTAATAACCAAATAATTTTTTAACAAATAGTTTTGAGCATTTTTTTATGCATTCATAACAATGAATTTTTCAAATTTTTATTTCTCTTGCTTAATGATTTCAGTCAATTATTTATTTCTAAAAGACATTGTTCCAAAACAATCCCAGTAAATGTCTTCTGTATATTTCATTTTGTTATTACTCTGTAAGATATATTGGTTTATTTGCTTTTCCTAATAGATTTACTTTTAGAAATACTGACCTGAAATTCTATTTCAAAGCCATTTTTTGGATTGGATCTAATAAGAGTATAATGATTCTCATCTTATTAGAAATCCATGTGAAATTTCTTCTAGATTTTTATGATTTACTTTTAGCAAAACAGTTGTTTTTGTAACAAAATTTTAAAATTTGTTTTAATAAATTGTTTCTTTCATGAATAAATTGGCCATCTTTTATTCAATGATTTTTTTTTGATTTTCTTTTAATCAATACATTATTTTTATTTGATTGATATTTTAGATTGAAGTATTGATTATAGATTTGCTTTTAATAGCTTAGCTAAAGTTTTTTTTTAGTTTTTCCTTGTTTTGTTTGTTCTAAGAAACTAATAACATTTTTTTTTTTTTAAAGAAATTATTTACTATTTCTATATAAAATTGACAATATGAATATATTGTAAAAAAGACCTTGTCTGTTAGTCTAACAAATGATTTTTACTTTCCAAACTGAAATTCATTTAAATTTATTAAAATCAATAAGTGCAGTCTTCATTGTATAGGAATTTTGTTTACTCCTGTCCACAATTTAAATATTTGATCTTTTTAGTTTTTGCACTTCTGAATAATATGTGGAAATCTTTCAGTTTTTATCCACAAACACTTTCTACTTTGTTCTTGCCATATTGCTTCCCAAAACTGATAATATTGCTATAAAGACAGAAGTCAAGGGTCAGTCACTACTATTCTTATGTTCATACTTTCATATCCCGCATCACATTCAGTAACCCTCTACAATGAGTAACCTTATATTAGATGGACTTAGTTAAAAAAAAATATATATTCTTTCTTTCTTATGCCTAAAAAGAAATTTCCAATGTATATCAATGTATAATGCTGGAATATTATATAACTGGATTAGAAAAGACCAATATAATGATCTCCAGCTGTTTCTGATTTTTTTTTTTTAGAGCTGATTGAATTGTTTTTTGTTTTTTTTGTTGTTGTTGCAAAAAAACAATTTTATTAAGTATCCTCAAGAAATAATAATGTAACAATATTCTGTTGATGTTATCTCTATTTCTTAAAGTGCATGCCAACTTCTTCATTAAACTTTTTTTTTAAAGCTTAGAAAATGATACTGTCTACTTTGCACATAAATAACTACACATTGTTCATTTTAGTTGAGGCAGTAGAATTCTATCATTAATTTCTTAAGCTATACAATTTAAATATGCATTACTCAAAGCATATGCTTAGAATTTTTTTTCTTTAAATCTCTATACCTTAGATAGCATAAACTGCTGATAAAGTGTGTGTATGTGTGTTTCTTACAGCTCAAAATGTTATCCTTGGTTTTATTTTGCTTTCTTCTATGTGACCTTCTCTTGTTCATCTAATTTTCTATGCATCAAAACTACACACAGCCTACAGCTAAACTGGCTGCATTTCACATTCCAGTCTCACTTGGATTGTGAGATTGTCCTTTTGAGGAAATGTCAAATGTCTGGATATTTTCCAAAATGTAACCACTTTCCCAATAAAACTAGAGAACCATCTCTTGGCACTCTGTTTTTAATCAGGCATAAGTATTTTTTTAAAAATCAAATCTCAGCATAAAATGCATGATTTTCATTTAATTAATTTACCATTTCTTTTGTTAGAAAGTTATTGCTTTCCTTATTTCATTGAACCAGATAAAATAATTTTTAGGCAAAATGAAAAATGTCTTATTTTTTTCTTGTGAAGAGAGAGATTGTTCTAATGGAAACTATTACGCTTTGATGGAATGTTGTAATGGAATCAAATATGTAGCATTTTCTGATTTGTACTGCTATCAAGGGAGAGGAGAGCCTATATGAAGTCTCTTTCCTCTCTCTATGGATTATACACCTGAAGAAGGCCATAGAATGGATCTGTTAAAACATAAAATAAAAATAAATCTTTAAGTTGGATAACTTGAAAGATGCTAATTGAGAATTGTTTTAAATAAATATCAACATTGCATTTTGCATTGATTAATAATTGTCAAATGCATTATTGAATCTGCTTTGCTTTTCAAATTCATTTCTGTTTGAGAATGAACTCCAACCAATTGCTTTAATTTTCTTCAATGTAATAGTATTTTATAAGAATCTGGAAGGAATGCTTATCAATTATTAGAATGGATCTGTTTTTTTTCCCTTTCAGCCTGATCAAAACTAACAAGCAGACCAATTAGAATATTCTACTGATAAACCGCTCTTATTCTTAAGGCTTTTAAGGCTTTTCATTATGGATTCATTTCTTAAGAAGTTATCAAATTTTACTTGTCTTCTTACCATGTGAAAAAACAAATCTGTAATCTTCAATACAAAGGCCATTTGGAGTGGGAAAAAAAACAAAAAAAAAAACATCTTTTCAATATATGAAACTATTTGACAATTTTGCATGTCAAGTTTTAGGCTTGCACATGTTTTTTCTCCCCTGTTCTTTTGGTTAACTATAGCAATAGACTATTTTGTCAGGTTATATAAATTTCAATCATTTTGAATTTTATGTACTAGTTTATTTTGGGAGATGGCACCAATTGCTATTGCACAGACATGGATTGGGATTTCTCTTTTTTTCTTTAATAGGTGAGGGGGTTCTGCAAAGAAAATGTAAGGTTGCATTGAATGGGTTGGGCATATTTCCATTTTTGTATTTTGACTTTAATGTAGGATTGAGTTCTCTTCCACTTCTGACATTCACCACTTTTTTCAGAGCAACAAAAAAACACTGCAAGAATAACAAGAGCCAGTCACCCTACCCTTTGACAGTCATCCTTTCCTACTTGAACATTTCCTGTCAACACACTGCCTGCTGTGTCTGTCTGTCTTACCATGTGTCAACTGGAGATAGCTATGTTTACCTAAAACCCACAGAAAAGCTTGACTGGTTTAGGAAAGTTCACCATGAACCAATTTACCAGTTAAATTTATTTGCATATTTCCACACATATGATTTGTTTTTTGTTCACTTGATTCTTGCTTTCAATATTTTTCCTTGGAACACTTTTAAAATTATTTTCTTTCTACAATTTTATATAGCATATCTTTCAATCAATATCTATCAAACTTGTCAATTTTAACTTTTTATACTCCAGAAATTGACAAAGATATTTTTCATGACTATCCTTACAAAATTAATTTTTAGACATTTTTTTTTATTTATTAAACTGGCTCATGTTTAGAACAGACCTAAACTCATTTTTCATTCTCTATCTGAACAAAAAAATCTGTTATAAATGGTTGTAGCAAAACTGCTTTCTTTTCAGCATTTATTTGCTTTTAATATGAATTATTAATATCCATGCAATTGTTTTAGATTTCTTTTGATTTCGTTGACTATATTTCAGATAAACAATATGTATATACTCAAAAATGCCTTTTTTCTTTTTTATTTAATTCTACTATAAATTAATGACTTGCAAAATTCTCATTTAAATGGAAAAATTGCTTAATGATTCCCTTGCCCTGTAGATGATTATAAATTGTTGTTTTTAACAGGAATTCATCAATATGAAGATTAACAAAGAATAGAATATATTGTTTATATATGTGGAATATCTATTTCAGAGCTTCATTTGTTTTGCACTTTTAAATATAATATTTGTGATATTGATATAAATCTTATGATTTGGTGCTTTTAAAAAAAAAAAAAAAAAAAAAAAGACAGCAATTTGGCTATCCATTTCTTTAACCCCAAAATGGAAACAATTTTCTTATATGAATAAAGTGGACAGCTGGAGATTTATTAACAGGTCAAACACATAGTACCAGTTTACTGGGTCCCCCTCCCCCGCCACCTCAAATTATTATACAGCCTGACACGTAAGTAGAATAAGTCTGTTCATCGGAATAATCCTTTACTAACCATTTGCTGCTTTTCACTGCAGATTTCCTATTAAACAGTTCTGCTGACATAATGAAATTTACTCAAAATGTTCAATGATGTGATTAGAGACTGGTATTCAACTGGTTAAAATTTTTATAAAACAATTTTTTCTTTTTTCTTTTTTTTTATGAATAAAAAATTGAGTAGTAAATGGAGAGTCAAAAAGAAATCTTTCTGACTAGCTAACTTCCAATGAAGCAGCTGTTTTTTTTTTTTTTTTTTTTTTGTTGGTTACAGCCTTAATGGCTGCAGCAGCAGCAGCAGCAACCCAGCCCTCTTTGCTAGTTGTTGTCACTTTGGTGCTATCTTTTCTCTTCCTCTTTTCTTCTCTCCTTCCATCCTCCAATTTTGCTATTTGTCAGCTGACATTTTCTGTATGTCCCTATTTCTGTTAACATTGAAGTACTTATTGACACATTCTGCTAAACTGATGTGCAGTTTATGAAAGCCTTAAATTTTATCCTCATTTGATTTTAAAAAATAAAAACTGAATTTTAATTTAAAATTAGTTTGCTCTCTTTGTTATCCTCCTCTTTCTGACAATGTTTGTCACTTCAAAAATGGCAACCCTCTTATTAAAAGGTGAAAATCTACTGATAATCACTGCTGTATAATAATTATGTCAGTCTGAAATAATTCATCACTGTGTTATTGTTTATTATAACACTTTTGATTAGACAATAACTAGCATCTTTTTCTTCAGCTAAGATTCCTCTTGATTTGATTTAACCAGCCTATTTTTTATAACTTTTCTCTTACATGTCAAAACAGAAAATGAGAATTCAATTTCAGCAGAGAAAAAACAATTTCATTTTCAAGAGATTGTTTAAAAAAGCTTATAGAAGATTTTCTTCTTCATACAATCCTATATAATTATAATAATGATTTTAGATTTTTTTGGCAAAGAATAGAATAGTGTTGTTGGATGAAAGTTAATCACAATGCTTTTTGAGAACAAAGGAAAATGCAAAAACAAGCAAGTCCAGTCTTGATCAATTGAATCATTTCTATGTGGTCCTTGTTAAAAGAAACATGTTTCTATGTTCAATACAAATTTGTTAAACTATTATGCATTTGATATTGTCCTAAATTTATGCTTGTAATCATTTTCTCTTTTTTAGGTAAACAATAGAGAATTATGTGTATCAAAATCAGTTTTGTTATCTGTGACAATATTCCTATTTGGCAATATTTGATGATTAAAATTAGAATATTTCTTAATTGTTACCTCCAATAACCCCCACTCAATGTCAAGTCATTTGAAAATGTTAATCATCACTATACCTAATTATTATTAAAGTCTCAGCACTAATATGCCATTATGGCTGATGAATAAGAGTGCAAATATGTCAAATATTATTTCATGTTTATTCATCCTATTTTCTTAAAACTCAGAAATAAATGTAAATATAGTTGACATACACATTTTTTTTTCTTAGACTTTAAAAAAAAAAAATTACTCAAACTGGTAGCCGAATTTGGCTCAAAACTGCTTTGTTCTTCAAATTAAACCATTTTGATAATATTGTACTATGTTGTTCAAAATGGCTTCTTTTCATTAATGAAAAATTAATTGCTTAAAATATTTCAGTCAGTTTCCATATTCCTTCAGTAATTATCTTTGGTAGATTTTTTTTTTTCACTACAAACTATTGAATTTATCTTGTGTTGTTGGTAACAGGTTGGTTATGTGTTCATCTCCAGTGTAAATGGGCATCTAAGTTGGTAATTGCCTAGCAGTTAAAGATAGGAAACTTTTCAAACTTCTTTTTTATATTACACAAAGAATATTCTTTAAAATTTTCTGAATTTTTTTCCTTGTATTTTTTTCTCTTCTTAGTTTATTAAAAGATGATTTCATGATGAAACTTAGATATTTTGAGAAAATAACATTTGTATTGGTTAATAACTGAAAAGTACTTCCTTTATGAAGAACTGGTTTATCTTGTATCGTAGCAAATGTTCTGCTGATAAAATTTCCTGTGAAGATTCCTTTATCTCATCTGTCATAATTTCACTTCATGAGAGCAATTTATGAATTAGACTGAACTTTAACCTCCTACATAGCAAATTGTATAAATATTGTAAAAGTTACTAAAGCAGAATTGGTTTCAGAAAAGCATTTTTAGTTTCTCTATTTTAAGGTTTTACTGTGATAAATAGCTAAACACTTGGCTTTCAAGTTTTACTGGTGCAGAGAAATGCTTGGAAAACTAGTTTCTTTGGAATTTATTGTTTGCTGTGTTTCTTAATATTAATCTTGATATTGCACCCTATTTTTCTACTTATATAATCTCTCTTTTTGAAAAAGCATATTGTCAGAATAATTCCTAATGCTTCTTGGGATTTTTAACTATCCTGGTTTTCCCTTTGCCATACTTTTTGCATTTATTTAAAACAGTTTCTCTTCAGCAAGAAAGCGTGACCAACTTCCAACAGAATGGTACATGTTTCAGAAATCCTATAATGTTTCAGAAATGTTTCAGAAATCCTATAAATATGCATCAATAACTTTTTTTATTTGTCTATTAAAAGTAGTTGCCAATTTCTGCTTAATTAATAAAATATATATTTCTTAGAACTATAAATAAACAGTTACATAAAATGGCTCCACAAAAAGAAATACTGAAAAGGAAAAAAAAATCTTTTAATGTTTTTAATAAGACATACTGCTTTTCATAATTTTTTCTCTTTAATCAATAATTTCCACTGTGATTTAGTTTCAAGGCAGTTCTGAAGGAAAAAAAAAATCTATATTCTGGCTAAAAATATCAGCTGCTTTTATTCTATATACATTTATAGCTGATGACTAATATGTTGGGAGAACTGTCTTTATTGTGATGTGTGATTAACTCAGTTATTTCAGTCAGTTTGCTTGCAGTTTCTTTGGTTAACTCAATAAGGTTAATTGTATCAGTTTTTAGATTCTCTGAAAATATCTTGGTCTACAACTCCCCCTCCCTCCTCCAAAGTAATCAACAGCATTATTTCTCTTTTTGAATATCGGATGCACACAACAATTGTTAGCTGTTGATTTTCCTTTTTTTTTTTTTTTTTTTAAGAAGTTAGATTCCTATTTCATCTTTTTGCTTAGTCTTCTTGATTTACAGGATATTTTTTATTGATTTGTAAGTAGTAACAATCTTAGAACTTGGTTTTAGAAAGAAATATTCATGTTTTTTGGTAAATTTTGCATAAACTGTTTGTTACTGGAGTTGAAAAATCATTACAGACTGCCAGTTAGGTGGCAGTATTAAATGACATTTACTCTATTTTGCTCAATGTAAAATGATCTTGCTGTTTGTTTTTGGTTTTGGGGATTTTTTGCTTTCATAATTGTTTATGAATTTTTGTCCAATTTATTTCATGGGTGTAAACTTTTATCATATTTCTCATGGTCTCAAGGATAAAATTATAAAATGTTGTCTGATGTTTCTTACTTTCTATACTTTTATTAACTTTAGATCTAGATTTTCACCTGGAATCCTTAAATAATTTCTATATTTTCTCATGTGTGAACCAAATTCTTTTTAGCTTTCTACACCTGTAAGCAGTGAAATTTTGTGATATAGCTTTTAATAGTGAACTGTCAGTGAATTTATTAAATTATAAAAATAAACAGCACTTTGATGCATTTGTTATTTTTATTCTATTTCTCTCAACTTGTTCAAAATTCAAGTGCATTGTAGTCTGATAAATGTAGTTATGATAAATACTGTGGCTAATCAAATATCTAAGCAACATGTTGGGCTGCTCTTTTTAATAAAAGAATCTATTACTGCAGTTTTACGTCTCTCTATGAAGGAAAAAGATGTTAAAATTTTACCAAAGATCTAGCTAAAGCATTTTTACTGTAATATGACACAAAAAAATCTGCCAACTGGTAAACAGGAAAAAAGGAAACAAAAGTATTAAAATAGCACAGTGAATTTGGCTGCTAATCTTGCTGTTTTCTTGTAATAACTTCTCTGACCTTTCAACTCTGCTGTAGTCTAGTTGGAATGCAGCAGTCATTCTTCCTCATTCTCTCTTTCTCAACATCTCCCCAGCACTGCTTTTTGTATGTAACACACTAACAGCAACTGCAAGAAGGGAAAATTCTTGTTTCATTTACAAATAACAAATACTTTTTATGTGAAGAAAATTTTTTTTTCTGAATTAAATCTAAAATTAAGATTTGCATTGAAGAAATTTTATTTAAAGATATTTGAGAAGCTTTTTCTGATATCATTTCATCAATAATTGCATTTTTCATATATCTCTAAAAGGCTTGCTCACTTTTTTTATTGTGGTCTTTCTCACACTCAGACATTTATATTAGGAAATGATTATTATTATAATAATGAAATAAAATAGTATTTTTGTCTTATTAGAGAATGAAGTTTTCATCATCTTACACATATTGAAAGAGTAAAACTTGTTTTATTCAAGTTATTTTATTTGCTATAATTAGCAAGTAAACATTACAAATTTAAGTATTTTAAAAGAATTAACTTATCTAAGAAGATATGTCCACTTCCATATGAGCAAAATGACATAAGATCAAGTTTATTTTTATGTGTAGGTAGGGTTAACAACTGGTGATTTTCCTATTGTCAATGGCCAATTCTTTTTAATTAATATAACTATCTTATTTATTCATCAGGATGAATATCTTCATTTTTTGCTGTTTAGAAAGATAAAGATTTTGTTTAATGATCTAGCATAATCCTTCAGTTCAAAACATAAAAATTGGCTGTTGTTCAATTTCATTGACACATTTTTGGCATGCCTTAGACTTCAGAACTTAAGTACATTGGGTGGGGAGATTACCCCTGAAACTAAGCATTACTCATTTTTATATCTTTGCTACCAAGTTCTGGCATAAGTAGTCTTCAAGTTTTTGTATCTAAAATTAAAATTACACATTTTTACTACTTTGGTGTTTGCTCATTTGGTATGGGATTTTTTTTTTTTTCAAAGCTTTGAAGAGGCATATGGCCTTGTGCTTAACCAACATGGTTTTGTTTAGGAAACACACTCTAAATTCTGTTGAAAGTGACCATTTTGATTGCAGTGATTGTTTTCAAATGCCGACTACCACACTGTCAATGTTTCTCTAGTACATGTTAAATTAATGGTTGTACTTTGTTTTATCCTTCTGTGTATTTACTATATATTGCTTCATTCACTTTTACTATAATCTGAGGTAGAGAGAAAAATGGGTTTACTTGCAAAGATTGCCAGTACAAATTATCTTTCAGTACAATGTCTTGAATAGTGTTTCTCAAGATTTCACTGAGAAGACTTGAGAAACTTTCTTAATCACAGATCTTCTTTAAGCATTATAATACTTTTAAAGTAGCTTGTTTAAAATTGGTCACCTGCTTCTGTCCATCTCTACGCATCACTACTTGTGTTTTCTTTTATAAAAATCAACCCAAATGTTTTAAGATGAAAACTTCTTGCAACAAACTAAAACCTTTCAATATGCTTTTGAATTCACCCTTTTCATTAATATTAACTTGAAAGGATTACTATAATAGGTAAATAATTTAATCTTTGTTACTTAAACTTACTAATAAATTTATTGATAACAAAAACTCTTGTGTGTTATATTTTTTCTCTTCTGGTGTAAGAAATAAAGAAAATCATTACCTTTGTCTTTTTTTTTTTAAAATCTTCTCAGTTTTGAGTGACAAATCATTTCTTTGACCCACCCCCTCCATTTTCCAATATGTCTATAGCTCTGTACTAATTTCATTATAAAAAATCTCTCCCATCAACAAAGGCTTTCTACTAATCTGTTTATTTTGCATTTATTGTTGTATATATTTCCTCTGTGGGACATCTGTGTTTGCATCTGATGTTCTTAAAGATGCACTTAGAATTTCATTTATGTATAATTTTAGTAAGAGTATTATAATTCATTATGCTTGGATTGGATGACAAAGGAAGCTGCTTTTTTGTTCACTATAAAGCTGTCTAATTAGGCCTTTATTTGCACTTGGTTGCAAATCCTTGTTGAATTTTTAATTCTGTTTCTCTTTTGTAGAACGCTTCAAATTATTTTCTATTTCAAGGAAATAGGAAAAAGAATTACTTAACCATTTTATCAATCTTCTGTTTGAAATCCAGAATTGTTTCTTTTATTATTGCCATTGTTTTTTTTTTCTTTTTTTACTATCATTAGCAGTTTTTTAATTTGATTTATTTTAATTATGGGCACATTTGAACAAAATAAAATGATCATCATCAAATATTTAATGGGGTTTCTTGTGAATGAGCATTAACATTGAATCTGTCAAATTATTTTATGGCCTACTCCTTAGGCTGATCAAAACAATTTTGATTCACATATAGGTTTTATTTTGTTCATTTCACTTAACTCTTCTTTTGAATCTTAGCTTTGATAACAATGATAAAACTGCTAATAAAAATGAACAATAGTTTAAATAAAGGGATTGTTTAAAAGTAAAGCTAATTATGATGAAAAGCTAATTGTTCTTGAACCAATGACATTGATATTTGCAATTTTTAATTGTTTTAATTATGTCATTGAATAAAACCAACATTTAACTTTTGATTCAGAGTTTTAAAAAAGATTTAAAGGACTAGAAGAATATTTGTAAATAGCCATCTTTGGAATGCTAATTCTGTTACAGACCATCTACAATTTAAATTCTGAGATTAAGCTATAAAAACTAGATATTTATATTTTTGTAGAACGACATATTTCTCATAAACTTGATGTTTTAAAATGCTGTTCTCATTCATACAAAATTTATTTCTCTATTATATAATTCTAATATGGTTTACTACCTTGTAAGTAGTTTTTACCATAAGATTCAAATATAATAAATATTAAATGGTGGGTTTTATTGAGATTTGTGTCTTATATATCTGTAGCTTTTGAAAATTGGTAAAGACAAAACAAAAAAAAAACATGGATTTTTTTGTGTGTCTTTCTCAGTAAATAGTATGATTTAATTAATATTATTTCACTTTTATTATTTATTATTTAAACTTAAAGAGAGAGAACTTGAAACAATTGATGCATATAACATATAACATGTTTCTATGAACTTCCTTTATCATCAAGTCCTAATTGGTAACAAAGACTCATCTCTTTTTTTTTTTTTCTTTTTTTTTAATGTAGTTTGTAAGTTTTGTTCTGCAGCAGTCTTATATTTATTTCCAGTAAGTGTTTATATCTAATTCTATAGAAAATATACCAAGAGTATTTCTGTTTTCTATCATTAACTACTGGCCAAGTTTTTGGTTAATAAATACCAGTATAAGTTTTTATTAATATTTTCTGTTTCTTTTCTTTTATTTTAATGTAAATATAAGGAAGGAAGAACAATCCCCAGTCATTCATTTTCTTCTTAATAATTCTTTATTTTTTTGCTTTTACCTTCTTTTTCATTGACTTATTGTTTTCATTTAGCTTTTCCACTGTTTTAGTTCTGTTATTTCTTCTCTCTTCCAGTAGTCTTGATGAAGACGATACATACAGGGGATATTACTGTGGTGGCAGCAGCAGTAGTGGCGGTAGGGAAAACAGTCAATTTGAAAACAGATATCCCTCATATGATGAACAAGTACAGCATCAGTCAAGGTCTTATCAAAGAAATAGGACCTCATTTTCCAAGCAGTATGAGCGGTAAGTTTTACACTGAGCTCACACTAACCTCACTAGATGTTTGTATGCACAACCCCACTTCCTACACATTCTATATTAACGATCAGGTCTTCGTTCACAGCGTGGCTTATAATAACTGTCTGACTTGTCTTATCTGAAAACTGATTAGGTTTTGTATGCATTGTTAAATAGTTTGGCTTGTTTCGTACACTAGATAAACAAAAATGTATGGAATTACAATTTATTAAGGCTTTTTTATATTAATGTATTTCAGATTAAAGCAATAAGGTTGTGTTTCTTTTTTTTTTTTTTTTTTTTTTTTTGACAAGCTGTGCATAAAAAAGAAATATGGAATTTACTTTAAGAACTGAAGATTCTTAAAGAAAAATTGTTTTCAATTGCCAGGAATCTTCAAAAGTTGGACAAATAGGTGTTTTAGTTTTCAGTTGATGCCAATCTTAAACACTGTTCAATATTATCATTAAGAGAAGCATTATTTGAAATGTGTGAAGTTTTCTATAATTCCTTGCGGAAAATAAATGCATACATTGTTTCTATGAGAGCAGGTTGCTTTTTAATGTCTTTGTAACCAACTTAGCAGACTTCATAAAATTTTGAGTTGAGATTAATGCAACGGCTGGGATATTTTGAATAATTGTAATTTGTTTGAGTTTAGATTACATTGATTAGGCTCTTGCTCTCATTTTTTGTGTTGGAATGGGGGCCAGATTTTGTACTTAAGGATTCTTTTGTCATTGTTTAAGTGATGGCCTTTTATCATTCTTTTGTCAAAAGAATATGATATAAACTTTAGAATTTCTTTAAAACTATTGTATCCAAAGTCCTCTTATGTAATCTAAATTGTATGTGATACAATGCAGCAAATATAGTTTGTCATAAACAAGATCTTTGAGTAAAAAAAAATTTTCTCATCTAATAATTAGTTAAAAGGATTTGCAGCATATACTATTTTATAAAATGTCTGAATGAGAAACTTTTCTAGTAGCATTTACTTTAGTGAATGGTTGATGTCTATATGCAATAATTAGAGGAGACTATCTTTTTAAAAAAATCTTTACCCATTTTTTTTTTTTTTTTTTTTTTATTTTCATATCACTTTGTAGTGATATATTCTTGACTAACAAAAAGACTTTAAAATAACAATTTTCAAAATGGCGGTCATTTTTAATAACTAAAAATGGAATGCAAATCATTGTAATAAAGTTGCTTTCTTCAGTTGGCTTAAGTTTATAATAAAAAAAATTTGAAATGTTTGTACTTATCTTTTATTATTTATCCATTTGTTTATATTCTTGTAAATGTAATTTCTGAATGCCAAATATAAAAACCTTTATTTTATCTTTTCATTATTTTATAACCCACTTGCAATGCTTTGTCTGTTTTCTTTTATTGTATATGATAATCTTTTCTGGCTTTGAAATTTCATACATTCTATTCATTTTCTGAGCTGAAAATTAGCCAGTAACTAAAGTTTCCTCATTTTAAACAGGACAATGAAAAGATCAATATTATTATTGAACACTGTAGCCAGTATTTTCATTGTTTAGTTTACTTCAGGCGCAGTAAATACTTTCCATCCCCCTCAAAAAATCTTGCATGCACATTTCCACTTGGTCTTATTTGTAAAATGTCAATTTTTATAAAGCAAATTTTATCAGCTGAAATAATTTGTGATATTAAAGAAAAATATGAGAGAAATTAATAGTCCATATCCAGAGCTTACTCACTTCTCTTGGAGGAACCCTTCCATGATTGACCATGTCTTCATGGATGTAGCCATACTTCCCACACTTGGCAACTGCAGGTTGGTGAGGCTATTTAACTCATAGTTTGGGTTGATGGCTGTTATCTCCAATTTCATCCACCATTTAACAGCTCTTGCTTTTTGTGCTGCTTTGGATTTCCATCCTCACCAGACCAGCGGTTTAGTTACCAACCACTCGTCCATACTGAGTTTTAGTATTTATTTTGGTTCTTTAATAAACTTTCCTTTGTTATCACTTTTACACTTTCATTAGATTATGAGGTGTGAAATATTTAAAAAAAAAATTTTTTTTTAAAATACTAGAAAAGACTTCTCTTCTCAACAAGATTCTACTTTTTTCCTATAAAGTTGTCATTAACATTCTTTCTGAAAATTGACTATTTTGTATGCATTAAATGCTTAAAATGAGTTTCTTCTTTCTTTTATGTGTATAGCACAAATTTTGTTTTGTGAAATACTGGCAGCCTGGGGGTTGGAAAGGTTGGACCAGTTTCCCATTGTGAATAGAAAATAACCACTTGAATTCCACCACCCAAGATGTTAATGCTCTAATGTGAAGCATTTTAATTTTCTATCCTGCATCCTAAGAGTTTGGCTTTGGAACATTCTCTAATTTTCATTACGTGCTCTTGAAACTGGACAAGTGTTTTTCTTTTTGTTTCTAAGACTTTGAGAAACCAAATCTTTTATGCATGTCGTCTTATCAATGACATTTAAGTAGAAAATGATACAAATGAAGACATTTAAGAAATTTTTCATAAAATAAATTTAGTATATGAAAAAGAGATCTATATCATTTTCAAACCTTCAACTGATATTGGTTTTAGATAAGTATCCAATAAAGTAAAGTAAAATATAGCCTCCCCAAACTATAAGCTTTTGCATTTTAAAGACAAAGCATTTCAATGTTTGATTTAAATTTTGACAATAGCTGAGTTTAAAATAATATTAAAAAAAAAATTGTATTTTAATATTTGAAAATAGGATTATAGATTGTTTATTTATTTTTTTTCATCCATTTCGTTAAAAGCTATGTTGTGTGAATCACATGTTAAAGGAAGCTGTAATTACAAAGTGCTACGCAATTCACTAAAGAAAGTTATATCAAAGTAATGTAAAAACTAAATCATGGATGAGGGGGTTTCCCTTTGTATTTATCTTGATGCAAATATATATATATATATATTTTGTATTTCTCTCACTCTCTCACACACACACACACACACATGATTTGGCCAACCTTGTGCAATTCTAATACATGAAATAATGAAATGGGACTAGAATTTTGTTTGAAATTAATGCCTGCATTTTTACCCTTTCTCCTTATTTCGAGTTAGGATGTTAACATTAACAAGCATGTGACCAGTGCATGCTCTTTTTCATTTACATTTTCAAGTACTATAATTTGAAGAGCTGATTCTTTGTCTTTTTTACACAGATACTGTTTGTTACTCAACCACATTAAAACGAGGTTCTAAATACATGTTGATAAGGAGAATGGGGGTGAGGGAAAGAAAACATTGAAATATTTTCCTTTTTCTTTTCATTTTGGTTTAATTTTCTCTCTTCAATTTTTCAGAGGACCACAACGACAGAAGTCTAGCAGTGGGAATGTCACGGGTGTTGTCACTAGCGGTGGTAGTGGCGGGAATGTCACTGGGGTTGGGAGTAGTACGACAGGTACTACAGTGACACCCACTAGTGGTGGCAGTGTGGTTGGCAGTGGGGCAGTTGGAACCAGCAGCGGTGGGGGTGGTGCTGGTGGTGTTGCTGGCAGTGGAGGCAACAATAGTGGAGGTAGTGGCACCAACAATGGAGGGGACACAGGCAACACTGGGGTCAGTGTTGTGGTCTCTAGTACCCTGCAAAAGCATTCCTTTGATGAACGTTACCACGAACAGTATAGCAGTGACAGAGAAAGTTTTGAACGGCCGCGGATATCCACGTTATCTCCAACATGTTCTATTTCTCAAGCCAGCAGTCGACACAGTAGTGGTCGTCGGAAAGGTTCTGTCTCTGTGTCCCGTTCGTCCAGTCGCAGTCGGTCAAGATCCAGTTCCAGCAGCGAGTATAGTCGGTCTTCATCAGGAAGCAGTGGATCAAGATCACATTCCAGAAGGTATTCATCCAATCTGTTTATTATTTTTCAAAAAATAAAAATGATTTTTTAAGAACTCTGCGCATAAAAGTTGTTTCCCCATAATAGCTTGTAAGGGAGATAAATCTTGTTTCTCAAATGTAGATAAGGGAGGTAATAAATATAGAATCTAAGGGAAGTAACTTTCTTTCATTGCATGGAAATTTGAAAACTTTATTTTGATTTAATACAATTTTCCTTTGCTGGCTTAAATTTGAAGTTTAGTCATTCATGATATTTAAAATAATTTAATATCACATTTTGAATTTAATAAAAGAAAATAACTCATGATTTTTAACCTGTAATGATTTTGATTTGATTTTGAGATTTAAAAAATAAAATAAATGAACACTTTGGTTTTTAGTCGTGCAAGCAGCCGGGGAAGTTTGCGGCGAATACCTGTTGGTTCAGCATCGAGTCAAAAACACTCTAAGTCAGAAAGTCAAAGTATGATGTCCAGTAAATCCTCAACTGCAGGATCACAGTCGGAAAGAAAGCCACTTGGGATTTGTGTAACGGGTTTACCATTAAGATCCAGTGGTGAGTTTGCTTAATTCTTTCTAGTGAAAAAAGAAAAAAATTCTTTACTAAACTGCAACTGGGGGAAAAAAGGAAAAAAAATTTCCCTTACTTTCACTAAAATTAAGAATATTCAAGCAACGAAATATATAAAGATGAATTTTTTATTGATTATTTTGGGATATTTTCCTTTCAATGTGCTAAGTTTGCAACAATTGTATTTATAATTTTACATATTATAATTTTGACATATCTATGATAAAAGAAATACAAAAATCATTTGCCTGAGTAAATTTTGTAACTTAATTTTCTATTGATTTTTGTACATCTAAAAATTGTTCTTTTTCTCGTAATATGCATTTTAAGTTTCTTCTTAATAAAGATAAATGGGTTAAAAAGCCGCTTACCAATTCTTTAATATATTTTCTTATTTTTAGATACTAGTCTTCGAGATGGTCTTTTTCATGAATATAAAAAACATGGAAAAGTTACTTCTGTACAGGTGCTAGGACAAGGGGAAGAAAGATATTCAGTGGTCAGTTTCCGGAAGTAAGTGTGTTTTTGTTTTTGGGTTTTTTCTCCTCTTTTGTCATTCTAATGTTTTCCAATTGTTTAATAATTATGAACTGAATATGCATTACAATTTACACGACTAGCTTGAACTTGCAATAAAATTTAAAAAATTAAGTCTATATTATGTAATTATATCTATAGGATCTAACTTCATTAGAACTACTTTTACTGTTTTGACCAGTATTCAATTAAAACAAAATGTTTTTCAGAACTTTGTCAGTATAATTTCATTTTTACAGTTTGTATTTCAATGTAATAATTTCAATGTTTTTGAAGAATGTTAGTTACTGAAATAATTCATTTTGAAAAAAAAAATTCCCTAATTTTCTACAGACCTGAAGATGCAGCAAAGGCATTAGAAGCTTCACAGGACAAAATGTTTTTTGGAAAGAAAATCAAAGTTATGGCTCATGAAGGAGTTGGTAAGGTTTTTTTTTTTTTTTTTTATCTGACTAAATAAAATATCAGACATTTTATATTAAGTTAATTTTAATCCACTGAAATTATGATTGTAATATACCATGTAATTCTTAAACATACCTTTTCTTGAGTTTATTATAATTCCATTATTTCAGAAGTGGAAGATAATGAGTTCCGTCCCCCAGAAGCTGAATGTGATGAATACCACCCTAAGGCAACACGAACATTATTTGTGGGAAACTTAGAAAAAGAAATAACGACACAAGAACTTAGAGAACGTTTTAAGTCTTTTGGAGAAATTATAGTAAGTTTTTGATTGTTACTAAATTACCATAAGGTTTTGTTTTTTTTGTGTGTGTGTGTGTGTGTCTATAAAAAGATTAGAAATTCACGTGTATTGTATTCATTTTCGAATTTTCTCAGTTAAAACTTGTTTCTCATTTACAGGATATTGATATCAAACGTCAAGGTGCAGTTTCAGCATATGCATTTGTACAGTATGCAGATATTACAAGTGTTGTAAAATCTCTCCGAAAAATGGAGGGCGAACATATAGGAGCCAACAAAATAAAGGTGACCACTAAAATAATTTTTGTTCTATTTTGAAGATTCAATTCATTTTTATGTAATATATATAAATTTATAGCCATATAAAATTTAATTTGAATAATACAATTGTCTTATATAGTAAACTAAACTATTGATTTTTTTTTTTTTTTTTTTTTTTTTTAAAGAATGTACTCTTTATGTAATTGATGTTGTTTAAATTTCAGCTTGGTTTTGGCAAAAGTATGCCAACCAATTGTGTGTGGCTTGATAACTTGTCTGAATCTGTCACTGAGAAGTTTCTATGCCAGCAATTTGGCCGCTATGGTGAGGTCAGTCATGCTGTGATTGACCGGTGTAAAGGGCGAGCCTTGATTTATTTTACAAGTATGGATACAGCTCAATATGCAGTCAACGAGATGAGGAACAGGATTTTGAAGAAGAAACGAGTGCAGGTAATTGCCTTTGAAAAACTAAACTTTCTTTTTTTGCATTTCTATTGTCGTTATTTCTCCCACCACCAACCCCTAAAAAAAAAAAAAGAGAGAGAGTTCATTCATTCATTTGACTGAAATAACTGGAGGTGGGGGGGGGGGATGAGTGACCAGGCATTTAGTTGAATTTGTGGTTAGTCCTTAACTTCTCTTTTGAAATCCATAAAATGAAGATTTCCTTTTTTCTCATTGATTCAAAAAAGAAGACTTTAAATACTCTTTTGGATAAGTTTGCTTCAGTGCAAACAAAAGTTGTCACTGATAGATTGAAAATGAAGAATTTTCTTTAAAATCATTCAGTTTGGCACAGCGATTAAGTGAACAATTTAAATTTACATAATGAGAATCAGACCAGCATGACAAGACAACATTGTTCAAAATCATGTATCTAGCCAAGAAACACTCTTGTTTACACTATTTATTACATTGTTCAGACTGTTGTCTTAGTCTTTGTTGCCACAATATAAATATTGTAAATAATTACAATAGTTCATCTCAGAAATATAGCCAAACACTTTGTCACATATTTCCATAAAAGAATTTTCATTTCATATGCTAATCCCCTAACTTTGATGTGAGGATAAGATACTTGATTTTGATTTTATATAATAACTATTCATGTCTTCCCTGAACATTTTCCTTTCCTTTTTGATAAATGTGTTTTGACCTTTGCACTTAAAATGTGGCATATTGTCAACCTCTTAAAAATGTTGTTCAGTTCGAGAATTAACTAATTCCCTGTAACTTTCATCTTGTTTACAGAACCAGGAAATTATTATATTTTTTATTCATTTTTCTCTTACAATTTGGTGTTTTTCTTCCAAAGGAACAGGCGTTTTGGAAAATATTGGACCTTTTTTTGTGTGTGATGTATTATTGAAAAAAATTTGTTCTTTACTGGCTACGTTTTTTTTTTTTTTTTTTTCTTTTTTTTTTCTTTTTTTTTCTGGAACTTTTGTTCAATTTCAAGCAAAAATGATTTTGCATTTAAAATTTCATATGTATCTCAGTAAATTTTTTTTTCTATGCTAAAAAAATTTAATTTCTGAGTCAGATTAGTATACTTTTAACATGCTGCAAAATTTACGACTAATGGTCTATAAAAACTATTAGTAGTAAATTCAAATTTTCTCTACGTATTTCACAAATGTGCTTTCATAAAAATATTTCAAGTTTCAAAACTACTTATTGGGTAAAGAAAGAGCCGGTTTTTAATTCAATTGCAGCATTGTTTATATCTCTGAGAAGAGCCATTAATATTCTTTTTGTTGTGTATCTTTATTTTATTTTTTTTTTTATTGCTGATCCATACTTCAGCCAAGATCCAGTACATAATTCAACCTTACAAGGTCTGATCAAAAAGCATCAGAGCTGTTGCTATGATAATGAAGCTAAAATCCATAGAGTGAAACTGCTTTGCATGGATTGATTTTGAATTCTGTTGTAAATGCACAGTTAGTTATAACATTCTCACTTGTGTTTGTAGAAGTGCTTGAAAGGAAAATGTAGTGTAGTCATCTCACTACACAACATAGGATCCATCAGTCATGGCTTGTGAAGCAGTTTTGGGCCAAGCACAACATTTCCCAGGTTCGACAACTACCATGTTCCCCAGATTTCATCCCTTGCAACTTTTACCTCTTCAAAAAATCAAATTCCACTTGAAAGGAACAAGATTTCAAACCATCAAGTAAATCCAAGAAAATGTGGCAAGGCAACTGCTTTCTATCCCCAGAAAGGAATGGTTCTATCAATGGAAATAACACTGGATAAAGCATGTGGATTCAGAAGGGGACAACTTTGAGGGAGATTAAATGCCGATATGTGTTGTTTTCCTTTTTATAGCACCTGTCTCAATACTTTTTGTTCAGACCTTGTGTATAAGAATTGTGGCAAATACAGTATTAGTCTTTAAAAGATCTTTACTAGAATTGATTCTTTGTGGGAGAGTAAAAGAGTCAACAAAATATTGTATTTATAACTCTCTGTACAAATCTGGAATTGTATAAAATGGAGAAACCAGTCATTCCCAGTCAAATTTGAAGAATGTAAATAGGTAGAAAGAAAACTGATAGAGCAGATTTTTTTCTGGGAGAGAGGGAGGTTATGTATTATCCTGTCTGGGAAGAGTCCTGGAGAAGGAAAAAAATTAAAAAAAAAAAACTGCACTAAGTCAGATTAGATTATGGCATTGTTATTTTTGCTTGTCAAAGGTGTTGGGAACTCCTTTGTATGCAGATTAGATGTTGGTATGGTCTTGTTTGTGTACGAAGCAAACTGCTGAAATGGGTTCTGATCAAGTTAGTATGCTAACAACCTTTTGCCATTTTATAGTTTGTTTTTTTTCCCTCATATTGGTTATACATCTGACTCTGGCTGAAGAATAAGTTGGCCAAAGCCTGATAAAAACATCAAGAACATAAAGAAATTTAATTGCCATATTTTGCAATATATATTGTAAATGTTTTAATCTTTGTAACAATGTCATTTAACAAGGTTTTGGTGTAGATATTTGAGCCTGGTTACAATTTAAGCTGTAAAATGAACATTCATAGTGGGAATTGTTGGATATGGTGAGTTAATTTATTATTTATTCTGGGAAAGTTTTGCATTAGCCAGGAACTATTCAGGTTTCTCATTTTCATGAATTTAGAAACTCAATTGAAGCTGTTTCTTTAGAATTTGACTTGGAAAGCTAGCATATTTTTGAAGTATGATCTGCATTGAAAACAATTCAGCTGAAATAAAAGTTGAATTTTTATTTATTTTATTTTTATATTTATGCATAGAAATTTAAGGCAAATACTTAAAGATGTCTTCAGAATGTTTTACATTTATCAAAAGATTTCAGTGAATTTTCTTTTTCTCTCTCCCTCTCTCTTTTTTTTAAGTAATCCTCCATTCTCAAACATTGTTAAAATATTTAAATTATTTTAAATATTTTCATTTGCATTATAAGATAATTTCATTTTATTGTTAAAATTTTACAGATTTACTGACTTTAATGCTGGCTCTATTGAACCTGAAATTCTCTAAATTTTCTGAACCATGTTGAAAAAAAATTTAACTGTGAAAATTCTATAACTTAAAAAAAAAATAACCGAAATTTCTACTTCATTTTTCAAAGATTTCTTCTTTTTTTTTCTCGCTACTGCTAATTTGATTATCAAGAATCTAATTTGGAGCCAAAAAATACTAGGATTAATTACATTAGTTAGGTATTTAGATTCATTGATGATCTCTAAAAATTCTCTAGCCAGTTACAATCACATAGGCCACACTTGACATTAAATACTGAATATCAGTTGATGTGTGTGTGCTGGGGCGGGGTATTTAAACTGCATTCTGTGTATAACTGAACTCTGTGGCTTTGCCTGATAAGTATTAGTTCTTTCTTGACTATAATGTCAGCAAACTGAATCTCTGAATTACATACATTCTACAATTTGAAAATTCTTCCTGGATACAATAGATTGTTTCCATTTCTGTTCCTCATGAAAGACTTATTTTTTAAAAAAATTTTTTCTCTTGCTGTTTTTATTTAATAGAAATTTAAGAACAGACATGACTTGGCTATTCTCTTTCTTTTGTCTCTGAATGAATTCATTGCATTTTATTTTCTAATTAATATATCTGTACATGGATTTAGAATTTGTGAAAAGATTTCCACTGTATTGTTTTTTAAACTAAAGTTGATCTCATTAAACTGAGATTTTCTTTTTACTTTTTGAGAAAAAAATTAAAAATATCTCTTCTCCTCTTTGTCGTGCCATTTCCAATCTTGTGATTGCTGCTCTCTTCATCTCAATAAATTTACAGTTTGTTGTTTACAAAACTTTTAAAATCTGCTCTTAAGCTGAAAAGGAGAGAAAAACTAATAAATTGAATATTGTCCATGAATATTTAATCATTAATATTTGAACTATTACTAGAAAAATCTTCCCAAAATTTTTCTTCCTCAATTTTAATTTTTTTCTTGCTGAAGATTTTAACTATTGTCTAAATTTTCATTGTTTATTGATTCTGTTTAAATATATGAAGAGGTGCTGAAAATATCTTGACCTGACACATTTCCCAAAATCTGTATTCTGATGTTTGGTGATTGAAATACTGATTTTAGGAAGTAGGTTAAGTTGTGACTTTTTCAGTACCCCAGCTTATATTAAAAGATGTTATGTGTATTTGGTAAAAAAAAAAATTGAACAAGTAGCATCCATTGAGTGTAACTTTGTTCACTAATATCTACTATGATATTGCTCGTTTAATTAACATATTTACATAATTTCTGATAGTTAGCCTTTCTCCTTTGATGAATCTTTGTAGACTGGTGACTTTAGACTCGGTGGACATCTAAATGTAAGTGAATATTAATTTTGTGTCATTACATAGCTGGAGGTATACATACATTTTACACACACACACATCTCCCCATAAAACACTTACATATAACACTTCCATGTATACATTACACACACACACACATACACACAGAAAATGTAGTGATGGGACCATCCAGTCTTGAAGCACCTGAATGAATGGCCATACATGTCTCTTGGCTAAATTAAAGAACATCTTTCTCCCTCATTTTCCCTTCTCTCTCTCTCTCTCTCTCTCATTCTCTAAATAAATCAATGAATAAATATATTTTCTTATCCACTTTCTACAACATAGCAAGCATGATTTTTTTAAAAAAAGAAGAAAAAAATTGTAATGCAAACAACTAGGTTCCATTAGGGGCACTGCATGCAGAAAAAAAGTTAAACGAAAAAAACACCCCCTCAACTTTCTGCATTATTTTCATCCTTATTATGTAAGCATGATTTACCCCCTGCCTCCTTTTCATATTCTCTTTGGCACTCTTATGTTTCTTGTGATATTTGCTTGCTGTGTGGATCAGAAGTAATGTTAGAAGAAAAGAGAGAGCGGGTGAGAAAGATGAATAATATACCCATTTCCTTAAGTCTTAAAGTTTAAACTTTTAAATAAAATACCTTTCCTTATCGCCCCCACCATTCTTAGCCCATTGTTTTGACCTTCTGTTAATATCCTTCACTTTGCTTATGTCCCTTTTTGTACTTTAAAAGAAGCATTTTAAATCTTTAGTTTAGATGGGTTTCAAATTTATAGGATTCTTACGAGTAAAGTTTATTTTCCCTTTACCATAGATTTTTCCTTCCGAAATTTGGTTTTCTCTATATTTTTCTCTCAAAATTCTAATAATTTCCAAATTATGTAAGCCAACATTCAGTTTTCTGCATGTCTTGTGGCATGAGAGAAGAGGCATTAGAGCCATTTCTCAGTGAATAAATAAACCACTTTTACATAAAACTTGCTATATTTACATTCAACTGATGGCAGCTGAAATTCAGCTCAAGAGCTTGATTGCCTCAATTGGCATTTTTTATGTGCAGTGTGAAACTTATTCTTTTCACATTTGATGCTTGTCCTGTGCAAGCATTTAGACAACAAGTCCCATGTACATTGTTTTTTGTTTGTTTTTGTTACTTTTTAAAAATTTTTAACTGCAGCTTGTTGACTGCTGCATGAGATTCAATATTTTTTTTTTTTTTTTTTTTTTTAACAATCTGCACTTTCTCATTGTACTTGGCTGTTTTATTTTTTTCCCTTAAACAACAAAACAGCACAGTTTTGAAGTTTTTTTTTTTTTTTTTTTTTTGTTTTTTTTTAAATCTGATTGAGAATTAATTTTCCAAGCTTTGAAATTGAGCAAAGTTGATTGGTGATTCTTTTTTATGATCAGTGAGCCATGTCTGGTCTTGAATGTTTTAAAGATCATTGGAGCTTCTGTGATTCTTGAATTCTTAGTGGAGCTGAACCTAACATTCTTTGCAGATTAAATATGTAAGGTTGACTTTGGCATTCCCACTCCTCTCCTTCCCCCTTCACTCATTTCAGTGCCTTTTTTTTTACCTTTCCAGTATGTTTGTACATGCATACAATATGCCACAAAATTACAATCAAATGTTGAAATAGCTACATTTACTTGTGTGCAGTGCTCTTTTCTCCTGTCTACATCAGTTAACTGATAAATTCACAAAACAAGTACATTAAAATCAGTTCAAAGCAATTTGGGTTGCTTGTGAACTAGACTAGAACAATTATAACTTGTACAAAAGAAAACCTTTTCTCTTCTTCAAAAATCTAGTCTCATTCTGTGAATGAATGAAATTGTTAATGTGTGTCAGTTAATCATTTTAATGTGTAACCTAAATTTTCTCTCAATTATTTCACTTTTCTCCCAACAAATTTTGCTCTTTGAATGTTTATATACTGTTATGCTTGTAGTCTATCCAATTTCATTTAAACACTTTAGAATTCTATCAAAGTTGGACCTTTACTCACCTACTTATTGTGTCAACTTCATGTGTGAAGACGGATGCCATTAATTTCAAATATCATCTTTTTATTATTCAATTCTATAACTAAACAACAATCTGCATTGCTATTTAAAAGAAAAATATAAGACTACAGAATTTCAGTTGCATGTTGAGTTTCCTATTTTTGTCTTGCAAATGAAATTTTGATTGAAAGTAAAATGAATAAAGGTTTCCAACTGTTTAAATGTGACCGTGCATGCACTTTCTTTATGTATGTGTTGGATCACACGTTCATTTATTTGTTATCATTGTCGTTTAGTTCTTTTTATAGTATTTCAAAATAACCTGATTCTTTAAAAATGATTGTTCTATATGCCAAAAAATGTTTTTGTAATATTTTTCCAAAATATTCTATTTAGTTCTATATTTTAAATTTAGCTTTCTAGTAGAAATTATTTTTGTTCAGAAATAATTGCCTTCCATAAAACTTTGCAAAATTAGACACTATATGAACTGATAACAGCCTTCAAACATTTAGTAAGCACATCTCAAGAAATAAGTTTTCCTTGATTTTTATTAAACCAAAAAAAAAATCATTAAATCTGTAAAATTATTGAAAGGAAAATTGTAAAACTATCTTTACAAGTAGTATGAGAGTTAATATTTTATATATTATGTGTGTGTGTGTGTGTGTGTGTGTATGATTTTTAATTTTTATTTAATTTTTTTTTTAATCTTCCTTTCAGCCTAATTGATTAAGAGTCAGATTGTATTAGATGTGTATCTTGAGCTTATTTAAAACGGAAGATGATTTTCTCCTACTTTTGAGATTTATCTTGTCAGTGCATAGTAGAAAACTTTTATTTATATTTGTTTTGGGGGGAAAGAACATTCCATTTTTAATTTCTTTCTTTCACAGATTGACTTTGCTAGTCGAGATTGTCAAACAGCTTTCTTTGAAAAAATGGAGCGGACGGGTCAGCTGCAGCCTGGAGAACGTCCTGATGAACGAGGAGGGCGCCTCTACCGGCACAATAGGGGAGCCAATTTCGAACAATATTATGATTCTCCTGCTACTCCATCTGCTTATAAAGAAGATAGTGCAAGGTAATCATTATTTAATTTTTTCTTCTGTCCTTTGTTTCAATGTTTAAAAAAACAAATAAAATAACTTTCCAAATAATTGGTCTAAATGAAACTACTTAATGTAGCAGCTGTAAACATGAAAGATAAAATCTTGCATACCTTGATCAGCATTAAGCACAAATTGTCCCAAATCATTAACTATAAAATATCATTTAGAAATGACAATACGACAACTGTCCAAATAATGAATCATGAATGACAATGCAGTACATAAAAAACAATTTGCTAAAAACTCTGGTGCAACTCAATCATTTTAATTTTTAGCAATTCTAGTCATGCTATAAAATTTACTTTGTCATCCAATCTTTAACGTTATTTTGTCATATCCACAAATCATATGGTGAGACGGGTTTCAGATTACAATCTTCTCTGGTGCCATGCTCTCATGGCACCAGTGATTTTGGCCTTCGTCACTTACAAACTTGAAACTTTCCTGATCTTTGGATCATTGAACACATACATAAAAATGGAATATGTTTGGTATTTTTTACAGTTCTCTACATAATTACAGCTGACATTGGTCCTCACTTTAACTACAATAAAACGTCAGATACCAAATAGGTTATTTATTCAGTCAGTTAAGTGCCATACGTGATACACGCTTTAGTGATTATCTCGAAAGAGACATGGCTGACTGAGCAAAAGACATTCCTGCAGTAGGTTGCCATTACTTTCTATGGTAGACTGGTTACCAACCAAGGCTATAGAACCCAATCTGTCCTGTTATTTGACCCATAGCTGGACAGAGAAGCAGCAGTTTAATGCCTTTCCCAATGTATTAATCCATGTAAGTGAATGCAACAAATTCTAACTTGGCTCTCTGATATCTTGTTCTGAGCCAATATCCACTACATCACAAAAAAGAGGCAGACATAACTGCAGTATGAATTTACTTCATTGGGCAGATACATTTGCTTCCACTTTGGCTTTCAAATTCCCAAATCACAGACATTACCTATTCTGTTCCATATTTCTCTTAACAATTTGTTCAGGAACAAACATTATTTAATCTCAAAATCTTATGTGTTTTCATTTGTTAACAATTACCAACCTTTTCCTCCCTTAATGCCGAAATCACCTCTGATTGTATGACAAAATATTTTTGTCTTTATTATAAAAATTTTCAATATTCGAATCAGTTTATTTGCTAAAGTTTTCAATATTTTCAAATCTCAGATATGAGACTGGCAGTGTAACACCTGTTGCTACAACTACAAGGGTTGGACTGACTCCACCTCAGTTCAGTACAACAAAACGTAGCCGGGCAACAAATTTTCAAGCCTCTTCAACCAGACAAGGATCCTCTTATAGAGGAAGACATTTTTCTGAAAATACTTACTCTGAAGAATTCTCTGCAAGTCAAAGACAAAGGTAAATTTAAGCTTCTTTCATATTTCTACCATGACTTTTTAATGTTTACATTCTGTGTGTTTATTTATCATTTAGCACAAAATGATTTATTACAATTTTTTAGAATTTTCATATCAGTTTTTAAAATTTAGCAAAGTAAAAATAAAATAACAATCTAGTTATTTCTTTGCTTCACTTAACAACCACTTATAACTTTACAAATAGAATATTTTGTTATTGTAGGGAAAGAATGGATTGTGAAAATATATTTTTTTTTAAAGCTCTTTTAAATTTATTTTTCCAGCTTTTTTCTCATTAAGCATTGAAAATATTTTTTTTCTCTCACTAGACATATTGATGAATACAGTCAAGGAAGTGCTCCCCCTTATGCCGAGGAAGATTCTTATGAGCAGGAGTTAAGAGAATATGGTTACAGTCAACGGGAACGCCGTGAGAGAGGTAATGTCACTCCACCAAGACGATATCACAGTCCTTATCGGGAAGACAGGCATTCAAATGCTGACAAAGAGTCAACGCGGGGCAGTCGTTACGAAGAAGCCTTCACCAAAGACAGATATGATTATTATAGTGATAGTCCTGTCAGCGACAGTGGACATGATGAGAACTGGGTTGATCATCATACATTAGATCTTTCAGATCGTCATGCCACACCAACAAAGATGAAATACTCAAGTCGTAGTGAGACGCGCTTAAAGCAATCATCTCGAGATCACAGCCCCGCCATTGAGTTTGCTTATAGGCACTCACCAGTGAGGCGAAGAAGCAAAAGCAGAAGTAAGAGTGGGAGTCGAACAGAGAGCCCAAGTCGGAGCAGGAGCCGGACGCCTCTAAGGGAGAGGCGGAAAGAATCGGTGTTTCGACCGCGCTCTCCCCACACACCACAAACACCTCCTACACCAACAGAAGAAGAACCTCCCATCTATTCTAAAATCCGACCAATCAGTCCTACTTCCCGGTTTGATGAATTTGATCGAACGGGAGAATTGAAGAAAATATGCAGGACAGATGACAAAATTGAAGGCTTAAGGTCTTCTGATCATGAAAAAGTGTACAGTATGAAATGTATGGGAACTCCTGCTATGTCTTTCATGAAAGGAGAAACAACACAAGCTCGTAAAAAGAGTAGGGAGTTTGATGATAGCAAGCATGATGTCATGACAGGACGGCTGCATAAGTCCCAGGTTCCTGCAAGCAACCGGCTGTTAGAATCTGCACTTCAAGACAGACATCAGGTCATGTTAAAGAAGGCAGATGAACTGCACCATGATAAAAATCGACTAAACAGACGCAAACTCTTAGACCAGCCGCATGGTAGCTCAAGTCATTCCAGTGGCCATGATGATTCAGATCCCGGTTCATTTGCTGAGACTGATCTTGGCCATTTGCATCGAGAAAAGCGGCTACTTCTTGAAAAGTTAAAACAATTAGAAGATGCTGGAAGTCCCAGTGATAACGAATCTCTATCAACACACGAGGATCTGCGAGAAGATGGACATGGTCGGTTTGTGCCAAGGAAAGGCCGAACTGATGATCCTCTCTGCAGCAGTTTACGGCACGGACTGAGCGACCTGCATGGAAAGGAAAAACGAAAACTGGAACCTTCTCAGAGCTTTCGAAAACAGATGGAAGCCAGACGCCTGTTAGAACAGACTCAGGGAGAGTCGAGTTTGTTATCAAAATCCAAAAAGACTGTGGAAAAAGTTGTGATGCTTGATGGCATGGATAGTGAAGGGGAAGAGGAAATAGGAATTACATCTCCAAAAGCAATCCCCACTGCATTCAAGCCCAAGAGAAAGAAAAAACTTGAAGAAGACCCTGTGTCTGGTGTCCGCACTGGCAGGTTCTATCGTATGAAGAAAAGTGGGATGATGAGTAGTGACGATGAGAAAGATCATTCAAAATCTCTTGAATCAGAAGAACCTGTTATGAGGCGTACCAGTCGCGAGAGCAAAGACGAATTGTCAGCTGTTATAAGCCGGTTTAAGGAGCAGTCTAGACACTCTGAATTAAGTCGGGAGGTTTCCGAGTCCGGGTCTCACAAGGAATCAAGAGAGTACAAAATGGTCCATATGACCTCAAAGGACGGAATGGAGACGGGTACAAAAATTATCAAGAAAGAACTGTCTGTCGATGATGTTGTTCAAGATCCTCGACATGAAATAAAGAAAGAAGAGCCTCTTTCTTTACCATTACCCCGTTTTGCTTTGAAACATAACACATCACCTGTTGAGTCTCCTCCTCCTTGTCCTTCACCACCTCTATTGCCTGTTGGGCCCAAGGCTCGTTCTCCTTGTTTCTCCCCACAATGCAGTAGCAAATCCCAGTCTCCAGCAATGTCTCCTGCTGGTTCATTATCAGACGTGTCACATGATACAGCTAATTCTAATCTCCCCGAGTCTGGACTGAACAGGTTACATGAGCAGAAAGATGAAGATCAGCTTACTAAAGATTTAGCTGCCAGTTCAAGTGGAATCAAGACTCTCTTACCAAACCCCGATGGTGACGACAACTTGTCGGACAGTTTGAGCGAACTTAGCTGTTCCTCTCTTGATGAAAAAATTCGACAGTTGGATAAAAAACTCAATATGACTCCTGTACCCCGGCCCATTGATACATCTACACCAGGCTTGTATGGGAAGTTCAAAATCAAAAAGAAGGAAACTCCTCTGTCTGGCGGAAGTATGTTGACATCAAGTCTTCAGAGTGAGCCATCAGATATTGTCAAATCATTGCTTTCTCGATCAAGTATATTTGACCAAGATTCAAAGCGGTTAGAGCAGATACATGAAAAATACGAACCAAAAGAGATCAACATAAATATTGAAGACTCACCCCCCAAGATGAATATCCGAACTAAAGCAGCAGCTAAAGAAATGCCCCCGACTATGCCTCAGAATTTCAGCCCTCTTATGTCTTTTAGTCCCTATAGTTCCACTTGTAGCATTACTTCCCCATTTCAGCCTTTTACCCCCGTATTGTATCAGCAGCACTCTGTGATAGGCTTGTCAAATACTCCTTCTACTCCACAGTTTTGGGGAGCCTCAACACCAACCATGAGCTCACCTACAAAACCACTTGTGGATGTGGCAGCGCCAGTTTCAGTGTTAAAAAAGACTCCGCTCACTCCTGCAACATCAGAGCTGTCTGTCAAAACTGAAGAGCTACCCCAAGTTGTATCTTCTTCATCGCCATCGGCTCTGCCAGAAATTAGTTTGCCACCTGTACGGCAGCCAGAGGATACTCCACTCATCTGCTCTCATATTACCCTGGGGAGTCCATGTTTAGAGCAAACAGAATCTGCAGTGAAAAAGGAACTTAATGTCCCTTTAGTCACTGGCAAGAATGAAGTTGCTGGTTGGATGTCTCCAAGGAAAGATCTCAAAGTGGAGGAGATGAATGAAGTTGATCCAAAAGAAAAAAGAGAACTTATCGCTGGTCCAGTATCTATGCCGTCCACATCATCTGGTTCCTGTCTGGGAAAGAGGAAATCTTCAGATGATTTGGATTCCCCCAGGAATAAGATGATGAAAACAGAATCCAAATCCTGTCCTCTTGTGATGAAGCCTCAGGAAATTCCAAAGAATGACAGCTTTGACAAGACTGAAGCAAAAGATGAGCCAGTGCAGCAGCCTCGGAAGAAAGCTAAGCACAGTGAGTCTGCAAAACCTAAAGAGGATAAAGAGGGTGAAAAGAAATCGCTTGTGGTGTCTTCGATCAAACCCAGCAAGTCACCCGAGAAGAAACTGGTGAAAACTCCAAGTCGTGAAAAAAACGAAAAGAAAGAGCTCGCTGAGGGCGAGAAAAAAGATGTTGAAAAGAAGGCAGCTGAAATGCCAGCACAAAAGAAAGACCCAAAGTGTTCGAAAGACAGTGATAAAGGTGCCGAGAAATGTAAGTCAAGTGGCAAGGAGCAGGTCTGTGATTTAGATGAGAAGGCGAAATTGAAGAACAGTCATTCTGAACGGAAGCATGACAAAAGTGAAAAAAAGGAAAAAAATCGTACAAAAAGCACAGATAGCAAGTCTGACAAAGAAAGAAGCTCAAAGGAAGGTGAAGCAAAAGAGTCTCATAAAAAAGACAAATTAAAATCTAAAACTGATGGCCGGTCAAGAAGCAAGTCTGATGACAAAGGAGATGCTGATGCTTCCAAAAATGGCCGAGCTGGTCATGAAAAAGTAGAAGCAGAGAATCTGTTAAAGACCCCCAAGTCTCACCGGAAATCTGAAGAAGACAAGGGAGACGACAAAACGGACATTGTAAAATGTTCTGAATCGGGCAAGTCTGTCAAAACTCATCACCGTTTGGATCAGTCGGAAAGTGAAACTTTGACAAAAAACAACAAAGCACATCATAAAGCTGACCAGGAAAAAATTGAACTTGATCCGTGCAAGGGGAACAAATCTCACCATAAGGCTGATAATGATAAAGCAGATGGGGAAGGGCTGAAGTCTTCTGGAAAATCTCACCAAAAGTCATTGGAAGGGCTGGAAAAAGTAGAGACCGATGTCTCCAAGAATAAATGTGGCAAAGTGGAAGCTGAGAAGACAGAGACTGAAAGTTCCAAGGCTAGTAAATCCCATCATAAATATGAATGTGACAAAGGGGAGGCTGATGGAACTAAACCCAGCAGCAAGTCTCACCACAAACATGACCAACTAAAGTCTGAGGCAGACAGCTTGAAATCAAGTAAGCTGCATCACAAGTCTGACAAAAGTAACCGCAGTTCTTCAGACCGGACGCGGAAAGATAGTGTTAAAAGTGGCTCAGATCGTAAGAAGAATGAAAAAGACAAGACAGACAAGACTGAAAAGCAGGAAAAGTCAGATCGGCTGGAAAAGGCTGAAAAACTTGACAAAGATAACAAAAGTGAAAGCAAAGATAAATTAGAAAAAACAGAAAAATCAGAGAAAGAAAAACTGGAAAAGGAAAAATTTGATAAAGAAAAATCTGATAAAGCAGAAAAAGAAAAATCTGACAAGGAAAAATCTGACAAGGACAAAGATAAAACAGAGAAAGAAAAGCAAGACAAGAGCAAACCTGATAAGGAAAAGCCGGAAAAAGAGAAGCCAGACAAGGACAAACAAGAAAAACCAGATAAAGACAAACAAGAAAAGCCAGAGAAAGAGAAACCTGACAAATCTGAAAAGGAAAAACCAGATAAGGAAAAACCTGATCGATCAGACAAAGACCGGTCAGAGAAAGACAAATCTGACAGGTCTGAAAAATCTGATAAGTCTGAGAAATCTGAGAGCACTGAAAAGACAGACAAGTCTGAAAAGGAAAAGTCTGATAAAGAAAAGTGTGGAGATGAGAAGAAAAGCGAGTTCTGCCTCGATGCCTTTGGTCCGTATGTGTCCATGTACGACAAGGTGAAGAGACGGTCCTGCAGTAATAAGGACAAGGACATGGAAGACATGCGCAAGAAACTAAGTCAGCTTAAAAATACGCGCAAGAAAAGGGGCAGCAAGCCAAGCCGAAGTGATGAGACAGAGAGCAGCGTGCAGAACACGGATGACGAGAGCAGCACGGGCACTTCATTTGTGGCCTCCAAGAAAGAGATCCTAACAGAAGAAAAAGACGAAACCACAAACAAGAAGAAAAAAAGGAATGTAATTGAGAGCTCCTCTTCAGAAGAGGATCCACCAACGTTCATACCCACACCCTCCAAGAGAGAGCTGAAAAAATCTTCTCCAAAGACCCGCCCAATGCACAAAAAGTCCAAGGCCGTCTTAGAGGTTTCTTCTGATAGTGACACTGAAGAGAAAGATTATAAAAAGATCTCTAAACTGGCCAAGCAGAAGTTGGGCCCATCGTCAGCTTTGCTGCATGAGCAGAGGAACAACTCCACGGATGCAAAAAAGGACAGTCAGGATGAAATGCTGACAGAAAAGACAGAAAAGCCTAGTCGCAAAAAACCAAGCAAAGAAAAGAAGAAGAAATGTGAAAAGGAGAAGAAGAAATCAAAAAAGTCTGCTGACAGGTCTTCTAAAGACGAGAAGAAAGTTTTGCCTAAATCTTTGCCTGTGTTCAATGATATCAGTGAAATGCCAGGTGTGGACTCACACGGTTCCCAAGTTGTCAGCATCCTGTCGGACAGCATATACATGGACATAGCCCACGAAGATTCTTCGAAGGAAGATTATCTCCAAATGCAAAAATCAAATAAGCCATCTGTAGCAACGGCATCAACGGTAGAAGATGAGGAGGAGGAGGACGAGGAAGAAAATGTTTCTGATCTTGCTGTTGGCACTATTCCTGGCACCAATGCTGCGACTGCTGATGAAGATGAATCCAAGCCCTTTGCCCAGCCGAAGTCGAGCAAAGATGCCTTCTCTCACAAAATTGAAGGCCAAGTTGAGAGCTTGTCAGAGAAACTCTTCCTGCCCATAAGTCTGAGTGGGGCTTCGGCCAAGGACTCTGAGGAGAACCACCATGCTGATACTGAGGATGAGCCTCCTGACATGTCATCAAAATCAAACAAGAGCAAGAAGAAGAAGAAGAAAGAGAAAAAGAAACATGAGACCAAGTCGAAGAAAAGTTCCAAGAAGAATGTTATGAAGATAATGCTTGATGACAATGTTTTCTTAAATGACCAGCCTGAGGCAACACAAGAGGAAGAGGATGAAGAAGAAAACACAAAGTCTTTCCATATTAACATTGATGCTTTTCTTCTTTCTAGTTCTACAAAAGAAGAACCAAGCGACTACATTAAAGTTGAGCCCCTTTCTACAATAGATGATGATATGAAGCAAGATGCTAATTTGGATGAATTAAAAAGGACATCATCTTGTGAAGATATCAAGGTAGCAACTAATGATGACTTTCTGGAACACACTGTTAAAGAAGAGACTCCCAAAGATTGCATGGAATCTGCAGATCAGCTTCCAGCCAAGGTTGAAGAAGAGCAGCCAAAGGAAGAATTGGAGGCTGAGGAAGATGAAAGGGAGAGGATTGAGAAGCAGAAAACTGATTCTATGATGGAAAGTAACTGCACCAATTTAGAAAAGTATCAAAATTTTCAAGAAGATGTCTATGATTTTGACAAGTCAGAAAATATCACCGAGAAAATGACTGATTCTGAAAAATTAAAGAAATTTGAAAAAATCTATGATTCTGACAAGGTAAAAAAGGTCTCAGAAGAAACTTTAGATTCTGACATTCCTAAGAGTGTTGAGGAAGCGTCTCCTGAGTTCCTCTTACTATCAGCAGAGGAGGTCAATGAGGAAGACACAGACCAACCGGAACCCACACCTGAAGAACAATCGGATCTTGATGGTCATAAAGGAACTGTGGAAGATATTAGAAATCAAAGTCCTGAACACTCGGATACAAAAGAGTTGGACAGTCCTTATCAGTTAAAAGAGCAAGATGATACTGTAACGGATGTATTTACCGATTTGAAGAAACTTGATAAATGCTACTCTGAAGTTGAAGATGACAAAGACGACAACAAGAATGTTGCAAAAAAATCCCAACTTGTTGACTTAGTTGAAAAAGAAGAAACTGAAAAGGCTGAAGAAGAACCTAAATCACCCGAAGCCTCAGAAGTGGTAAAAGATCCCATAGATGGGTCCTGTGAGACAACAGTAGATGGTGAGGACCTAAAAAGAGAGGAAAGCAAAGATCAAGATGCTAGCAGTTTTGAGAAACTAGCAGAAACCACTGAAAAAGTAATTGGAATGTTCAATTTCAGGCTGTTGCAGGATGATGTTGTGGACAAAAAAACAGAGGTTCTTCTTAAAGTACATGATACCGAGGTATCCGCTTTAGGTGTGGATCAGGTTCTTGATAAAACAAACAGCAACACTGACACCAACAGAAATGTTGACCATATTTATGACTTTGATGATACAGCTGAAGAAATGTACAGTAAAACTTATCTGGATAAAGGAGAAAACAAATCAAGGCAGTTTAACTACAAGAAAGTCTTCATGATGCAGTCTCGAAAGACTGACAAAATTTGCAATTCGGATGTCACCAAGAAGATCTGCGAAAAGATTGAGCAGAAGTTTTACAGCCTTGAACCCCCAACTAAATTTGAGACCATCTTCAAAAAAATTAACAAAAAGGTCTACAATCATGATGAAGCTAATTCTACTGAAGACAAGATTTATGAAGACGAGATCTGTAAGACACGTGGCCGAATTGCAGATCTCCACCATCCCCAACAACACAAAGACAAAATAGATGGTGATATCTATGATTTTGATGAGCAAGACAAATTTGAAGTATGTGAATTGTTAGACTCAAAGAAAACTGATCACAAAATCTATGAACTTCATGACGAAAAGAGAACTGATGAGCATTTACCTAATTTTGATGGAAGCAAAAAAAGTAATGAAAAATTGGCAAGGTTTCAAGATTGGTTTGCCAATTCAGTTAAAGACTTTGATTCTAAGCCTAACAAAAGCCGTTCCAAATATGGAAAGCACAAATCTGGTCAGGGGAAACGCCGCAATAAAGGTAAAAATGTTACCTTTACTTGGCCTAGGGAGATGGATTTGAAATCGTCAGTTGAATCCACAACAGACAATGATAACGTTGCTGCTGATACGTTTGAGATGAAAGAGAGTGATTACGCAGAACTTGATGACCAGGAAGATAAACTTGTCATTGATACAAGTGATATGTGTGTCTATGACGAGAATTCAACTGAACTGATAGACAAAGAAACTGAAAAAGTGAAGCTGTGCACTTCAGAAACCAAACCTGATATTGATTCTGCATGTGACACTGACAAAAAAGAGATGCTAGATATGAAAGAAAAAGTATCAGGTGAAGTGGAAGAAGAGGAGCAAGAAGAAAGGAAGGTTCTGAATGCCACATCTTTTAAACACAATCAAGACGCTTTTAGTATGTCTGTCAAACAGAAACTGGTTGAGAATTATGAGTTGACTAATCACAGTGGCTCAACCCCCGATAAGATGGAATCGGTTTTAGGCTTTGGAATGCTGGATGGCAACAAAGATCTGCTGACAGCATCCAAATTGTCCGATGACTGTGACAGCAGTGATGAAGGTGCTCTCAGAATTGATGAAGATGAAATAGATGAAAATACTGATCGAGATGAAATGACACTCGACAAAATTCCGCAGAAAGAAAAAGACGAAGAAAAAGACAAAAAATCAGAACCCTATGCAGAGGAGGAGGAGGAAGAGGAAAGCAAGACTGCTTATGAAATAAAAGAAGTAAATCAAGAAGATGAAATTGTTACCCCAACTTCAGTAATAGCCAACCCTGAAATTGATGCTGCAAAAGACGAAGACAGCCAGGAAACCATTTTAGACCCTCAAGGAAATTACCAAGTTTTAGAAGATTTTGATACTCCATTTGCTGGGAAAATCAGCCCTGTCACTGACAACCAACCCAGCAGTAGTTGTGAGATTGAAACGGCCCTAGAAGCATCTGATAAAGAATTAAAAGAGGGTTCCAACAGTAGAGAAGCTACACCTTCACCAGACAATAACATGGATTTGGAAACTCTGAAAGCTATTGAGATGCTGCAGGAGAGCCTGATGAAGACAGACACAGAGTTAAATGATCCTGAATCAAAAAAGGATGATTTTTACAAAGAACCTAAGGAAAATATAAAATCTGACTCTGAAGAAAACAGGTCAACTGATAAACTTGAAGATCATCAGTATGAATGTTCAGACACAGGAATAGTCAGAGCAAACCAGGAAAATTTCAAAACTTCCATAGAAGCCTGGAATGAATCTGGTATTTCTAGTGTCAATATAAGCCCCAGTGTTGATTATGAAGAACCAGTACCTAGCCAACGACGTTCAAGTCGTAAGGGCAGACATCGGGAGAGAAAAGAGAGAAAATGTCGGGCATCACGACGAGATACCAACAAGAAAAAAGATGGCATCTTTTCCCGTGCCATGTTAAGAGATGGCAGCTCAGGTTCCCCTGAGGTTTTGTCAACTTTGCAGAACTTTGACCTAAAAAACCAGCCCATTGAAAAGGACAGTCCTTTTGATTGTTACCAGTTTGAGGACGAGTATGATGTGATACCCACTCTCTATCCCCGATCAAGTGACTCCAAACTTCTTAATCAGCACATGGTCATAAGCAATGTCAAGATGGAGCCAGAACTTATTAGCAAAGAAACATCTCTAGATATTTCTAAACTGGACACTCACAGTCCATCTTCAGAGAACAAGAATGTAACGATTTCCAAGTATGCCTTGAAGCCAAAAGAAGAACTTGATGAAGATTCAGCTGCCGAGGAAAAGCCTATTCATTTGAAAGATAAAAATCTGAAAATAGAATCCGAATCTTCTTCCCATGAAAAAGATGATGACGAAGCTGAGGATATGGCGGAACCAATAAAGGATGAACCAACTTCTTTATCGATTGTCTTAAAGAAAGAAAAGATTGAAGGAGACAAAGACCGGGAGGAGCAGTACAAAGTAGAAACTATTGAGAAACCACATAAGTTAGAAGAGGATAAGCCAAAGGGACGGAAACGTCGACTTCGCAGAAACAGCCGCAAACAGACCGCCGTTTCCTCCCTTGGTGACATTAAAGAAAAGCCATTGGAAGATATCAAAACTGTGTGGACCGCCACTCCAGCTTCTGCAACTAATACACCCGCAAGCCTGGAATCTACGAACAAGGGGGAAGAAGGCCGAGAAAAAGTAACAGACATTACAGCCCTTGCTGTGGCTGACCTTATCAAGGCAGAGTTTCCAGACCCTGTTCCTCACACCCAGGAGCCTTTGACAGAAATTCCTCCAAAGGATATCCAGATGGAGAAGGACTCTGATGTGAAAGCTTCTTTACTTGTCTCAGAGTTAGAAACCAAGAAGTCGGTAGTACCAATGCCAGTACGAGAATATCCGAAACGTAACCGCAGCAAAACTAGTGCTGCTGCTGCTAGTATGACAGCCTCTAATATGCAAGTCACACCAACTATTACAGGTGGACGACGCACCAGGGCTTCCAAGTACGAGGAGGAGAAGCAAGTTCTTGCTGCTGCTGCTCCTGTTGCTGAAGAGGAACCAGAAGCTTCTAAAACAAAAGAGGAGCCTTTAACTCCTGTAGTTCCTGAAGTAGCCGTTTCACAACCAATTGTCAAACTGCCAGTTGTTGAGGACAAACCCAAAGAGAAGAAGGTTGAAATTCCTCCAATACGCTTCCAGAGGGAAACAAATCGTCGGGGTCGTACCCGTGGGTTCACACTGAGAAGGGGGCCACCTACAGAAGAGCCCACAGAGATTCCGCCTGCGGCTGAAGACACAGCCGAAAAGACTTTCCAGAAAGCAAAGGACGTATTTGATTTTGATGACGACGATGATGAAACCATGGACACGCCCAAATTGGAGACTGTTCGTGCTGTGCAGCGTCCTGAGCGACATGCCAAAGATGAACACTTGATCTCAAAGCTGGAGCCAGCGCTTAGCGAGGCTGCAACGCCTACTCACAAGGCTGCTGTAGCCGAGTTACAGAAAAGCAACGCAATTCCGTCCTTGGACATAGACGAAAGTACCAAGCTCGAAAATCAAGTGGAGTACCAGCGTTCACGACGGGGACGGAAACCCAATTACAAGGCTATGGATTCTGGTGTTCTACCCAGAACGACTTCTCCGCGTACCCGAATGTCCTCACCCAAAACACGATCTCCAAAGGCAACAAGGCAGCAAACTCAGTCTCAGGCCCAGGTGGCTGCTACAGCAACCAGTACTGCTGCTGTGGCATCCTCCTCACCCAAGACAACGGAGGTTGGCTCTCCTGTTGTAAAGTTAGAAAAATTACCTCTGGTCACTCGTTCTTCCAAGAAGGATGAAATCAAGAATTTGAATTTTAAGGAGGAGAAACCTTCACTGAAGGTTACTCTGCGACCAGAACCTGTTGAAAATGATTCCCATGTTTTGTCCTCTGGCACTGGGGAAGAAATGGCAGATTCTAAGAAGTCAACCATCGTGCCAACATCTCCTCCACCTCCACCACCTCCTCCGCCGCCACCACCACCTCCACCTCCTCCTCCTCAGCAATCTGTAGAATCTGTCATTGTGACCCGCCGTGGAAAAGGACGGAAACGGAAAGGTGTAAGTGCCGCTGCGGTTGCTGCCTCAACTCTGGCTGGACCAATGCCTGCAGAACCTAAAGTGACTGCTCCTGAAGTGAAGATCACTTCACCTCGACCTGCAACAATAAACGAGACAAACTCAGAAGAGGAAAATCCTGCCTCAAATGAAGTGTCGTCGGAAATGAATCAAGCTTCATCCTTTGAGGAAGCTGAACACAAAGAAAAAGGCACAAATTTGATTGCAGACTCCACTGTGCCTGAAGCATGCCTGTCCCCAAAGACTAAAGCACCAATTCAACCTTTACCTCAATCACAATCCCAGCCACAAATTTCAACCAAGACGATGGTCACTGTGGTCAGTACCAGCTCAGTATCTCTCTCCACAGAAACGACTACAGTTACCACATCTCCAGCTGTTAATACAAGCACTATAACTTCTACCACAACCATTTCAACCACTCCGGCTCCAAGTAGCACTACGACAACTGTATCTGCAGCTTTATCTTCAGAAACTTCCCTTAACAGCCATCTACAGACTAGTCATCCTGAAACTGTAGGTGAGACAGTCACTCAATCAAAATTCCACTGTGATTCTGATAGCGATGTCACTATGATCCCTGGACCCAGTGTTATCCAGCCGATGGAAAATGTATCAACAACTACGATTATTACCAGCAAACCATCACTGGTAGATGCTACTGCTGGCCGTTCTCGCCAATCTCGAAGCAGAAGCCGCAGCAGTGAACTAATACTGAATGCTTTAAATAGTCCACAAACTGTTATGTCTCATAACCGTAGTTCGCTTGCTGCAGCTTTGCATGCTCCAATGTCAACAGGTAAGTCTTGATATTTGTTGCAAATAAAACTTCTTTTTTAATTCTAGATTTATAGAATTGAAAATAAGATATCTGTTTAAGTTTGGAAGTAATTATATTTGATAACAAGGGATGCTACACTCTGTATCTGTCTTAGCTTTAACACCTTATGTATATAGATAAAGGATGTTCCATTAAGACAAATCAAAGTTAGCAGTAAATAAAACAGTGTTATTGGTAAAATTTTATGGATTTCACTACTGGATCATGTTATTTGAGTCATGGCAATTATTTGTGAAAAATAATATTACCTAAATATCCACCAAGACTTCGGTGGCATGCCTCCACTTGATGGTTGAAATCTTTGATGATGTCTCTGCATAGTTGCTCCTCAATCTCACCAATATGCCTTATTATCTCACCCTTCAGCTGTTGAATTGTTGGCATAGACCTTACTTTTGAGATGACCCCCAAAGGAAGAACTCTACAGTAGTCAAGTCGCACAATTGTGGTGGCTAATTGACATCACTGTTTTGAGACATGATGCTACCTGGGTACTTCTCACTCAATAAAGCCATTGTTGCATTGGCTGTGTGACATTCTTGTAATAGGCTTCAGTAACTTTAACACGTTGTTCAATTGTTAATCTTTCTATGGTTGAAATTGCCAAAGGCTGAAGTTGTTAGTCTGAAAGGAATAAACTTAATTCACATTTAAAATCAGTCCAAGTTCTTGGAACACCCTATAAAACTTTCCCTTTTGCTAGTAGTTGGTCTTCTTTTTTTTTTCTTTTTTTTTTCTTTTTTTTTCCCCCCTATAAATATTTTAGGAATCTTTCAGAATGAGAGAGAATTCATTATATACTTGCACTTTTTCTCCTATCATATATGATATTTAAAATTCTAGTCCTTTGAGCTTTTTTTAAGTTTCCTCAAATTATCCTGAACTGTCAGCATTATTCAAATTTTTACACCAGAATAGGCAAACTGAGTTGTTGTTTTTTTTTTTTTTTTGTAAACAATTTCTAGATGTTTTAATAACCAGGAATGTTTGTTTTCTTGTCCTATTGTCTTTTTGTAACAAAAATGTTTCTAATTTCTCCCCAGCAGAAGTTGTTTCATCATCGGTTATGTCTTCAGCTCCAGCGATGACAATGACATCGGAGAGTCCTTTGAGACTGCCAGAAATCAACAAGCCTCAGTATTCCCCACTGGTCATAGAATCCAGTGGAGCTGGATCTGTCTTGTTAGATATGAAGCCTCCTGTAGAGCAAAGTAAACAAGCCCCTCATACAGTGGATCTAACAAAAAGTGCTCCTGATCCACCTCCTCCCAAACAATCGGTGATGGAAGCTATGTTGAAACAGCCTGATGAAAATCCATCCAAACATGCTCTTGATACTTCCGAAACTGTACGTATGATCCTGGAAAAACATGCACCCATGCCAGGCAAATTGTCTGTTATGGAACCCAAGCATCCAACTGATCTACACAAACCCAAACATGACTCTGTGAAACACCTAAAAGAAAACTTGAAAATGATGGATCCAGCCAAGCATTCTACAGAGTTACTCAAACACCAGTTGGATCCTGTGAAACATCACAAAGACAACATTAACAAACACACGGCAGTCATTCACCAGCTAACAGACAACAAATCTTTCTCTCATCAATCAGTCCCAATATCGAACATCAGGACTGGCCCATCAGCTTCCTCAGAGAATCTGGTTTCATCTCGTCCTTGTCCACAGCCTGTTCATGGTAGTGTGATTCACCTAACCCAACCATTACCCCACCAGTCACCTCACCATGAACATTCTATGGCTCACAAGTCAATGGTGGGTATCCAGCGTTCACATGGCTATTATGATCAGCCCCAAGAAAGATCTCGCTCATCATCACCCCATGTGATTACTCCACCTTCCACAATGTCAACACCAGTCTCACACATATATTCTGGACCTTCTCACCAAGCCATGTCTGGTTGTATTAATTTGAAGACAGAACACAGTATCCGTGATTATGGAGTTGTAACAACGACCGTGGCACACACAATTGATAAGTCTATGGCGAATAGTCCTCACCCTCTTACGACTACCTCACCTTCTTACATGGGACAAGATGTTAAAAGATCTCAACTGCATGGAGGTGTTCAGATGGGTGTTGTTCAAATCCAACCTGTGTCTTCTAAGGAAGCAAGTCCTAAAGGCCAGGTAAGACTTGTAAGTTGCTCAATTTTACTACCTTTTTATTTTCTGTGCTCACATCTTATCATTTTTTCATGGAAGCCATGCATATTAATAAACCTTGACACTTCCTTCTAAAATTCTTTGCTATCAGCAAACTTTTTTCATTGTTGTGAAAATAATACATTCTTTTATAGCTTGACTCAGCAAACTATTCGCTAATAAAAGCAGTTTGAACCATACTGTTCTCAACTCCTGTATCTACTAGACTAGATTACATTTCATAAATATCTAATGTAATTTTTATTGTTGCATTGGGTTTCACCTTAGGATATTGAAAACACACACACGTTCTCTCCCTGATATTGAGCGCTTCAGTCCATAAATATAATATACCTTAAAACTTAATATTTAGGGACCTCCACAAAAAATGCAATACCTAAGGTTTAAAATGAATTTAAAAAATAAATCTTTCTTGAAGCTTTTATTTTAGTTTTGATTTCAAGTTAATAGATTAAATCTAATATCTCCAATAAGCAAAATACTTTGTTGTATTTCAAAAACTGATTTAAATTGAATTTTTATTTTCTAAAATAGCTTTTTTAGTTGACTTTCATTGCAATGTAATTGTCTTTATTAAAAAATCTTCCATAATTAAAATATACTTTTCTGAAACTTTGAGGAATATTAGCTGATTTAAAGTATAATTATTCTGATTTGAAACATATTAGTTACTCTAAATTTTAGATATCACAGAAATGCATTTTTTAAACCTGACAGTAGTTGTTTTGACATGTTGATGACAGATGTAATGTTGTTCTGCAGAGACTTTATCTGTAAAACGTCATTTTCTTAAATGACGTTTTATGCCTTTTTTTAATAATTTTTTTAGGTACTCAGTATTCATAAAAGATTAAGAAATTGTTCTCCATAATCAAAGCTTTTATTGAAGTTGTGCTTATTTACTATTTTTTCTTCATTTTTAAGACTATTGAAAAAGTTCCCAATCCTTTGCGAGGCAATGTACCACCTCAGTCAATGGAAAGTGGGTCTGCTATGAATATAGTTCATGAAAGAATACCAGAAAGTGCAGAAAGACTACGACAAAAGGCGGATATGAGTCGCCCACAATCATCAGTCTCTGAACAGCAGCATAAAGGCAAGTTCAGCATCTTAAAATCTATAACTTCTCACTTGTGGAATTTTCTTCTGGCTTCTTGCTTTCCAGTCAACTTTGCCTTTTAATTTTTGAAGATCAATATCAATTGTGACCTACTGTCTTCCAGATTACTCTTCTATTCTTGTCCCTCAATAATGCTTCTGTTTTCTAATTCCTTCACACTCAGTAACCCCTTGTGTCTTAGTGGCTTTACTGCTTTGCATGGGGTGAATTTGATTATAAAAGAAAAAAGATGTGTGAAAGAAAAGAAAATTTCAAGGACTTATTTAATATGTTAACATACATTTTAATACTACTTCATATTTTCATTTTTAAGGAAACTTATTTTCTATTGTAATAAAAAATTTTAATAACAAAATGCATTTTGGTAATTGCAAATTTTCAGCATTTTTTTTATCTGAGTAATTTTTTTTTTTTTTTTTTTTTTTTATTATTTACAGGCCACCATGGCAAATCTTCAGCACTGTCACTGACAATGTCTCAGTCAGCTGGACAGCAGAGGGTATGGAAACAATCATCTCCAACTCAGCAATTAATTCGACATATTGCCATATCGCCTAGTCCATCTCCAACCCTACATGCAACCAATCTCTCTGTGAGCCACCAACAAGTGTCTCACCAAGGAGGTGCCCAGCAGCAGCAGCAGCAGCAACCTCCACCACCATCTCAATCCCATCCTGCCCAGTCACTTACCACCCATCAGTTGTTGTCAGGGGGTCCTAGCCAGGCTCATAACCAACAGCAACACCTGGCTCGCTCCAGCCCCAATGTGCAGCCTGGTGTTCATCCTGGTTCGCACGGAACATCTGTGTCCTCCTCTACATCAGCCTCTCCATCAGCATCTGTCGCTGTAACATCTGCACACTCTGTTTCGCAGATGCAGCATCAGTTACAAGCTGTGAATGCTGCACACCAACGTGAAAGAGAACGTGAGCCTGCACCAAACCAATCTCCTGCCCACCAACCTTCAGGACATCAAGTGAGTTGTCATTTGCTTCTTTTTTCTTCCCTATCCCTGCCTTTTATGAGCTTCTTTTGTAATTGTAGACAAGATAAACCTTTTTTCATTTTACTTCTAATTAATAGCTGTTAAATTAATGATGTCTGTAGGTAAATATAGACACTGCTCTATCAAACCTGTGACAAAAACCTAATATAAAGCAAGTCAATAAGTACTTTTACCAGATTGCATTAGAAGGAATTCAATATGGAATGCTTATAGTTTTTGCTTGAATTTTAAGGTTCGTTTTATTCACATTATTTACATTATTCAGACTGTTGTCTTCATCTTGGTTGCCATGTTTATAACATTTCGGTTGTTGTACACTACACTCCAACCGTCTTCAGTTGATTGGAATTTTGAACTGAACCCTTTCAATCACTGGGGTAAATTGTTTACATTCCGTGAGACATGGCACTTCCAAATGTCTTCATTTAACTCAACTCTCTAAGGTTTTGTTCACCACTGCTGTTGCCAGATATTGAACCCACAACTCTTTGGGTCAAGTCACTGGATCCTACCAACACTTTTATCCACTGGATCAAGAATAAAAAATTTTTTATTCTTAAAAAAAATTGTTATATTCTTGTATATGTTTTTGGATCCTTGTCTTAATCCTATTTCATCTCACATTCTCTTTGGCTTTCCAATAACATTCATTCCCTGGCAAGATGCTGTTTTTCATTCTTTTGTTTGTCACTTATAATTTTGCTTCCATTTGCCATAAAGCAAAACGGAGCAGGCATCTTTCATAACTCTGTTTTCTAACATCTTCATAAAAACTCAATGAGAATTGTTTGAAATAGTTTTAGTTTTATACATATATATGCATAAATATGTTAAGACATTTTAACTGAATCAAGTAATAAACAAAACATATCAAAGTTGTGCAAACGTCGTTAAAGTAAATATGTGAATTTCCTGTTTGCACAATGAAATAGACATTTTGCAAAACAATAACACTATCAGCAGTTGTGTTTATCTATGACTGAACAGGTTGAATAACCAATATTTTGAGCTGTTGTCTTTTTAGGGTTTTTTCTTGGTTGTCAATATTTTGACTTTTTTTTTTATTCAGCTTTCATCTCAAGGGTCTTCTCAGGCACATAACACTCCAGTATCAGCCCATCAAGGCCAGTCAGTAGAAATGCGACAAGTAGGATCAAGCGTTGTACATCGGCTGCCTTACCATCTTGTGGACGGACGACTAGTGAGTAGCTCTGGAGAGAACAAAACCAGCCAGACTTCAATGGAAGCACGCTTGGCTCAATTATCTCAGCCAACACATCCTGCACACTATACACCGGACCGGCGTGGGGAAAAGATGCCCACCACTCCTAGTGCTTTCTCTCCTCCTGATGCCAGATCGGTGCATGAAGTGCAGCAGCAACAACAGCAGCAGCAGCAACAGCAACAACAGCAGCAGCAGCAACAGCAACAACAACAGCAGTCTTTCTATCCCACAGAAAACCTTCATGTGTCTCGGGGCATGCCATTCCCTCAGGGCCACATTCCTCTCCCAATGACTCGGCTACCTGTAGAACATGTTGCTGCTGTTTATGCCAGCCCACAGCACAGTTTTCTGACTGTCCCAGAAGGTACCATTGTCCAGACCCAACCCCATCACCCTCATTACCAACACGGGGGTTACTTGAGTCAACAGCATGGTATTGCTTTAGAACGAGTACCAATAGAATCCCGGCCACCATCCAGACCACCATCACGTCCTGATAAACGGCCACCTTCCAACCCTAACCAAGCAGCAGGTGGACCAGCTGCAGTGGTCAAGGCTCATGTCCAACAACCACCTCCCGGATCTCCTGGACTTGGCCATTCAGACGGAGTTGGTGTCAAATTGTTACATGGAAATTTGTCTGTGGCTCTAGTGAATCAAAACAAATTAAATTATGACACAATTACCATGCTGCAGGTAAACCTTGGATTTTCATTCATAACGTTTCTTTTAATTTGATTAGCAGTTTACAGAAAAAGTAAAACTATAGAAAAAATGATTTTTAATTTTGTTTTTCCTCAGTTAAATGAAATATCAAAATGCACTAAAAAATCCTTCAATACCCAAAATATTTGTAATCTGGAATTGGAATGAGAGTAATGATGCCATATACCCTGAATCAATCATAAAAATTCTGCATATGGAATTATTAAATTCTAAACATTTCCAATTGTTCAGTCATAACAAATTTCAGTATATGAGATAAGGCTGTGTTAGAGGCACTTTTGTTCAACAACATAAGGTGCTACAAAACTAAAATGACATCTAGCTTTTTCATGAAAATGAAATTTTGATCTCATGTCATGAATGACAATTTAAAAATGTTTGATATTTTGTAAAGATACAGAATATTTTTAGTGTTATTAATCAATATGTATAAGACTAGATTATGTGATGGTGATTCTTTTTTTCTAAGTGTAGCTTAGATGTAATACAAAGCTGAAAGTATGTGGCACTCAGTAAGAATCGAACTCTCGACTCAGTCATAATTGATGCAGCAAGCAAAGCTTGCTAACCATCGCACCATATCAAAGTGCCCTAAGATCAATATGTGACGACTTCATTGCAATCTGGAAGCAGTAAATCTTTGTAAACATATCTTTTTACATAACCTATGTATATAACTATAACTTTAAAGGTTTTTAAGTTACTAATTAAGCTGGTTTTCTTTTTGTCTCTGAATCTTAATCCTAAATTCATTTGCTTACAATTTATTCTTTTCTCTTTCAGATGATTCATGAAATGTGGTTCACCCACAAGGTAGAAACTCTCTTTATAATCCCATTTTTTCATCTTTTTTTCTTCTTTTTTTTTTCCTTTGTAATTGTTAAATAATCCTGATGGAAGAAACTAAATTCAGAAAAGCTAGAATTATAAGTGATTAGATAATGAAAGACTTTTATTATTATTTTGTTCTATTTTACAGAAATACCAGATTGTATGGCAGGGCTTTTTGGCTCTGAAAAACGACAATGTAATTGTACAAATGCATTTGATGTCTGGCAATAGACAGTTAATTGCACCATCTATGCCACAGATGGCCTCTGATGGTACCATGCAACCACTACGCATCAGCCAACGGATGCGGCTCGAACCTATCCAGGTGGAAGGCGTAGCTAAACGCATGCAAGTAAGTTACTTTAAGTTACGTCATATTTACACAAAATAGTTTTCATCTTTTTTTTTCTTTTTTTTTTTTTTTTTTTTTTATACAAAAATGAGCCACATGCAAATATTTTGCTTTGCTTAAGTGATTTGACATTTTCACTCCCGGTTTATAATGGTCATTCCGTCTCTTCTCGATGTTGGGTGTTGGTCATTTGAGTTATTTACTTGATACTTAACTGAAAATGTGTACAAATTCGACATGTTGCAAGATGATTGAGCATAATAGATTATCAGCATGGAAAAATGTAATTATTGAACCCAAGCTTGTGTTCACTTAACCTTAATGCCCTTGTGAAAGGCATGAATCTACCTCTTCCTGTGCTATGTTCTATTGACAGATATCTTAACATGTTTTTTGTTACTTGATTCCACAATGGTTGGCAGGCTTCAACCCTTTCAAAAATATAAATTGAACTAGAGTCTGTCTCCACTTGCTCATATGTTTTTGACAAATATTGGTCTCCGTTAGTACTGCCCAATAATCTCCTGGCTGATTAAAAAAAAAAAAAAAATCCTTCAGCATTTATTTTCTCTATAGTCATTTCATCCCAAGTAAGATGAAAAGGCTACCAAATTACCAGGTGTTTCTGAGGATGAAAAGCAAAAAACAATAGTGAAGGAAACTAAGAAAATGTTACAAGGAGAATAAAAAGAACATTATTCAAGAAGATAGAAAATGACAACTGATGTTGAATTAAATCTTTGTAGTTGACAGGAAAGAAATTAGAAGTTTCAGAGGTGAGAGAAGAAAGCATTAGAATAGAACTTATGGTTACATGTAGACCTTGCTGTCAATCTAGTACTGCACTTAAATCATGAATTCAAGATATCAAAGTATTTTTTAGAAAAGCACAGGGAAGCTTTTACAATGGTGGGGATGTGATTAAAGTCAAGACACTAGGTAGCAAAAAATAATGTTACAAATTCTTTTTTGGATTTTGTTCATAATCTCAAGATATATAGCTGGAGACATCAGATGTAGTAATAATATTCAGTATACAAACTGTAAACTTACAAAAACTGCAAGACAGATTCAGATGAAAAACATGATCTGGCATGACACAGTGAGCCGACTTTTTTGCGATTGACTTGATATAATTATTCCAGTTCATATCAGTGGGAAATATTAGGCAACGAAGATGCAATGAGTTATTCTCCTGGAGGTTGGCATCAGTCACATGCTGATGGAAGGTTAAAAGCTTCTTTAAAATGATTAAAGAGAGAAATTTAGTGATGTTAAAATTAAACTGCTCTTTCTTGTCCCAGTTCTTGGAACAAGGAATTGGAGAGCTGAGTTTGAATTCCAGTCGAAGTTCATTGTTTTCATTTATATGCAAATACTTTTGGGAAAGACAAGAATCTATCTTTTCCCAGTTTTGAATTAAGCAGTAAGATTTTTATCCACAAAAATAAGTTATTTTCCAAAAAAATTGTTAATGCACTATTCACTTGCCAAAAAGAAAACCAAGAATCCTTCCAATCGCAAATGTTTCTTTCAGTTTTACATAAACACAAAAATGTTGATAAGCCATAAAAAATAACAACAATCTTGTTGTTCCAGTTAAAAACAGATTGAAAGTTAATTTTGGAGAGATCAGCTGCCAATTTCACTTTATATTCTTAAGTTACTGAAATACACGCATTGTCATGGTTATCCTATAACTTTATCTCATGGACTGGATAATAAAGTGTCAACCTTTCAGTTCAATGTAGTCTACCCACCCATCCACACCACTCACTCACCTACCTAAATATCTACCTACACAAATGATTGATTCTGATAAAAAAAAAAAGAAGCTATTTGTGAATTTCTAGACTCAATTGAAAATTTTCGATTTAAATGTTTACTGTGTTTTTGTTTGTTTTCTTTTCCTAGTTAACTGAAGAATACTGTATGCTGCTTGCTTTACCCAATGGCCGTAACCATTTAGATATTTTACACCAAACCAGAGCTTTGAGTAATGGGTTTATTAGTTATCTGAGCAGTAAGCAAGCTGCTGGAATTGTCAATGTAGCAAACCCTGAATCTCAGCAGGTTAGTTTCTTATTTATTTCATTTATTCTTCCACTTTTAATAAAAGAATTTTAGAAAAAATTATTTTATATTAAATTTGTGCAAGTTTTTCCCCTTGCTTTTTGACAAAACCACTTTTTCATCTAAATTCGTCAGCTTCTTATTCAGACTGCACACGACTTTCTTTGGCTGTCAATGACTCTATGCCAAATTTCAGTTATATTGTTTATTTGGTTATAAAACGATGGTCAATGTTTTGATTCAATGAATTCTTTGAGGAATGTTTTGTCATCTTGAACTTACTGAAGTCACTGAGGAGATAATAAATAATCAATGAAAGAAAATTGGTAATTGACTGAAAGTGAAAAGCCTGGAGAATTCACTCAATTATCCTAAATCCATGATTGTAATGACATTGATATTCACTGATATTTTAATTCCCCTACAAGATTCTTTTTTTCTCTACCAATGCATCATTCAAATGACCCAATGGCTCATTGTAGCAGTTCATTCCTGAAAATATAATGTATTTTCCCTTTGAGTTCAGCCAAACACAGAAAACAAAACTTTCACTTACAAGTAAATAATATTCACTATTTTCTTTGTTCTGGACTCTTGTCATAATCCATTTTTCATTGCCAGTGACTGTCTTGTCCAAGACTGGCCCCCTCCCTATATATCAAGAAGTATTTAAACTGCAGCAAATGTTCTTTTCCATAGGTTCCTGTGGAGCCCATTTTTCTTGCTTCTAATTTTTTTCCTGAGATTTGTATAAGATGTGTAATATTTGATTGTAGCTGTGTAAACATCAAAAGCACTTCTAAGATTTCTCCCACATTAGCAAAAGATATCATTTGTTTCCATATTATAGAAATATTTCAAAGAAAGACTTTATTTGTCTGAATATTTAAGTTAGTTCCTGACTTTCGTTTTAATCACTGTGAAATGAAACTTGTTCAAAATTTTTAACTAAAGAATGGTCGTTTTTTGTTAGATTGCTAAATGTTAGATTTTAAATATAAAATAGTAAAGGCATTTCATGTACTTCTGAACTGCTGAAAATTGTTTAATAATGGATTTGTTGTGTCAAAAAGAAATTAAATATTGAAATATTCATTAGAAGAAATCTGTAGAAAGTGAAAAATCAGAATCTACTAAACATTGCATTTGTCATCTCAATTGATGACGAGTGAAGAATGGGATTTATTGAACCTAAATAACAGAAGTTAACATCCAGTTTCCTCTCAATTTTTCTTTTTGTTTCTTTTCAATGAAAATGAAAATCCAACTATTATAAGTAGCTCTTGAATCAGTATTTAATTTTTAAAAATTAAACTATTTCCTAAAAACAAAGAAACTATATTGGCTCATAAGAGTATCCAGTTATTGCATTAGTAAATGCTGGGAGACTTGGCATTTGTAAAGTAAACATTTTTTCTTCATAAAAAAAAATAAAAGAGAAATAAATATGGGAAATTCGGTTTTAATTGTTTTGTTCCACATTTATCTTTATTTTTTCCTTTTTCTCTTTATTTCAGCCTGCTTATGTCGTCCATATATTCCCACCTTGTGAATTTTCCCGCTTGAAACTAAGAGAGGCTGGGTTTGAGCTGATGAACCAAGTATCTGACTTTGCCCACTTGGTGATAGTGATAACCACAGTGTAGTTGTCTGCAAATGCTTCTCTGATCGTGCATCAGATCAACATAGAGAGAGAGAGAGAGAAAGAGTAACCAGTGAGGGGCCGCGCCCTGCTGCTGCTGCTGCTTTCATCATCAACCATTGATGTGGGCCACCTGCCCATACCAAGCACATGAAAAGGATGATGATGGAGGGGAAAAGAAGAGAAGGTGATAAGACTTCCAGCAGCAGGATGAGGGGGGTGGGAAGCACTCACAGCAGCTGATTTCCTCGTGAAGCTGTGTGTGTCATGGCAACGTGACCTGACAATTGCACCCTCTCCTGTGTCTGAACTAACTCTCACAACCCACGGTTGCAGGGCATGAGGGAAACGGGTCCCTTCTTCCTGCGTTGTGTTCACCTTGCATTGTCAGCCTGCTGTGCAAACCCAGTGGACAGGTTATGGATGTTATTCCCCACTCCCAATTCCCCTCTTTTAGCCCCTCCCCCCACCCATTCCTGTGATCTTCAAAATCTTGAGCCCCTTTATTCTGCTCCAGCTGCACATCCTTCACCTTCCTATTTAGGTCTTCACTTTCAGAAGAAAAAGAAATAGGGGAAAAAAATTGACAAATAATGAGAAAAAAAAATTTTTAAATTAAATGATAAACAAGAATTTGCTGCATACACATACACTTTCATGTTTACTTATTTCTTTTTGACTCTGTGTACTCAAGATGGGTGGTTTTTGTTCACCCAACCCACCAGCCCACCCACCCCAAAATCCAAGATGTAAAGCAGTCTCTAATATTTTTTTTAATTTTTATTTATTTTTATTTTTTATTACTCTTGACCATCTCTAACCTAAAGAAAGACCCAATCCCTCGTCTTTTTAACTTTACTCAGTCTGGACCTCAAATCTCATACTGCTGGTAAATAGCACTTCTCTGGAATTTTTAAAAAAATCATGAACTTGGGGGAAAAAAAAAACCTATTATAAATCTAACACAAACAAAAAAAAGCAAACAAGCTGAGATTACTCTACCAATGGAGAAGACATTTTATTGCTTGATACCATCACCACCACCACTACCACCACCACCAACCACCACCAAGATGACAATTTCTTCATTTTAGATGAACCATGCAAACAGGGAATTTTTTGCTCTTGGAAGGCAGCTAAACCTTATCTTTATTCCTTGCCCCCTACCCAACCTCTCCTTTCTATTTGGTCCCAAACCCTTCCCCCCAGTCTTCTTAATTTTTGATCTTTTGATTTGTTTATTTATTTTTATTTTTACTTTTTTCTTCATATTTGAGGGGAAAAAAGTTTGTTTGTTTCTGCCTCATATTTCTCATTATCTGTCCAGCAGAATTGGAAAAAAAAAAAACTTTAAACAAAAAAAAATTACATTTTCTTTTTCTTTTTTTTCTTTTTTTTTCCGAATTAACTTATCTTGATTCTTATTTTTCTTACTCTCAAACTTGTACATATTGTAAGTACTTGAAGTTTTTAGTTTTGTGTTCTGTCGTAGGTGATCACTGTGCAAATGTGCAATTCTTCAGTGTTTACTGAATGATCTCATATTTTGCTGCTAGTCAGTCAGTTTCCTGGCTAGATTAACCCTCCCCCTCTCAATTGTAGAAAAATCTGCCTCTGCCTAATACAATAATGACAATGGAGAAAAAAAAAAAAAATACCCCCCTCTTTCATCTTCATCATCTCTCGTTGACCATTGATTGCCCACACCCCCCCACTCTCCAAAGTATCAAATTATTTTCTATTAGTTCTTTTTTTTTCCTTCTCCGCTTTCTTGCTCTTTTTGAACTCAAAAAAAAAAAAAAAAATTAAAAAAAATTAAAAATTGTTGATGCTGATTTTTGACAAAAAGAGAAAGAGGAGAGGAAGTCAAAAACAACCTCTTCCCCACGAAAAAAAAATAAAAAAAATAAAAAATACAAAAATGTTTTAAAAAAAAAAATTACATGAAAAAGCTTGATGTTTTAACTAAAAAACACTTTTGAAAAATCGTAAAAAAAAAAAAAAAAAAAAAAAAAAAAAAAATGAAAGAACAAAAAAAAAAGAACTTATTTTGTTAATGTTGTTGTTGGTCATATATTGTTTATGACTGTAAACAAAACCAAATGCTTTTAATTTGCGCTTCGGCACGAATGGCATCCACAATGGTCCCATTGTTATTTTATTTTAGCCTCTACTTAAGAATGGTTTTAGTGACCTTAGTCATTCCATGGTTTTACTGAATAATTGCTGTGGTTACTATTTGCTACAGCAACAGGTGGACCGGGAGAAAAGTTTTTTTTTTTTTTTTTCCTTTTTTTTTTTTTTTATGTTTGTTTGTTTTTTGTTTGTTTGTTTTTTTCCTTTCATCTTTGTTTTCTATTTTTTTGCTTTTCTTCTTGTATGTATGTGTGCTTTTTTTCCCCTCCCCCTCTTAATGAAAAAGATAATATGCATAGTGAATTGTGTGTTTGAGCATAAGAGAGAGGGGGGAAAAGATGCCCCCACCCCCAAGAAGAAAATTAACAATGGGGAAGTGAAAGATGAAAATTCTTGTACAAATATGCCCATTGCTCTTTATATATGTAAATTAATTCTGTTGAAACAGTTGCTGTTGAAATCTATTTGGAGCGGATGATGCAAAAAAAAATTAAAATCAACGACCTTTGTGTCTTGTCTCTTTCGCATTGCGCTCAAACCATTTTGGGACCTCTTAATTGTTGTATAAAGTTGTTGTAAATAGAAATCAATGTACATCTTGTATAAGTTCCCATTTGTATATTTGTCAAAAAGAACATCAGTTTCATTCATCATCCGTTGGATTCTACTCCATAGACCTCTTCTACTGTTAGCTGCTATCTAAAAGTATCGACAAGAGATTTGGGCAGCCAGTTTTTGAAACAGACCGACTGCACCAAGCTCTCTGCTCTCTGCTCTGGTAGTCGCACCAATTTGAAAACTAAAACCTAAAAAAACAATTGTTTTCTAACTAAAATAGTGCAGAAAATTTGTTCTGCCTACAAATGGAGAGAATTTTTGTAGCCACTGCTTCATGTGGCTTACTACTTGTACATATATATATATATACATATATATAAATATATACATATGCATCTGAAATATTGAACTACAAAGTTGCACAAGTGTTTCTGTGTGCAGATGTGTGCTTGTGATGAGTGAATGTTTTTTTCTTTTCTTTTTCCCCCCCTCTTTTTTTTTTTTTTTTTTTTTTCTGTTGCTTTGTATGTGTGTGGCCATGTGTAAGTTTATCTGCACATACACCTGTGTGGATGTTTGGGGGGAGTTAAGACAGAAGTGTTTGTGGGCGTGACTGTGACATGGAAAAAGTAAAAATAAACATGGAAATTGTGCTGCTGGTTATTTGCAAGTTCTTAAGGTTGTCAACAGAATGCCGGGAATGATGGACAAAGTTTTTGCAAGAAAAAATGAAATAAAAAATCTAAATGGTAGAAAGCTGGAGTGAAGTCTAACTAAAGAGAGAGAGAGAGTGAGAGAGAGAGAGAGAGAAACAGGATCTACAAGTCTTTCAGTTGTTTTTGTGCTTGGTTAGTGCACCAGAGCTAAACATATATATATATGTCAATATATATTTAATAAAAATAAAATAAACAATTAAAATTGTCCCCCATCTTTCCCATCTTTTCTCCTCTGAACAGTTATGGCTAATTTGTAATTTGATAGCTGCTAGATACAAACATGTACACAGGCGCGCACACACACACACACACACACACACACACACATATATATATATATATATATATATATATATATATATATCTATATATTTGTTGTGTATAATCTATATGTGCCATATATTATATACAACAATATAAGTATGTTATGAATGCTAACAGCCTGCTCTTGTGTGAGAAACATTGTGTTATAAAATAGAGAAAGGTCCTAGAAGGTTTAGTTCTTTTTCTCTAAGCAAAGACGGTGAAATAGTATTAATCTGGCCAAGTCAGTGTCCTAAAAGAAATCTCCAAATGTAAAATAAAAATTAAGTGATAAAAAAAAACCTCCTCTTCAGTCTGCTGTCTGTCTCCCACTTCCCACTTTTTCTCCCCTTCTGTATTACTTATTAAATAAATCTTACAGGTAAGATTTTTTTTTTTTTTAACTTAATGCTCCTTCACCCCATTTTAGACTTTATTCTTTTCTCTTTTTTTTCTGCCTCACCTGTTTCTTGATATCTTTTTTTTCTTTATTATATTGCATTTTCTTTTTCTTTTTTTTTTAACTTTTTTTTTTTTTTTTTTTTAAACACTATTTCTGTTTTTCAATATTGATTATTTTTCTTACCTTCAATTGTATCTTGATTTAATTTTTGTTTCTTAGTTGCTGGTGCTGTTGTCAGCTTGTGTCATCCTTGTGACAACAAACCACACTGATGATTCTAGCTGGTATCCTGTTCACTCAGTCTAGGCTTGTTTGAAATGGATTGCAATGCACATTTCATAAGAACTGTCCATGTCAAGTAAAAGACATATATACATGTAGTTCCGGCTTGTTTTGTTTTTTCATTTTCTTCTCCAAGACTTGTTGAAATCTTGAAAATTATGTGAATGCCTCTGTAATGATAGATGTATATTTGATCAAAACCATGACTGTTCTTTTTCTTAATAAATTTAAGTTTTATTAATTTTCTGATGGTACTAGCTATTCTTATTGTAGATTTCAGTTTGAATCTGTTCAACGGATAAATCACCCGCCTCTTCAAGAATTGCTGCAGCTTCTTGTTTTTTATGCCCCCTCCAAAAAAGAATCTTTTATTAATTTGATAATAATAATAACACTAGAGTATCAAGTTTAGGTTCTAACTCTTGTCAAGGTCTTCATTAACCTTGGTGTTTCAAATGCATTTTCATCAGGCTTATTGATTTTTTTTTTTTTTTTTTGTACCATCAGATATATGGAGAAACCTAAGACAAAAGTACAGTTATGTTTTTAAAGGCACTTTCTAAACTATGTTATGTCCATATACAATTCCATATGTTTCACTGCAAATTGTATTCTCTTTCAGACAAATATTCTGCAGCCAGCATTCAGGATAGTCTTCATGCCCCCCTCCCCATCCATATCATTGTCCACTTGATAAAACTGTTCTTTATGTTGAAGATTTATAAAATGTCCAGTTTAATTTCCCCTTGTTTTTTTTTTTTGGTGAAACTTACTAATTTTGCCAAAATTCATATTTGCAGTGTTGATAGCAAAGCAAAGATAAAAATCAGTTATGAATCAGATCTGGGAAAAAAAATATTAAGGGAGGTGCCTGTGGTGTGTGTTAGCAGGAAGTCACAAGACCTCATGACCCAGGGTTTGATCATGCTGATCTTGTTCAGACTGATCATGCTAGATAACGTGCACACCCTCAGAAACTGTAGTTGCAGTATAAGCCACGCTTGGGTTCTGTGGGTGTTGAACAAACACAAGTGTGCCTGAGCAGGCGTCTGCAACGGGAATTATCTAACGGCTCTAGTAGACTGGCATCCTCGGTTACAAGTGGCTGTGCCATTTTTATTAAATCAGGGGGTAGCAAGCTTTTAGATAGAGTGGGCTAGACAGATATGCAGTGTCTGTGAGAAGGGTCGTCATATCAAATCTGCTATAATAAATTGTCTCGACCCTCGGACTGCTTTGTTCAAAATACTGCTTTGGTATAGAGTAACATTTTTTATAGCAATGGTTTCTTAACAAAGCAAACATTTTCTGAAGTGTTCAATGAAAAAATAGCAATGTATCCAACTTTCGTTAAAATTTCGGCACTAAAAATCTACTTTTCTTCTCTTAGTTTCCATGGGCCTATTTGCATTTATTCAGACAAAAAAAGACTCCTGGAAAAGAAAGAAAAAAAGATTATGGTAATTGAATTATGGTGAAGTTGGCTGGTCAGATGTGACCCAGAGTTTACCAACCCATTGAAAGTATACTATATTTATAAGTAAAATTGCTCAGTATCAGTCATAGAGCATATATAAGTATAAAAGTGGACTCTAACTGAAATCTTCATTTAATCTAAGGGGTAGATTGTGATAAAGTGCAATACAATGAAATTGGTCATATATGAAGAGAAGAGTGATCACCAACCCATATAAATTTAAGTAGAAATAGTGAACAAAGACAATGGAGTTACATGTCTGAAGTAAATTATTCCATTTGCTAGGGCTTTTCAGTAGTCTAGCATTTGTATATATTCCACATGGAGCCATTAATAAAAACAATATCATAAAGCTACACTAACAGCAGTAGCAGTAAAAATTATTATATAATCTGGAGTGAGGGCATTTAAGCCTAACAGCAGCAGGTTTGAATATTTTATTAAAAGCATGTTTAGAATCTACAAATTAATAGTCTTCAAAAAGTTCAGCCAGAAGTGACAGCAGCATTGAAAAATCTATTCTATCAGTTAATTAATTAGTGATAGCTACTGGTATTTTTTCCTGTAACAAGGCCTACAAAATAATTTTGAATAATTGTATTCATTTTAAGGGTATATTCATCAGTTAATATGCTTCCTAACAAAGGGCATTAATTAATATCCCTTTCTTGGAATTTATACTCAGTCTTCATTTTGTACTTTAATCAATGTATCAACTATAGCAGTGTGTAAAATAGCATTCCATTGATGCCACATAGTCTCTAAGGGAATCCTGTTCTATTCTTGGCTGACATATGTCACTGGAAAAAGAAATGTTGGTACTGAAGGTGTTAAAACAAATTAATTCCTGCCAGAAACAAATTTATTCCTCACTTTTATCTACATTTTGTGCCTTTTTATAGAATTGGAAAGACTTGAATCTTCTCTTTGCTATTTTGTCTTATGATTTTGATAAAAATGTTTAGTTAAAATGATTAACAGTTAAAAAAATGATTGCATGTGAACTTAGGATTTACAATAATTTACCTACCCGGATTGTATCAGCATTAAAAAAAAAAAGCCGCTACCTCCATTGTAAATCTTGACAGGGTCTAAACACTGCAGACCCCCCCCCCCCCCGCCATTTTCAGTTGGATTTTTTTTTTCATAATATTAACTGAAAATATTTCATATTTATGTTCTGAAATTTAATGGAAACCATAAGAGTCTGAAGTTTTATTTTCATCTAAGAAATAAAACCAAGATGATGATAATGTGCATAACTAGTATTTTTTTTATTTTTTTAGAAAACCAACTGCATTTAAGGGTTAGCCTAGATCTGCCATCTTTCAAAATTTGGATATTTCAAACTAGATCAGTAGAAGTATATTGGTAGGCTTCACAAAGTAAAAAGGGGATTGGAGTTCAACTCTTGCCAACTTTTGTTTCTGATTCATGCCATTTATTCATTACTGGGGATTTGGTGGTCCTAGAACCCACAATAAAAAAATTTACTTAACATAAAAGATATACATACCAAAAAGCAAGTTATTTTAGATATTATTTGAATTGTAGAAGTTGCCAGAATCTGAAGAATATTCTTCTGTTAATTTTATCATTTCAAATATGCTTAAAATTGCCGTTGGTTTAGAGGGTAATGGCTTCTTTGATTTAGCCATGTCAATATTGTATATTTCATGCTATGAACTACAACTTCTAAATATGAGGTTTGGAAGAAGTTTCTCCCCCCCCAACCCCCAACCCCCCAGGGAGGAAAATTCTGAACATTGTCTAAATTTATTCCCATCAGAAGAGTGAAATAACTTTACATAAAAACATTCTTTCAGTTTGACCTTATTTCTTGCTCTCTTTTGTTAGGCATTGTGCATTTTTGAGTGTCTTGACTTTCTATCCCATCCGTCTTTCCTTCCTGAAAGATTTCAGTCCTTGCTGTCATTCCCTTTCTTTGCATTGCTGCTCTGTTCTCTTTCAGTTGATGTACTCCTGTAGCAAATGGCTTCCAACACAATTGCCTTACTGTACCTACATATTTATCTGAAACACCAACGGTAAAATCAAGGTAAGAGCTTCAAAGCAACCACCTGTTGTCCAGGAGTATGGACCAAGAATTTAATTATATGAATAAATAGAAACTTGGTATCAAGTGCCAATCTGCTGAGAGATAGAGAATTTTGGTCATGGGTTACTTTCAAGAATGGCTAGTAACATGCTGATTGTAGAGAGGCAAGGCATTGAAAAAGACAGAAGTCAGAGAAAATAACTCTGGGTTCTGGTAGAAGTCAGAGAAAATAACTCTGGGTTCTGGTAGAAGTCAGAGAAAATAACTCTGGGTTCTGGTAGAAGTCAGAGAAAATAACTCTGGGTTCTGGTAGAAGTCAGAGAAAATAACTCTGGGTTCTGGTAGAAGTCAGAGAAAATAACTCTGGGTTCTGGTAGAAGTCAGAGAAAATAACTCTGGGTTCTGGTAGAAGTCAGAGAAAATAACTCTGGGTTCTGGTAGAAGTCAGAGAAAATAACTCTGGGTTCTGGTAGAAGTCAGAGAAAATAACTCTGGGTTCTGGTAGAAGTCAGAGAAAATAACTCTGGGTTCTGGTAGAAGTCAGAGAAAATAACTCTGGGTTCTGGTAGAAGTCAGAGAAAATAACTCTGGGTTCTGGTAGAAGTCAGAGAAAATAACTCTGGGTTCTGGTGGTTGTAAATAAAATATAGTTCATTAGAAAGTCAAGAGAGAAGTAGTTGCAAAGATTTCCCATTTACCTGCCTCCCCACAAGACTGCTAAGTGAATCCAACAATAAAGGCCCAGTAGATTAAAAATTAGATTTTTCTTGAACTTTTCCAAGGGTTTGTCAACACCTACACAAACAAGAATCAAATCAGTGTAAGAAACTGACCAGTCAGTGAAAGACTAACTGAGGGTGAGGTTGTATGTTTACACTCCTGTACTGTCACTGGTGGTGTTTTTTTTTGTTTTTTTTTTTGATGGTTAAGATTATTGGTCTTGTTTCCAAAAAGTAGTGATTTCAGTCTCTAGCTGAAACAATAAGAAAAATAACACCCTATAGTTAATGAGAGCTTTATATATATATAAACAAGTTACCATTACTGCACCAATTTATAATACATTTTAAAAAAGGGATCATATTTTATTAATAAAATGGGATACAAAAGGATCACAATGATTAAAATTTAAGGCGCCTTTGGATCGACCCTTTTTCAGAACAAAAATCATTGGCAATTTAAGCATTTCTCACCACTCATCAGTTTGCTTTAAAAAGGGTGCACTTTCATTGCATTTATATAGCAAACCACAGAAATGCAATTCAAAAGATCCTTTTCACTCAGTGGTACCCAAACACCAAGCTTCACTAAGTGTTCAGGGATGGTGGATTTTCATAAATTCAGTATTTCTGCCAATTCTCGCATTGTGTAATGCAGGTTATTCTAAATCAATATCTTGATTTGGTCGTCAACTGTAGTGGGGATCTGTCTGAGTGTTCTTAATCAATAAGGCTACAATTGCCTTCTCTAAACTTCGCAAACCACTTCCGTACAGTTCTGTCAGCTAAAACACCTTCACCATACACAGCAACATTATTTTTGTTGCTTGCGAGACATTTTTGCCTTTATGCTAATAAAAAGTTTCAAGTTATGCACCATAGGGGTGCAAAATTGACACAAATTAAATTAGTTTTAACACAGTTTGATGTGTTTTAATGTGTTGAAGCATGAATGACTAAAATTGGCATGAACTTTCCAGACAACTCATATATATATTTGTTGAATATACAAGCATTACTGTGCTCAGTATAAAATACAGAGCACTATATAATATAAAAGTATTTTATTTAGTTTTTACTTGCACAAAAATGACTCTTAGAAATAGATAATGTCTTTTTACTGAAAAAAATTGTGAAGATAAACATATTTTCTAGTAATTTTATTCGATAAAGTCTCCTTCAGCTTCAATATTGGCTTCTATGCTAGGATCTTTGCTTATATTGGCCATTACTCTGACTATAGAGGCTTTTAGGGATTCTTTAGTGTTATAGGGGTGCTTATTAACCTCTTTCTCAACTACGCTCCATACAAATAGTCAGATGGAGCTAGGAGGCCCAACGTTAGAGATTATATGATCTTTTGAGAAGAACCAAATAACATCTTTTTCTGCTTAGATCTGATTAAGCCATTTTTCCTTTACCTTTTCTCATCACATAAGACTTGTCTGAGTGAAAAATCAGATACAACATTTTGTATTCTTCTTTCTGACACATGTTCTTTTGCAGTCAACCTCATAGATCTTCTGGGATTATCGTCAGTGCTCTGCTGTCATTGCCAAATAAATTCAGGTGTTTTAATCGTATCATGTTATGTTTTGATGCTGGCGATACATTTCCAACTTTGGCCTTTAATTCCTCGTGAGCTTTGTAGATGAAGCATCTAGTGACTAAAAAATCGTGCCATTTCTAAATTGCTATGTTTAGCCTTTATAGCCACGATAACAGCGTACCTCTTCATTACTTGTGTAAGCATAGGTAAGTCTGCTATTGGTAATTCTGAGATACAGAAAATTTAAAATCAAATGATATGTTGCTATAGTAAAAATAACATGCCCTAAAATACCTTACGCAAACTCTGTGTAATAAGGGTAAAAGCTGAGCGATAGTAGTAAGTGGCACTTTTGTATTTGGGGTGTCATTCCCACTTCAGTCTTCAGACAATATTTAACTTCTCCAGTCAGTTAAATGCCATACGTGATACACGTTTGGGCGATCATGTCTCGAAAGAGACATGACTGACTGGGCAGAAGATTATCCTGCAGTAGGTTGCCATTGCTTTCTGGGGTAGACTGGTTACCGACCAAGGCTATAGAACCCAATCTGTCCTGTTATTTAACCCATAACTGGAAGGAGGAGACAGATTAATACTCTTTCCCAAGGGTATTTGCACGGAAGTGAATCCAATGAATTCAGCTGGAATCCGAACTCGGCTCCCCGATTTCTCGTTCCGAGCCGATATCCAATGCACCACAAGACTGAGGCAATAACTTCATCTGCTTGCACCTGATAGTCTCACAATATCATGGAGAACCAACAAAATTTGGTTGCATCAGGAGGTTTCTTGGTAATGAGACTTTGGTCCTGAAACCCTGTCTGAAGCAAAAGTCAAAAGCTGTTGAGGGCTTTGGAGGGACACCATTGTTATTGCATTCAGAGAAATTTGCATGCACGGGTGTGTTTTGAATAATTGTTAACATTTCTCTTTCCTTACCTTGGATTAAAGCAATAGATCGATACTACCAATGTAACAAAATGATTCTGTTATATAAAGGAAAAAAACAATTGTTCTCTAATTCAATTTGATATTGAAGAAAATTATTAATATCAAGAGAACTGTTTATGACTACACTGGAATTTGCCACTTTTTACTCAGATCTATTGTAGAAAGAATGTGACATCATTATGAATGCAAAAAAATATGTTCTCATTCATAATAAAGAACAGTGAATAAAAAAAAATAACTCTAGGGAAAATTTGATATTCCATTAGGATCGCTGGACTCACCAGAGTCTTCAGTTCTTGTTAGATTATTTATTCCGTATAATCTTATGGCCCATAATGATGTAAATACAGAAGTTATTATATAGGGATAATGGTCTTGTGGTTGTGAGGAGTTCCACAAATTTTAAAATTGATAAAATTAGATAGTTAATATATATATATATATATATATATATATATATATATATATATATATGAGTTTAAAACTTATATTTAAAAGTTACTATTAATACAAACTCAAAAAAAATTTCCTTGGTGCAACATTAAATTTATTAAATAATGTATACCAACCATATAAAAAAAAATAAATAAAATACAAATTCTTTAAATCAATATCTAACCATTCCTCATCTATTATAAAACATGTACCCTTATCCCTAGAATTAGTATGAATTCTGAAAATGAAGATGTGTTTAATAAGCACAATAATTTTTATAATAATGCTTTTAAAATAGTGGAAACAAATGCCCTAATATTAAATATGTAAAAAAACAGTATCTACACCCAAAGAAAAATAGAAATAAAAAAATCATTTGGTTCACATCCTCTTTCACACAAATGGTTAGCTGTAAATTCAACCAAAGATTTCTAACTTTTAGAAACATTTTCTGAACAATAATTTATTAAACAAGATTTTAAATAAAAAATACATGAAAATTATAGTTGTACTGATAATCTAGAAAAATTCTAAAAAAAAAAAACAATAAAATTTTAAATAAAAAATTTAAATGTAAATAAAAATAATTCCAAAACTGAAGTCAATAATTTAGACAATGAAATAAATTGTAGAAACCTTATATTGTGTCCATTGGAAAATAAATGCCTTACTGAATCTGTTTATCAATGTACTATTTCTTCTACTGAAAACCCTGGTAATAAAAAAAAATTATATTGGCAGCACTAAAGATTCTTAAGTTATGATTTTACCAGCATATTTCTTCCTTTAATAATAAGTAATCAAACATTCTGATTCAAATATTTTTGGTACTTAAAAGAAACCAATAACTCCCCCCCAATAAAATGGAAAATTTAGAAATAAAAAACAGCATAAGTCTTTAAATTATTCATGCTTATTGAGTGATGTGTTAACTCTAAAAGTATTTCCTCATAACTAAAATGTATATTTCTTGCTGGAAGTAAGCAGTCCAGCCATAAGCATGAGAATTTCTTTAGACATGTATGAATACCCCACATCTCCTAATATTTAACCCATATTTTAAATTTTCAAAGACGATCTTTATTCTGATTAGTTAAATTAGACAATCATAAGATCAAAATTCTCTGTCCACTTTCATATTAACTCTTTAATAAGCAAACATTATTTTCTATTTTCAAATGTTAATCATTTTCACCAAAGTTACTGAAAATTGCCTGATGAGATAAAACTTTAAATCTTGAAACAGAAATTTCTGTATCGCAATGTGAATTAATTTTAAATAAAAAAGTAAATTTAGTTTTATGCTCTATGCTGTATTGAGCACGTTTTAAAAAAAAGCAAATGCCAGAGAATGCTGGATTCTAAACCTGTTTGTTCTCTTCATCTGGATATATATATTCACACACACACATATTCGTGGATGCTTGAAAACTGAATATACTGAACTCTATATAGATTTTTTCCTAACACACACACACACACACACACACACACACACACACACACATGGTATGATGGATGAATTGTCTAAATTATGCAAAAATGAAAATAACACTGACATCTCATTTTAATATATATTTACCAAAATTACACAAAAATATCTTGAAATATCTTAAAAGTTATTCAATAAAACACCATTGACTTCAACCCTGGCCTCCAGCTGACATCAGAATCTCCTGCAACACTACTGTAAGGTCTCCTTGTTTATGTTGCCATAATTTTTGCCCTCAGTTCTTTGTTACAAGTTGTTCTGCTGGTCTCTTGCTCAACTCTGCCCCACACACATAATACTTAAGGGGCTTGCAGTCTGGTGGCCAGATGTAAGGAGTGATTTGTTCACATAAATTGACTGTCAGCCATGACTGTGTTCTCTTGTTTGTGTGGCATGGTACAGAGTCCTGTTGCCACCCTCTTAACCAGAGCAGCACTACTTCCTCAAGGCACTTGATGTAGGCCTCTGTGTTGAGTCCGAGACCCCCGTGGAAAGATGAATGGAGGTATAGCGTCACCATCATGAGTGATCACTCGAAACACCTTCATAATCAACATTAGACTCACCCAACTCTTTCTGAATCCTCTGCACAGTCTTCAGAGTGACACCCAAACATTCTGAAATGTTTGTATTGGATATTCTTGCACAAATGCCAAACAGTACAGCAAGCTGCATCCAAATTGCTTCATGGTGCTCGTTTTCTCACGAACTGTGTCCAGCTATACTGGGCAGTCAACAAAATATTAAAAAATGCATGCAATTAAAAGTATAAAAATGTAACAATTTACTCATTGCACTATATATATTATTACTTATTTAGAACGTGTAAACTATAAACTACTACAAAATGTACAATTTTGTAGTAGTTTGCACATGTTCTAAAGTAATAATTAACGATAAATATTCATGGTCTATTTTTATATTGAGCACTGTTTTAAATGTTTTGAACGTTGCATTTATTTTCTTCGTTTTTATTCATTTATATATCCCCCACCACCACCACCACGCAGTCATTTACCTATGACCAAAATGGAAAAATAAGTTTATTTTTTCAAATGGCATCAAAACGTGTGTGGGGTGAGCTCGGTTGGAAAGATTTTTTTTAAACTAGCTAAAGTAAGTTATTATGTATTTATTTTATTATTATTATTTTTTGCTTAATTCTATGGTCATTTGAACGAGTGTTTTTGTACTTTTTCAAAGAAATTTCTTTGGACTTTAACGAAGTTAAAACTTAGTTAACTCACCACATTCTATCGCCTGGTTTCACACTCCACCCCCTTCTATTGAACAGGAGTAGAAGTGATCACCTTGTTTCTTGTTTAGGAAGGGGTTCTCGGTCCTTCTACCTCCTCCTTCGGTCTTAGTGTTAGTTCAGTTGGAAGCTCTTTACTGTTAGTGAGTGTGGTGGCAATGTCTCTCCATTCTGAGGGTACCGGGTTGGCAGTTTCCTGGTTGCTGCTTCCGACTGGTAGTTAGGAGCCCGAACTCTTGCGTAGCGTCTTGAGAGGCTGCTCTGATCAACAGTTGAATAATATCGGGGTTCCTGTAGTGCCATATCGCGCATGGACGGGCGTCCCTTCATGAACCTCCGGTGGGCAACCCCGAGGCCACATTATGTTGCAGGATGCGCCAGTCTCCATTCCTCACATGCTGCAAATAGTGACCAACTGATTCTACTCTAGTCCTCTCTCCTCAACCAAAACACCATGAAAAAAACAAACAAACAAAATACCAAAATCAAACCAGCTACTCGGAAAACGCCCAAACCTGTCTGTGTCTCTTTCACTAACATCCGCGGTATCCGCACTAACTTTTATAGCGTAGAATCATTCCTCCAAACTAACTCACCTGGTATTTTAGCCCGATGTGAAACTAACCTTGACCCGTCTATCCCCTCCTCTGAGTTCTATGTTCCTGGTTACCTTCCCCTCTTCAGGAAGGACTCCAACGTCTATATGCATGGGCTTGGTGTATATGTCAGTGAACACCTCCCCCTAGCTAGAGTAACATCTCTTGAATCCCTAGACCAGTCTTTCATGTGCTTCAGTCTCTCACTTCTAAGCTCTGTTAGCTGTCTCTTCTTCCTCTACCGCTACCCCTCCTCCTCTGACTGTTCGGTACTTGACAGCATCTCTGACAATATCGACAAGGCCATTTCTTCTCACCCATCTGCCCATATATTCGTGTTTGGTGACTTTAACGCCCACCACACTAAGTGGCTGGAAAACTCAGTAGCCAACCCTGCTGGTGTTCACACCTTTAGTTTTTCAATCTCCCAATCCCTTACGCAAGTGGTGGAACTTCACCACGCGTTTCTCCAATAGCCCTAACGGAAGGGACTCGCTTACTAGACCTCTGCTTCACTTCCACCCCAAATTCTTGCTCCACCAGACAGCTCTGCCCTCTCGGAAATTCTAACCTCGTCGTAGTTTCTATCAACATCTCATTCCACTCCACCCCTACCCAAGAAACCCAGACCAATAGAATATCCTACTGCTATCAAAGAGCAGACTGGGATTCGTTCCGTGACTTCCTCTGCGACGTCCCTTGGAACAATGTTTTTAGTCTGCCCGTCGAAGACTGTGCATCAGAGGTCTCCTCCTGGGTTAAGGCTGGCATCGATGCTTTCATCCCTGCCAGGAAATTTCAGCTTAAATCCCATTCGTCTCCCTGGTTCTCGCCCGCTTGCACGGCCGCCATTGCCCACCGGAATCATTTCTTTCGGCTTTATCGTAGCCACGCGTCGGACCAAAACAAGCGCCTTTTCGCCTCAGCTCGTAATAAGTGTAAAAAGATACTTAACGAAGCTAAGATGCTGTTTGCTGCCAGAATGAAGCAGCGCATAGCATCCTCTAAGTTCGGTACCAAAGACTACTGGCGCCTCTGTAAAATCGTGCTTAACAAGAGTAAGTCCTCAATACCCCCACTAATCAACGAATTTGAGGTCCTCACCTCCTCAGCGGACAAGGCTGAATGCTTTGCCCGTAGATTCTCGACCAATTCAACTCTGGATTCGTCTGGAATCCATATACCCGATTTCCCATCTAGAACTGAGGCCCAATTGAATGACGTCCACATCACGCCCTCGCTGATTTCTAGCATAATCTCAAAACTGGACCCTCACAAAGCGAGTGGTGGGGATGGAATCCCAATCATAGTCTTGAAGAATTGTGCCCCTGAACTCTCCTCTATCCTTTCTAAGCTCTACAACCTCTACCTATTTTCCTCCTGCTTTCCTGCCTGTTGGAAGTCTTACTCTCGCCTCGATCAAAAATCTGGTGTTGGTGACAAGGCGAACCTCGCTGCTAAGCTTGAAAAGGACCTCCAGTCCGTGGTGGATTGGGGTAAGAAATGGCTCGTAAAATTCAATTCTTCCAAAATGAAGCTGCTGTCAATTAACCACCATAGACAACCGCACCTCCCTCCCATTAGTATGGAACAGGCTTGCCTCTCAGAGAGTAAAACACTACGCCTGCTTGGTCTGACACTCTCAGCGGACCTCAAGTGGAATGACTACGTCGAATCCATTGCTAAATCCGCTGCTATGAAAGTCGGCTCTCTGTGCAGGGCCCGGAAATTCTTTCCGTCTGAATCTATCCTGCACTTATATAAATCTACCATCCGCCCGTGTATTGAGTACTGCTGCCACATCTGGTCGGGTGCCCCTGCTATTCTCCTCGGGGTTCTTGACAAAATACAGCGAAGAATCTGTAATGTGATTGATACCGACTTGGCTGACCGCCTGCAGTCACTCTCTCACCGGCGTGACGTGGCTTCCCTGTGCCTCTTCTATAAATACTTTCATGGCTTCTGCTCTGACGAACTTAAATCACTGGTGCCCCCTAGATGTGAATGTGCACGAGATACTAGATTGGCAACTAGGTCCTACCCTTTTACAGTGAAACCGATGAAATGTAACCGCAATTTCTACTCCAACAGCTTCTTTCCTCGCACTTCCCACCTGTGGAATTCCCTACCGCATGCTTGCTTCCCCGACGGCTACAACCTCCAGGAGTTTAAATGTAGGGTCAATAGACACCTCCTAACACACTAACTCACACCCACTCTCTCCAACACTCTCCCTATGTACATCCTAACTCGTCTATCACCCTCCTTCTGACATTTCCTATATCCAAGCGCTCTATGTAACCCCCTGCGCTATAGTGGCAGTCGAATGCCTTGCTTGGGGTGACACGATTAAAAACAAAAGCAAAATTGTTAGAAAACTGAACAAAAACTTGTAAAAAAACATTTTGAAAAAAACACCTAATATTTATTTTTTCAGAGAATTATTAAAATTATTTTACTTACATGTTGATTTTCAGAAAAAATGTTTTAATTTACTTCAAGCATTTTAGCTTTTTTGCAAAAGTTTGTAAATATTAACGTGTTGACGGTTAAATGAAAAAAATCAAGGGGCGTAACTGGTTTTATATGTCGCTTAATTCTCTGTAAAAATATGTATTACATGGAAACATTAGGTATTTTTTCTATAACTTTATATATATCCTTAATGTTGCAACATAGGCACTGCATTGGTGCCGATAGCTTTTTTTAATTTAATCAGTCCCGGGACCCACAGATTTGATTTGAATGGGTCCTCAGGAAATTCTAGCAGTCCACTCCAAACTTTCCCAAACTATAGTTTCTTAGTGTTAAACTGCAGGACTCCAGACTTTGTTTTTTAGTTGTTTTTTATTTACCATCGTCCCGAAAAACAATTTTAATCGTTTCGAATCACTTAAATTGACGGATCAAAGGTTTTCTTCTAAATTAAATTCTTATATTTAAAACAAAAACAAAAAACAGTATTTACATTTATTCACAGTTCAATTAAGAAGCTATATTTTTTGAGAATTATGACAGAACAAATTATTTTTTTGTTTTTGTAAATTATATTAAAAAATTAGTTTATAAAAAAAAACCCAAAAAAACCAACAGATAAGGTGAACTTTCCTCTAAAAAAAAAAAAGTAAGTAATCTCTCTTGAATCAGCTTAGAAATATAGGGTTATTATTAATCTGTGATACTCCTCCTAACTTTCTCACTATTTACATTATTCGAACTATTGTCCTCATCTTTGTTGCCATTTTTGTACGACGTTTTGGCCGTTGTAACTAATCAACGTCTATATGACTGGGCCATATGACCTTCAGGACAACACCTGAATTTCTGGGACTTATAAACCTAATGTTCATTGTTCACTTATCCTTTTTTTTTTTTTTTACCAGAGTTCATATTGCAATTTTTTTTTATGTTAATGGTTTTCTCTAGTATTTTTTTACCAGAGCTCATATTGCAAATTTTTGACACTAATGATTTTTTCTGGCACTCTATATTACTGGTTCTCATATTGTATTCATCTCTATGCTTGGTCAGCTTAGGAGATTTTTGGTTAGTTCCAGTGACTTGACCTAAACAGTTGTGAGTTCAATACCAGGCTATAGCAGTGCTGAACAAAAGTAACTTAGAGAGTCGGGTTAGAATATTCCTTGCACAAGCAATGGGAATGATATACCTCAGTGATCGTTATAAAGGGTGCTGTTCGAAATGCCTAGCATCTGAAGAAGGCCAGTGCATACATCGACTGAAACATTGTACAAACGGCAACAAAGATGAGGACAAATAATAGTCTGAGTAATTTAAATAGTGTAAATACTACCTCATCTCAGAAATATAGACAGATCTTTCTGTCGGATATAAAATTCAAAGAAAATGTTTCTGTAATAACATAAACAGCACTGAAGTGAATTATCAAATAAAATAAATGAAATAAAATAAATGAGTATACATCATGTGAACAAAATATTTCACAAATTCAAATAAAAACAAAATAGGGACTAGTACCACCAAAACAAATTAATAATAAGAGTACTGCTTTTAGTATATGAACAAAACATTTTCATCAGCTTGACAATCTACGAAATGTCACTAGGATCATTTAGTCTGAAAATAATTAAATAAAATTTGATTTTAATTGATGAGAAAATTAACCAAGTCAGTCACTATAAAGCATTTAGCACAACAATGAAACTTAACGAAAACAGTGGAAAGTATGTTGAGAAATATCAAATGTTGAAAGGTATGTTTGTGGTGTATTCTGAACAGATTAATGTGAAGAGCATTTGTGAAGATTACTTGTAATCCGTAGTGTAGAGCTTTCTCTGTTTTACCCCCTTTCCCATTTGGCTAGTCCCTCTTCAAAAGGGAACTCTGACTTTTTGGGTCCCAGGTTGACTCTAAGAAGATGCTCTTGATGTTCCGATGACAACCTTTTCCAGTGATGGATTAGTTTCTGAACAGAAAACCATCATTTACAACCAGCTGTATGCAGAGCCAAGGTGGTGGCCAGTTGAGCAAGGATGCTGAGGTTAGATGAAAGTCTTTTAGGTGGTATTTTGTTACCAACACCCAAAGTTTCCACATGCTGTCACTGGGGTAGTGGTGAGCTTTGACAACTTTCTTCAGCAGGTCCCATTCCAGTTGAGTCTGAACACCATTGATGATGAGCTGTATAGCAATTTGGCAATCTTCTCCATCCTCAATCTATTTGTGGGTTTGCTGATGTCCATAGTGGGAAATTAGAATTTCTAACTCCTCCTTTCCATAGACCTTCAGCTCTTTCTCACTCATGAAGCAGATGAGATGGAAACTTAACACACCAAATGCACACAACAGAAAGGTGTTTGGAAACCTGGAGTGTGTTATATATTAAGTTATTCATAAATGTAATGCACAGTTGTTCCAGATGTAATGTGGCCTTTCTGATCTGATGCTTACCCTTGTACATATTGCTTTGGGTGTCTCTGACTAATACTGTCAGGTTTGGAAATGTCATTTCCTTGATCTTTTCCAGATCATTTATAGCAATATCTAATTTCACTTTTATTAAAGCCACATCCACATTTTCTGTTTGCAGAAACTGGGATAAGATTGTAACTAGGGCCATGATATCCATCATAAGAGCAGGGATACTGCTTTTCTGTTGCAATCTTTTTTTTAGGCCGTTTAACTTTGGGTCTTTGCTGAAATCCTGGGACACTTCAGTGAAGTATGTTAGCAGGCCATCAACTGTCCTATGAAAAGTATGTTAGCAGGCCATCAACTGTCCTATGCACAGCCTAAAAAGCATTTCTTTTGATGCTATCAACTTTGAAATGTACGTTTAAATGTTCCTTAAAAGAAAGTGCTTAAGAGACCAAAGATACTCTAGGTACTGACTGACCCATGGTCAACAACACAGTTATTTTGTTGGTCCATCTTTGACTGCTATGAATGAAGAAGAGCATGTAAGTAATTCAAATTCATTTTCACTATTAATTGTTAAAAGAAAAGGAAGAGAATTGAAATTTGATGAAAAATGAAAATAAAAAAGGCAATACAATAACGTAAACCGTAACTTCAACTTAACTAAAAACAATTAAAAACAGTGAAACCTAATTTACTTTAAAAATAAAAATCGCCTTTAAAATCTTAATTAGCTTTAAGATAATATATAAATTTAATGGTTACAAAGGTTAAAAAAATACTTTGAGCATATTTAAAAATGTAAACGAAGTGAGACTGATATTGGAGTTTTCGAATCTTTTCTGTTAATTCGCCCGGGCACCCCCAAATAATGTAAATTTACTTATATTATTTCACCCCAATAAATTATAATTATATACACCGTTTTTAAAATGACTGAAGAAGATTCGATCTACATTAATGTATGAAACTGCCCCCGCCTCTAAAAATTAAATATGTTTTTTGTTTTTTTTTAATATTTATTTTTAAATCAGATTGATTTTAGAAAAGGATGGAAACGAAAAGACAGCTAAAATTCTTGGGACAAGCAATGAGGAAGGAGGGCTTGGAGAATCTGATACTAACAGGCCAGATAGAAGGAAAGAGAGACAGAGGAAAACAAGCGTGTAACATACTGGCCTGAGCGAGTGGATGGCAGAACTTAGGTTGCGTTGGGTAACAAGAGAAGCGTGCTAAGAGCCTCCAGGGATAGGAAGACGTGGAGGGCCATGATTGCCTGCATCCTGTAAGGAAAAGGCACATAGAAGAAGAATTTAGTGCTTAATCGATAATATTACGAATAACTTTTTTATTTAAAAAACTTTAAGAGTCCTATCATTCTGCAAAAATTAAATTTAAACATTTTTTTATATAAAGTTACTATTTTTATATTAAAAATAGTTTTTAAGAATTACTTCGAAAACCTTTTAAGCATAAATCAAATTTTAATTAAATTAACTTGTGATGACGAAGCGTCCATTACTAATTTAAGTTTACGAGTCGACTCGACGTAACATGGGGTCATGAAATAAAACAGGCAATAAGAAAGAACGAAAAGGCGAAAGTAACCAGAAAAACAATATATTAACAAAGGTTACATAGGGTTGACAGCATGCATAAAATTAAGGAAAGAGAAGTTCTTTCCCTGGTGAAAAATAAAAAAATGCGCCCCTAATTGCTACCCGCAATTAGTGCGCGTGTGTTTTTGTGAGTTAGGGAAATATGTCTGCTCTTGTCCGGAACAAAATCCTAACTCGCGTACCACGTGACGTTTCCCGTTTTTATTGGCATCGTTTACGCGGGAACTAAGTTATCACGTGAACGCTGAGTGACCATGTGTGTGTGGGTGTCAATGTATCAAACCCCACAAACTTATACGAAGCTAATTCATAAAAATGTTTAAATTTTTAAAATAATTGGAATTTATTCAATACGAAACCCAATTTTAAACTTCTGTAAAATAAATTAAGTTAAAAGTAAAATAAGACTAAAATACTTAAAAAATCAAATAATTACACTCAGGTACCTCCACTAAATAGCTAAAAAAACAGCATAAATATGAACAAAAAGGCCCCAAACAAAAACGAACTTTTCCCATCAAAATGTTTATAGTAATTATTACTATTAAGAAGAAAGATCAAAGTAATTTTAATTATTTAAAAAAAAAAATTAAATCCCTTCTAACATGTTCGAAATTTTGGCAGAAAATCTTGTTTTGATTTGAGTTAGCGGGTAACCAAAGCGTTACGAGTGTTTTACAATGGAAAACGTACATCACTCACTTTTTTTTCCGATGAAAAAACACATTAATTTGAAAATTCTCGCAAAAATCAAATAATTGTCGGATTTTAATGAAACTTTCAGTACTTATTCACAAATGAATAAAATTATTTTTGAAATTATTATTTTTAAAAATCTTGGAAAACATATATTTTTTTACATCTGTTATCCCCCCACGACCACCTTCACATAAATCCATGAAGTTTTAATAAATTTTGTTGCGGTAAATGGTTTTATTATTTAGACGCAGGACACATTGGGAAATATAAATTATCTATTTTTTTTTTAATTTTGCCTCTGTTTCCGAAAATCTGCTTAAAATAAAAAATGCACTAAAACACTGATATTATTTGATTTAAATTTAATTTAATTTAGTCTGAAAAAAAATTTTTTTTCGATTACTAATGAAATTTTAAAAGAATTGTTTTCGTTTTTTTACTTTTAACAATTTATAAAGTTTTAAAAATATTTTTTAAATACTTCAAAGATTTGTTGCAATTAGATTTTTAAGTTAATAATTGAAGATTATATTGACTATCGAAAATTGAAAAGTTTAATACGAACTGTTTTGCGTTTATATTTTAAAATAATTTGAATTTTTTTGTGTGTGTGTGTGTGTGTGTGTATTTGAATTTTTTTTTGTATAGTAATTTCTATGTGCAAATTAAAAGGTCAGAGTTTCCTCCCCTTACCCGAACAAAAAAAATTGTAAAATTTTAATGCTTGCGAACGCCATGCACCTTTATCTTATATCAATCAACAACCTGTCAACATGTTTTTATATTTGACAGACAGGTCAAAAAGTTCAACTCTTTGATTAAGAAATAGTTTTATTCTGTATTTCACGCTATAAATAAGTAATACTTTCCAAAAATAAGTGTCACATATGTATATTTTAATTTGCAAGATTTTTAAAACCGAGAATTAACTTTTGTTTACAAATATGTCGATCGCTTAAAAATGGCCAAAATTTGAAAGATATAAAAAAAATTGAAAAATTTTAGATTCCAATCAAAATAATTTCTGTTTGAAATACACCAGAGTATTTTGCTTACTGGAAATAGTAAATTTAATCATTTAGCTTTCAGTTAAGACTAAAACAAAAGTTTCAAGAAAACTTTTATTTTATTTTCAAAAATTTAATTTAAAATTTAGATATCGTAAATGATTATAGATTATTTGTGACTTTTTTTCTATGATTCTTTTCCTGTTACTTTATTATTACCGGCTACCAGGCTTTTTTTTTTATTTTGGGTGAATTAACAGAAAAGATCAGTTTTATTTATTTTTGTTTGAATGATTCTTCTATGCGCTAAAAAGCAACATTTGGCATTTTTTGTACATATGATCATTTAAAGGAGATGTTGGTACTTATGGCTTTAATCCATCCCTAATAGTGGTATTGGTAAGATTTTTTTCGATGGCCTCAAATTATTTAGAAGAAAATGATTTTATTTAAGTTGGGAATTAGTTCAAAGCAAATTATTTTTTCTCTTAAACAACTAATAATTTCTGATTATGAACTGGGGAAGGGGACGGGGAAAGCTTTCTTTGATGAAACAACTAAAGCCGTCTTTGCTTGAACAGCATTTTTTTTTTCATCAGAAAGCAATGCTTCATCAACACACGAAATTCAGATTTTTCCATTGTTTTTGAAAATTTGCAACAGTAGCTTCACTTAAATAATTGTAATTTGTAAACTAATAATCCCATTGGGCCCAATTTTTGTCACGTGTCATTTGAAGGTTAGTACTTCAAAAAAAGTATATGGATTTGTTTTTTATTAGTGGCATCATCTATATGTCAGGCCCGGGGCTTATTGAGTGATGTGCTAAATATCTGCACTTACATCTATACAACAACCTCAGGCAGTAGATTGAATTGTGAATTGTTTAGAAGACAATTTCTTAAATCCTCACTTTCGTCACGATTGTAAGGGCTCAGAAGTTTAAACAAGTAAAGTTACTTTCGACTTTACAAAAATTACTTATGGTAAAAGTCAAATAAGATTAGGAAGTTGGTGTAGCACAGTCTTGTTTTCTTTCCTTCTGTCTTTCTTTTTTTAGCGGCATATCAACTATTGCTAGAAAGGTTGGGTCTCTATGTCAGACTAGAAATCTTTTCTCGTCAGAATTCGTCTTGGACATTTATAAATCAAGCATTCGTCCGTGCATTGAATACTGTTGCCATATTTGGTTGGGTGCTCTTGCTATTCATCTCGAGGTTCTTGACAAAATCTAAAGAAGGATCTGCAATGTAATTGGTCCTGACTTAGCATTTCGACTTCATTTTCTCACCGACATAATGTGGCTTCCCTCTGTCTTTTCTACAAATATTTTCATAGCAACTGCTCTGGTGTCCCGTCCATGTAAATCTAAAGGTGCTACTAGATCTAAGTCCAAACCTTTTACCGTTGAAATAGTTAAATGAAACCGCCACTTCTACTCTAACATTTTCTTTTCTCGCACTTCCCGCTTGTGGAAATCCCCTTCTGTTTACTTACTTCCCTGATAGCTTCAATCTCCAAAAAATTAAACACAACGTCAATTGCCATCTTCTATCTTCTTGAATCCCGTTTATTTTTTATCCTTTCTTCAATACCCTTTGTATCCAGTCTTTTCTCTTCCCCGATAGCTAGAATCTCCAAAAATTTAAATGCAACATCAAATGCCATCTTCTATCTTCTTGCGGAAGGATAATCGGAAAGTCGAGCTCGAATTCCAGTCGAATTTGTTGCCTTCGCTTACGCGTAAATCCCCTTGTGAAAGGTATTAATCCGTCGTTTCTCCCTCTAGCTATGAGTTAAATAGCAGGATAGATTGGGTTCTGTAGCCTTGGTTAGCAAGTAGTCTATTGCAGAAAGTAAAGGTAGCCTATTGCAAAAAAATATTCTGCCCAGTCAGTCATGTCTCTTTCGAGACATGATCGCCGAAGCGTATATCACATATGGCACTTAACTAAAAGAGTCAACAGTTATTTAGACGAGGCAGTTGTGGAGAGACGTAAATGACCCATGATACTTATTTGCTGCTACTTTAGTCGTCTCTCTCGCGACAGTTCTTCCATTCGGCCAGCGGGATCAACGTCTCTTTATCTCCTACTCTCATGATTATCCATATCTAGCATACAGTCAGACTATAAGCCATTACTGGCCGAATGTCACTTGATCCCGAACATTTTTTACTAACATATTTTGTTTCTTTTTTCCTACTTACTGCGATCGCTTTGAAACGCTCGTTTCGACTTTACTGTTCGACGCAGTCACTAATCATAAAACACCAGTCGCTTAAGGTGCTGATAAAATCATTTTCAGTCCACTTGACTACGACATATCATGATTTTAAGAATATAACAGAATTTGTTTACCCCCCCCCCCCAATCTTTGTTATTCGAGGCGAGTTTTTAATTCCATTTATTTTTGGATAATCTTTTTGAATAATAAGTGAGCCAGAAGTTTTTCTTAACACTATCGTCTACTGGATGGAACAACCATAACCTCTGAAATCGTTCAGCGTAGCGTGTTGTGGCAATAAATGGCAAATTGGCTCGGCCTTTTACTGGTTCTGATGATCAAAATGAAACCGCCATAGCCTCAATTCATTGACGATAGAGTGTACAATGTTAATGACTTTAGAAAAGTACGTTACATAAATTAACTATTAGATTACTACCTTTAGTTAGTCACCATCCTTGTCTAGCAGACATGTGCATAAGAACATTTATGGAACAAACTTAAAATAGAAAATTAGACTATGCATTAGACCAACACATTTCCAACACATTTTTCTGGCCCGCATTTTCGAAACGAAAATTTTTTTCGCGCCTCCCTTAATGTTTTGTGATAAAAAGTGCATTTTAAATTAAAAAAAAAAGCTGAGAGGGAGATCTCCCCTCCTTGCTTACATAAGTGTCTTAATGTTGATTCGGCTTATGAGAAGTAAAAAAAAAAAGTGTGCTTTTAACTGCATTTTTCAGAGAACATTTTGAATCTCTCGTGTAAAGTCTCCTAATTTGCTCTCTCGAAATTCGATGATATCAAGGTGAGAGATTCTTGTTTTGTCTAAACAAGTTAGAAGAGGAGTCAGGATGCTTTTACGAAAATACAATTTTCAATAAAAGGAAAACGATTACTACTACGACTACTACTATACTGGCACATGATGCAAGGTAAGGGGGTCATCATTCCTTTGTGGCGTCTCTGTTTTCGGGCAGAATGCGACTCAGTTGAAGTTTCATCTACGTAGAGAGACTTGGCTGAGAAGAACAGACCAACTTAGTGTCCGATCCCGCGTATGCGGAGGCTAGGAAATTCTAACCATTGGCCTGAGCGTCCTCGCTCGGGTTCCCCACTTAAAGCCCGACCTTGTGCCACCTCCCATCTCAGCGTTAAATACCCAAAGTGTGACTCAGTTGTGGCTCTGTCAGTTGAGGAAAATAAATACTTTGAGATACCCGGTTTCGAGGAACATCTACTCGAGGCTGCATCTCCGCATTGCACTAAGGAGGTGGGGATCGGTATTCATAACAATGACACTGGAACCGACGGTTGCGGGGGCTGGGCAATTTTGTCTTTGGCTCGGGAGGACATGCTCTGGTTTCTCCATAATTAAACCTTGTGTCGCATACCATTTCAGTGGAAGACCAGGGTAAATACTTCTGCTACTACTACTACTACTAAAACTATCACCACCACCGAAAAATATTTTAAATTAAACGTTAGATTAAGAAATGAGTCAGCCGCTTAATATTAAATCGATTTACTGGTTTGTATATGTTTTATGGTTTATTAACCTTTTGCAAATTACTTAAAGCCAGAAAATAATTTTGAATCGTTAGGTTTGGGTTTGGGGGAGGATGATAATGATGATTTACTAATGCAAGTCTTATTTAACCCATAGCTGGAGAATATTAACGAAATAAAAAAAACGTAACTTCATGGAGCAATGGCGCATGAAACCAATTCAAAACATTCGTTATATATTTATATGAAAGTCCTTTCCTGTTTTCAAAGCAATTTGAAAATTAGTTTTTCATGATTACCATCAGATGCATTGCCCCATTTTCTTTAATCTCGTTCATAGTCAACAATTTCCTTTCAGCATAGATTTTAGCTCATAAAAAAGTTCGATATCAGTGAGAGCCAGACTGAAAACTGTGCTGATAAATGCAGTTGTCGTCATGTCTTTTTTTTTTTTTGCTCGGTTCATTCGAATGCGATAATCGCATAAACTCATTCAGTGACATATCACTGCCAAATAAGTAATTGCTCCTTTATGGCCAACTCTTCTGTAGTACTTATTCCGCAAGCTTTTTTTTTTTTTTTTTTTTTTTTAAACAAAGATGGGGGTGGGGAGAATCACTCCATCTTTCCAAAGATGTCATAGTTAAAGGGGAGAAAACTATGGAGAACCATGATTGTCTGCGTCCTGAAGAAAAAATGTCATAACACTCCCTCTCCATTTGCCAGAACAGTGGTAAGATGAAAATTTGCCTCCGTCAAAAATAAGGCAAAGAAGAAAATACAAAGACGTTATTCTGTTCCGGGATCTATTTTATCGTGAATTTCTAAGCGTATCTTAAATGTGGCACAAGGCCGAAAGTGTGAAGCACCCAGAGAGGATCGAACTCGCTACTCAGTCGTAATTGATTTAACGAGACAAACTTGCTAAAAATTACACCACGTCGGAGTACACGAGGATCTGTTTTCTCAAATAAAACAGAAAATTGATTATTGATTTAGATGATCGAAAACTTTTACACATTTGATTAGTTTGATTATCAACGTTAAAAAAAAAAAAAGTTATACAATGGCAAGTAAATGGTAAAGAAACAAGTGCGAGTTCGATCTTCACTTGCTGCTTCTTAAGGTATCAATGTCTCAATCGTTGCTTGCTTACCCCAGTTCATCATTCAGGAAAATTGTCTTATATTTACGAATCAATAACAAATTTAAAATAAATAAATAAAAATCAAGACACTGCAAAAAGACTCTTCACAAATTATTAAAGTTAATTACAATCTCTTTATTCAACATCGCACAAAAATCCACCAAAATGACAAACCTCGGACTAACTTTTTTTTTATTAAGTATACTTAGCTTTTTCAGAGATGATTATATAGAGGAATACTCCATCTTTCAGACTTACATTGTAATTTATTCAATGAAAAGTTGGCAAATGAAAAAAGCTACTTGAATAGACAATCAAAATCTGAATTTAAAATTTTAAAGTTACACATGTTTCATCACTGAGGTGAGTGTATGAGAGCGTGTGTTTGTTAATAAAAATTCTTAATTTAAACCCAACCTGGTTTAAAATCATACCAACAAAATCAAAAACAAAACAAAAAAACCAAAAAAAAACCCAACTATTTATCGAATCAAGGATAAATACCAAAAATTGTCACTTGTTTAAAAAGTCGAAATAAATACAACAAAAACTTATTAATGCCCTGAACACGCTGGTAACTTTTTTTCCATGAATGTTAGAGTTAACCATTCATACAATAGGTATATATATAAAAAAAGGTTCTGTAAAACCAGATATTGTGGATACGAGGAGAGAACTCTCAAATTACCATTCGGCATCCCCGACAGACTTTGAGAAAATCAGGTCGCGTCCAAAGAGATTCATAATCCCATCTTTTAAGTGAAATTTCCATTTATTTTTATTTCGGGAAACTTTTTCGAACTGGCAGACGACAATATTCTCAGACTCAAACATAGCACAGATGTCAATGTCACTGTCGTCGTCGGCAGAATTCAAAGGCTCTGACTCGACTCCAACATCTTCTATTTCTTCGTTCGTTTCTTCACATTCATCGTCGTCGTCGTCATCTTCATCACTCGCTACGTCGTTGGAATTTTCATTATCGTCAGATGACGATGAAGAATCGACGTCTTCGCCATCAAACTGTCGGGGAAAGCAGCCACGCAAAGAGTCCAATCCTCTTATGGTTTCGACTTCTGTCTTTGAAATAATATCATTCTTCGGTGACCCCGTGTTTATAGTAGAAGTGTCTTTCAGCACTGGAACAGCTTGATGATCTGAGGAACTGAAAACTGTTAATACAGGGAGAGTATCGATACTAAAATTTGGAAATTTTCCAAAATCATTTGTTTTTAACAGGGGTGACCTATTAGATATATTTTTAATTTCTGTTTTGAAGTAACATATTTGGTCGTTCGCAACCTGATGGATTGTGTTAACGTTGGCAATTAAATTCCCTCCCCTAGAACTAATCTTTTTCTTTAAAACATAATCACACGGAAGTGAATCTGTCTTTAAAGCTCTTCGATTCTGAAAACTATCTAATGCAAGCTGATAAAGAGAACAGGAATTTTGATCGTTAAAGGTTTTTGTTTTTCTACTTGCTCGGCCATTTGGGTAGAGTTCTTCAGTTTTCACCTTTGTAATTCTGGGATTATTTACTTCACGGAAAACATTACTTTCAACAGACCAACGGCTTGGAGAAAAACGAGAGAAAGTTTGATGCGGAGCCAATTCACTTTCTAATGAATATTCATCTCCCGCGCCATCAAGCTGCAAAATTTCCTGTATTGTCTGCATGTCTTCATTGCTGAATCGACACATCTGTCGGGGTACAGCCTCTCCATTAGCAGGAATGGATTTGTAATTGGTTGTCAAAGAATTACCTGTTAAACCCGGGAAAGAATGGGCGTTGTAAGTATTAGATGTTGAGTTGTTGGGTCCGCTGATCCTGTTGGTACTGTAATCGAAATCTGAAGACCGAGTTCCTTTTGTAACGAGATTATTTGTTTGAGAGTTTGAAAAATCGTAAGGCTCGCTGTTAGAGTTTGAAATGTTGTCAATAAAGTCTTCCAAAGAAGTAGCAGTGTTGGAAACGCCAGACATTACATCAGTCCGAACTCTATTATCAGTGGGATTATAAAACGCTGAATTTGACTGCTGGCTGTTCGTTTCGGCTTGACTTGAAAATCTATTCGGTATTGTCCCGGGGATCGGATTATTACAAGTTTGTTTATTAGGCAGTTGTGAAATAGTGTTGGTATTTGTGTCAGTAGAAGAAGCGCTTAAAGAAGGGTAAGTATTATTTTCAATGGCAGCGAAAGTATTGCTGGTAGTGTTTTGTGAAATTGCCCCCAAAACAAAATTATTTCTCATAACCGAATTATTGGTGGCCGTACTTATATTAGCGACAGTCGTAAAGCTGTTGGTATTATTCACAGGGTTGTAATTAGTAGCAGCATCGATTGGCATAGCCTTTATATTAGAACAGATATTGTTATGTGATAAGGAACTATTAACCGAACTCGTTACATTAAGTTTGGCATGTTCGGCACTTCTAGAATTTAAAATGGTAGCAGTGATAGATCCATTGTTAAGACCGTTGTTGGTGTTAGTAGTAGTAACAGAATTCTCACTGTCATTAATTTTCATAGTAACCGGTTTTGAATACCCACTGTTTTCAGCTCCCTGAGCAGCAATACCTCCGTCCGGAACTTTCTCAACAAAGTTTGTTGTTGGCATCGGTAATATTTTCTGTTTTTTCAAATCTGGCATCCCTTTAGCTGGTGAAAGAGATGCAGACACCCTATTAGGCACAGGTACATTGAAATTCACCGTTTCAGTCCGGAATGGAATTGTAGAGGGGGTAGAAACAACTACAGGGTGAAGCTTACGCGAATCGGGAAAAGCCTGTGCCGCAGTCAAGTGTTGCAAGCGTTGTTGGTCTGGACGTAGAAAAGCCAAGAACTGTCCATTGCCACTTGGTTGTAATGATATACCTGCATTGTTGAGGGCCGAAATCTGCTGTTGGTATAATCCGTACGGTAATGCAATAGTGGCCGTCGGTGTGCAGGAGTTGTTTGAACCATCACCACGAGGTCCAGCCAAATGAATGGACGGAACGAGAATTTCTGGACATGCTGTATTTCGCGAAGACGAAATGATACCATAGCTGCCAATGCGGAAGGAATTACTGACATTCAAATTTGTGAATTCGAATACTTTTGATTCTTTCACTTTTTGCTCCCACATTTGTTTGAGTTCAGTAAGAACAATTTCGTCGACGCCATCGTTCAAGAAAATCTCACGACACTCCTGAAGAACATCTTCCATGACGCTTCGATAGAACTTGTCGACCGGGTTTAAAACAGACATGGCATCTAAGTCCACCAACGTTTCTTTGATAATACATAATTACCTCCCCTTGTTTGAATGCTCATGCATTTTTCTTTTTTTTAATTTTTCTTTCTTTTTCTCTATATGCTAATCTCGAAGCAGCAAAAAATACTTATTAACCAAGTTGAGAGGTGTCAGGTACGAAGTGACGAAATTGGAAAATCTGACTAACCAAGATCAATAGACGGTAAGGCGAATTTGCTAACAAACGCAGTCTTTCTTTCTTATCAGTAAATTAAAAAAAATTCGTTAAAGACCACTGACAATTTATTTTTAAAATTTAATTTTCTACTTCAGTTATTATTAGTGCATGTAAGAACAATTTCTTTCGGCCTTTTAACCATTCTCACGACCCAAGACTTCAGTGGTTGGGTAAAAAATTGGAAATATGCATATTAGGAATTTTGGAATGATGAGAGGTCACACACAAGATTTATCAAGAGGTTCTTCTCGAAGGAGAGAGTATCAAATATAGTCGTGATGCCTCGGATGACGTTGTTTCGATTTGAGTCATTCTCGGTTATACATCCTTTGTCATATATATATATATATATATATATATATATATATATATATAATAAATTATATTTTAGAACATGTACAAATTTTTTACATCCACTATAAATTGTACATTTTGTTTCGACATTGAAATTACAATGTCTCGCTACCTGATGAGACATCGTAATTTCAATGTCCAAACAAAATATACAATTTGTAGTGGATAAAAAAATGTGAACATGTTCTAAAATATAATTTATAATAAATATTCACAGCTCTATATTATATATCGACCACTGTTTTAAATGAATGTTTGGGACGTTGTAACATTTTTCATCGTTCCTTATTTACTCCGATATATATATATATATATATATATATATATATATATATATATATATATAGATATAGATATATAGGAAAGAATATTAATAAAAAGTTTTGAATTTAAAAATGTACTTTTTTTTAACAGTATTTGTTTATTTTTATTATATTTTATATTTCAGACCGCCCTCGGTCCTTCATCAGAAACAAGTGATATATATATATATATATATATATATATATCGGAGTAAATAAGGAACGATGTTATATATAAGTTTAAGTCATTTTATTCGACTTAAGTCTGTCCACCACAAATATTGAACTCGTGATACCACTAGAAAAATGTTTAAAGTACATAAAATCATGTGACTCTACAATAAATAAGAATAAAAGTATATAGAATCATAGAACACGTATGTAAAATTGAATGTAAATATTGTTAAATTTAACATAAATTTTCTACTACCGCATAATACTTTTAATAACTGTATTTGTTATTTATTTAATCTTACAAAATTATTTTATTTTATAATGTAAAGAGTCCGCGATGTACTGTAAAGATGTCCAAATTGTAAACATCTACAAGTATGTACGTACATGTACTCGTAAATTTAGATTACTTTTTTAGTACTATATTAAAAACTAAAATGTATTTGTTTGTAAGCTTAAAATAGATTCTTATTGGCCATATATTATTAAAAACGCATTTATAACTAAAATACAGCACTGGGAATAGTTATTTGTGGTTTAGTCTAATGAATTCGATTTGTGTCATTTTTCGATTGTTTTCCTAGAAGAAATTGAAAGTAAGGCGATACTGTACTTTGATTGAACTATTTTTTTATTCATCTTTAGGTTGGTTGATTAATTGAATAGAAGAAAAGAAAAAAGAAAAAAAAAGGGATAAATTTACCAAGTTTTTACCAAACCAGAACAAAACGAAATCTATAGATTGATTGTTTTGCATTGATCTTTTCAAAACATGTTGGTGGAGGAGGAAGGTTTCAAAACATGTTGGTGGAGGAGGAACGTTTCTTACATTGAAATATTTTTGGCTGGCATTTCAGTGAATCGTGAAATAAAAAATTCTTAGAACATCAAAGAACTTCATTATGAGCAGATTTTTTTCTTTTTACCAAATTTGATTATTGTTTGTTTTTTACGGCTTATCAACCTCTGCAGTTTATTTAAAGCCAAGAAATATATTTTATAAGATATTTTTTTAGATAATTATTATTTACTGATATTATACTAATGACTAAATAACAGGGGAGAGAAAAGGTGGGTTCGTACCTTTCAAAGGGTATTTGAGCGTAAGGGAATCTAACAAACCCGACTACAATTTGAACTCAGCTCTCCAATTTCTAATCCCGAGCCGTTATCAGTTACACCATCCGCACATCCAAGATTACATTATCTAATCTTCCCAAGCGATCATCCATCTAGCTACTGACCAGTCTCTATCTTGCTTAACTTTGGTGATTGTATGAGAATATGTTTCAACGTGGTATGGCCGTAAACCTTTATATTTGGCATCTTATATGATCTACCCACAATTTTCAATCAGAATGCTTAAAAAACGGCAAGTTCCCATTTTACCATTGATAGCAATATGTTTGGTTAAAAAAAACTAGTCAAAACATAAATCTAAACTTTATTTATAAATGAAACTTTGCCTATGTGTGTGTGTGTGCGCGTCTGTGTGTCGGTGTGTGTGTCCGTTACCTATAGATTCCAAAACAGCTGAACCGATTTTCTTGAAAATTTACACAGTTGTACTATAAGCGTCTGCAAGTGTTCTTAACTAGGTTTTGTGTCGAGGTACCCCCGATAAATATCGAAAGTCGATAATCGAAAAAATCGGGTTATAGAAGGAGTGGTCCGATTTTAATCAAATTTGATACACTCATAGACATAAGAAACGATATTCAGAAGTTTCAAGGTTACAGTTCTTACAATAGTGCAGAAAATCGATTATATATATATATATATATATATATATATATATATATATATATAAGGCAAGATGTTTGTGTGTGTGTCTGTTTATCTGTCTGTATATCTGTATTTTTTCAGCTCTTTTATTTTAGTTTTTGCCTCGAGTTTGGCTCTAAGTAGGGTTATATTGCTAGTCTGAAATAAGGCTAAAATCAAATAAAGAAAACTTTTGTATTAAGATAGCTTAAAATACATTTTGTGAAATGTTAAAAGAAATATTATGATCGCTTAAAGGGGAGCTTAAAAGTCAAATACAACCTTTAAACATTTAACATCTAAAAAATTTGAATTAAAGCTTTAAGAAATTTTGAAAATCAAATAAAAAAGTTATCACGGAAAAGATCTTAATAGGGATGCTATGCAAGAGTGAATATTCCCAATAGCATTGCAGATTCTTCTTTGTATTTTATGAAGAATCTCTAGAAAGAAACTATAAACCAGATGTAGCAACAATATTCACTGCAAGTACAAATGGTAGTGTTGTGCGCAAATTTTATATATTGTTGGTTTTATTCACAAAACGAATATTTCACAATATAAACATATGAAAAGTTCAATAATCCACAAAAGTTTTTATATCAAAACACTTGAAATATATATATATGTTTACTTATAAGAAAAATGTTCACAAGGGATTTGCTATCAGAAATAAAATATAAAGTTTAGTACTTATGATGATTTTCACGAGCTTCAATATGTCCGACTTTCTACTTTGGCTGTCCGGTAAACAATATTTCGTCAGATCACATGACAGTTTCTTATTCTCGTGAATATCTATTTTTACTTTTTACAGGGTTAGTCAAGTGGTGGGGGAGGGGGGCAACCTTTTTGTCTCAAGCAACAGTAGACTTATAAATGTGTATGATAGATTCTGGAGAGAAAAATTGTCTAGTGCGACACAATGAACCAACTTTCCTAGCAGTTGATTCATTACATTCCGTAAACCTTAACCCGGGAAGGCGGTAATGACTCACTCTCCTGGAGTACAAGAAGGTGGAATGACTCACTCTCCTGGAGTCCGAGTAGGTGGAATGATTCACTCTCCTGGAGTACAAGAAGGCGTAATGACTCACTCTCCTGGAGTCCGAGTAGGTGGAATGATTCACTCTCCTGGAGTACAAGAAAGCGTAATGACTCACTCTCCTGGAGTACAAGAAGGTGGAATGACTCACTCTCCTGGAGTACAAGAAGGTGGAATGACTCACTCTCCTGGAGGTTACCATCAGCCACGCTGATGGAAGACAAAAACTGTTCATACATACGATTAAAAGTCAGCAGTTTCTTTTTGGAGAAATTAACAAACCATTTCTTGCCCTAATTAACAACAGAATGTAGATAGTTTTTTATATGAGTAAAAATTTGAACTTATCGAACCAATTGTAAAATTATTAATATATTTTTGTTTTTGATTGTTTTTAATTTAATAGCTTATTTCTAATTCGGTCGGTTTTTGATTTTCAATTTATTCGATTGCAATGTCATTATTATATTTTTGTAGTTGCCAATTTTAAGAACAATTCTAATTCTGTCCATCTTTCTCCATCTTAATTTCTAAAAAGTTACAATGGGTCCATCTCCGCCGTAAAATTGTGTTTCCGGTTAATAAATTGTGTTTCCGGTTAATAAAAGTTTCCAAATTTTAGCATTAGATTTTCTAATTATTTATTAAACAGTTTATGATATTGAAACAGTCAGTCAGTTAAGTGCCATACGTGAAACACGCTTGGGCGATCATGTCTTGAAAGAGACATGACTGACTGGGCAGAAGATTTTCTATCCTGCTCCTTAAACTATAGCTGAATGGAAGAAGAGATGTATTGTATTAATCAGTAGTAATTAGTGTGGATCAATTTATTACATCATAACAATAGAAAACCGATCCCCCACTTTATGCCCAGTAGAAGACTTAATCATGTTTCAAAACTATTATATTCAGTCAGTCAGTCAGTTAAGTGCCATACGTGAAACACGCTTGGGCGATCATGTCTCGAAAGAGACATGACTGACTGGGCAGATGAATATCCTTCAGTAGGTTGCTATTGCTTTTTGTGGTAGACTGGTTGCTATAGAACCCAATCTATCCTGTTATTTAACCCAGAACTAGGGGGAAGAGACGGATGTAACGAAAATGACTTAAATTTAGTTTCACTTTGCAAGACCAATCTATCTCTTCTGTGGCATCTTTTTTTTCTGGTTATTTTCCGAAATTTTCTGAAAATGTTTGTATCACCTTCATATCCGTTTTTTCCCCGAATTGTTCCTAAATATTTGTACTTTTTTCCTGGTTCATGTTTTTTAATGTGGCTTGGCTTTGATAAAAGCGCTCGCTAGATGACGCTCTATAAGTCTATCTCTTTTAACTCTGTTTTCCGGATATAGTCGACGTCGATAGGCGCGTTCGCTTCCTTGGCCCTCTGTCTCCAACACGCACATTTACAAATGCTTCATTTTTCACACACACACACACACACACACACACACACACACACACACACTTCTTATAGCTGGTTTTGAACCTCTTTCACTTTCCTTACAATTGTCTACACATGTAATACCGTTTGTCAAAAGGATACATTGTCGTTTGTTTTATGTTCATTGTTTTACGTTTTTTTTTATATCGAGGAGGAAAAATAGCGTCAGTTAAATGCCATACGTGATACACACTTGGGCTATCATGTTCCTTTTGTTGCTATGACTTTCTGAAGTAGACTGGTTGCCAAGCAAGGCTGCATAATTTAATCTGTCCTATTATTTAACCCATAACTGAAGAGAAGAGGCAGATTAATACTTTTCCTAAGATTATTTGTGCGTAAGCGAATGTAAAGAATTCAACTGAAATTCGAACTCGTCCTTCCGATTTCTCGTTCCGAGTCGATATCCACTGCACCACAACGCACATTAATTTGCTACGAATAACAAAAAACAATGAATATAAAACAAGCGATGTTTTACGTTGAAATGAAACAAGAATATGTGTGTGTGTGTGTGCGTACGTGCGTGCGTGAAACAGTTCAAGTGTCAACAGAGGACCAAGGAAGCGAACGCGCCTAAGAGGCAGCGTTCTTTATTGACGTCAACTACATCTGGAATCAAGAGTTAGAAAGAGCTAAAACAGAGATAGAGAGAGTATATCATTGTGTTTTTTATAAACTTATAAAGCGCCCCTAGCGAGCGCTTTTGACAAAGCCAAGTGAGATAACTCACAAATGTTTCTTTATCTTACTCTACATTTTATTGCATTTATCCCCCCTCCCCGATGAATGTTATCTTAGTGCATTTATCCAGATTAAATTCCATTTTTTATATCTTCACTGGATTTTTTTCACTGTTTTCAACCGATCATCAAATTGATTAACACCCAAAGAGCTTAATGCAAAAAAAAAAAAAAAAAAAAAAAAAAAAAATAATAATAATAATAATAATAATTGATTTGTCATCTATCTTGTACGGATAACGGGTTTTTATTAAAAAGATGAACAGTGCAACCCACAAAATAATGAAAGACAGAATCTTGGAAAATGCCGCAATTGACATTTCGGGCGTTTGCAACAATGCATCCACATTTAGGCTTAAGAATGAAGATAAGTTTTCATTTGTTCAGGTTTTGATCTAAGTAATAAAGTAAAGAAGTTTTTGTGTGTTTTTGTATAGTTTTCTAAAATCATTTTGTTTATTAATATCGGATTTTCGCAGCAATGAGCCATGTTTAGAGCCTTTCCACTCGTTGGAAAAATTGTCGTTATATTCTGATACTATAGTGGATAGAAAATTAAGAATTAAAATCAACCTTCTTCACTTTTACAAAAATTCACAACGTGTGAAATCCTGGTTTTTCCCAAATAGAAAAAGGATCGACCAGGCGCTTAAAGAAAAGGTCGAAACTGGATTTCGCAAGTAGATGTTAAATTGGTTTTCTGACCAATGGGAGCATTTGGAAGACTAAAAAGACTTTCGCGATCCCGTGCGAAAAATCTAGATTATAATAAAAGGACTTCGATCAGCGTCAGTCAGTCAGTCAGTCAGATGGGAACAGCGATAGAGACACAACTAAAATTTAATTTCAACTTCAAGTCGAACCGGACACAAGGTCACGTCGCACATCGTCCTCTTTCTCCTTCTTTCTCGTATGCTGATTCATTTTACTTCTTCTTCTCCATTCAAAGACATTTTTACTAAACAAACGCCTATACATACATACGTACGTACGCATAAACTCTTTTCAACAATTTACTACTACGAACATTTCTTCATTTCTTGATACCTTCAACTTTCTCATTGAACACGAACTCTACCCTTAACTTCTTAATAATGTTTCTAATTGCATATTAATTTCTACAACTTATGCTAATCTTTCTTTTAATAAATTTTTATTTTAACATGAAAAAATGTATATTTTATTCTTTCCACTCTTCCACACATATCTACAACCTTCTAATGATAACCTGATAATTCTGGATAAAACTTGTAAGCTGTAGGGAGTTTGGTTAAGTATGACACAAGGCCGAATCAAAGAAACATTAACCATCTCCCTACGGCTTCAATACTATTGGACACCTACGTAGAAAAAGAAAAGGTGGTTTTTATCTCGATTTGAAGCATTTCTGTTTGATGGACTATTATATAGTTTCTGTTGAAACTCGGTCTTTTAAGCTGCGTCCACTGACCGAAGGGTAACGCGGAAAAAGGGGGATGGATGAGGGCTTTTTAGTGATCAAGTCGCAACAAATCCTGAAATAGGGTATATCCGAGTGCTTGTGTATATTCAGTCATACCTGGAATTGGGAAGAATTCTGGTTCGTCCTTAGTGGGAGACGGACTTGTCCGCTGTGCGGTAACCGAAACCACCATTTCGTATTGACAGCTACCATGTCGGGATGAGTAGTGGGATAAGCAACGTAGGGAGAAGAGCTGAGGTAGCAGAAGCTGTTCTATCTACCCACCTGGATGAGCGGTCGAAGCCCTGAATAAAACGTCTACATATAATATGGGAAACAGAGTTCACGTTTTTTTTTTTTATTTCCTGGTGTGACGTTTGCCTTTTATCGTGTTAAATTGTGGGCATGCAGCATGTCCTTTACCAGCTTTCTGTGCCCAGCAACAATATCAAGGATCGAAATGCAACGTCGGGTGATCATTGGCTGGTTGGTGGAAAATTTGTGTGACGGTCACATGACAGGTCGGGGATACTAAAATCAAATAGATTCAGAAATTTAAATACATGCAAAGTACTCTGACAGAGGATGAAAAGTGCAACACTGAGTTCCTAAGGCACGTTGGCATGGCCAAGGAGGCATTTCAAAAGCAAAGCGGTGTTTTGAGAGACGGGAAGATTTCTTTGGAAAAAAAGAAAAGCGTAATGGACTATTATGTGACATCTGTTCTCTTATATGGCAACGAATGCTGGACAATATCCTCAAAGATAAAGCAACAGAAATGTGGTCCTACAGAAGGACACTGAGGATACCACGGACTGAACCTGTGATTAACGACGAGGTTTTGGGGAGAGGATGCAAACAAAAAGGAAAATTATAATTAGCATCAGGAATAAACAGCTGAGGTTTCTGGGGTACGTAATGAGAAAGGAGGGCTTGAAGAATCCGATACTCACAGGACGGAGAGAGGGAAAATTCGAGACATACTTGATAGGATTGAGCGAGTGGATGACGGAACGGAATTTGGGAAAGATACCAAGAGGAAAAATGTAAGGAGCAACAAGCGATAGGAGCGAGTGGAAATCCATGATCGCCTAAGTCCTGAAACAACACGACACATGAAGAAGAAGTTAGAATTGATGTGATGGTTTTCTGCATGGTTGTCAAACAAGTTATTGGTCAGTAATTAATTAGTTTTTGTTTTATAATTTTCATCACTTTTAAGCAGTGAAATATTTTATTCTATTAACTCGACTAGAAGGAATAGTATTTGGATGGTTTATCATTGGATAGATGATATGGAAGCATGGTTTGTTCACCCAATTACATTTTCTCCATTATAGACATTATTATATCCGTGATATAATAACACCGTATTTCACGTACGGAACGGAACAGCTGAAAGGAAAAGGAATGACAAACATGTTTTTTTCTCAGGAAGACTTTTATACCACTAACCTATACACACAACTATATATACGAGGGTCAATCAATAAATAAGGTGAATTTTTCGGTATAAGAACTTCTACTACAGATAGAAGCTTACTTTTTTTTCAACGTAGTCTCTCAGCAGTGTCAGACACTTTTCTCATCTGTGCACAAGCTTCCGTATTCCCTCAGCGTAAAAATCTTTGGACTGATGTCTCAGCCAATTGCTCACAGCACTTTTGACTTCATCGTCACTTTCAAACTTCTTTAAACAATTTAGCCCACTTGTATATATATATATATATATATATATATATATATATAATACAGATAGAAGCTTACTTTTTCTCTTTTTTTTTTCACCGTAGTCTCTCAGCAGTGTCACACACTTTTCTCGTCTGTGCACGAGCTTCCGTATTCCCTCAGCGTAAAAATCTTTGGACTGATGTCTCAGCCAATCAATCACAGCACTTTTGACTTCATCGTCACTTTCAAACTTCGTGCCTCTCGTGAACTCTTTCAAGGGACCAAACAGGTGAAAGTCTGAAGGGCCAAGGTCTGGACTGTAAGGGGGATGAGGGAGCAGTTCCCAGCCCAGCTTGTTGATGGTCTGCACCGTTTCGGCTGCTTTGTGAGGCTTTGCTTTGTCTTGATGCAAGACGACTCCATTTTGTGTGCTGTCCCAACAGATAAGCTCAAAGTCCTTGCAATGTCATCCACTGTCACTCTTCTGTCAGACTGATTGAGGTTATTGATCACCTCAGGAGATCTCACTTCTGTAGACCTCCCAGGCCTGTCTTCATGCTCAACACTACTCCGTCCTTCTTTAAACAATTTAGCCCACTTATAAACATTTTTTGACTGAAACATGGCACCATACACAGTTGACATTCTCACATGAATTTCAACTGGTTTTTACCATTCAGCAACCAAAAACTTGATAACTGACCTCTGTTCAATCATGGAGTATGCTTCTTGGTCGGCCGTCTTTGTTAATCTCCAAAATTCTCAAAGATTTGTTCAATCTGTATTAAAAAAATCCCTTTGAAAAAGAAGTAAAGGAATTTTTTAAAAGAAAAAGTAAGCTTCTGTCTGTATTAGAAGTCCTTATGCCGAAAAATTTACCTTATTTATTGAATGACCCTCGTACATATTTACACGTGCCTCACACACAGAAATTATAGTAAATATGCAACAACAAACAGTACGTAAAAAGGAGGGGAACCTTTCTTGCAATATTTCCCAAAGTGAAAACTGGAGTTGCAGCGGTTTCTGTATGAACCTGGTTTTTCCTGTAAGACCTGCCGCTGTGGGCAAGCGACATCTTTCTTCTCCAGACTCTATATCACAACTGGCCCTAATCACTCTATTCCCAGACGGCATTCACCGACCGTCACGTGACCCTCGTGACTATCTCAACGAAAGAGAGACATTCTTTACAGTTCCATGATATTAAAAAGCGCAGTTAATTGATTATTCGTCTAACCGATCATTATCGATTTGTTTTCGCCGACGACTTCCATTTATTGGATTTCTTTAAGTCTCTATTTGCGTTATTTTATTTCCTTACTAATCTGCTCCCCTGGGGCTTCAAAGTTTTTTTCAATCCTGGGAGAAACTCTATTATCAAACCGAAATTGCTAATCAATTTTTTTTTTAATTTGTGCAGTCGTGGGAGGGTTCTCAGCAGCGAGATTGGATTTTACCAATTTTCTTGTAAGGATTTTTCGGATTGTTTTTAAACAATCTATTGTCTTTTATAGAATCTTGTGTTGCGTATTTCAATCAATTCACAACAAAAAAGGCAAGAAAGGTTTTTAAATTATAAAAACAAAATAATTTTATTTTCGTGTTTTTACAACGAGATTTTTCTCAGCGTGTTAAATTTCTCGTTCCTTTGTTGTTGTTTGTTAAAATTGAGAAAAAAGAAACAAGTGAGAAAGCGAGTAGAAAATTGCAAGGCAGGTTTATGAGGAAGAGTATAAATATCACATATCTTGGTGAAGAAGAGTGTAAATATCACACATTTTGGTGAGGAAGAGTGTAAATGTCGCACAACCTCGTGAGGAAGAGTGTAAATGTCACGCAGCTTAGGGAGCAAGAGTGTAAATGCAACGCAGGTTGGTGAAGAAGTGTGTAAATGACAGTCACCTTAGCGAGGAAAACTATAAATGTCACGCTAGTTGATGAAAAAGAGTGTAAATCTCACGCACTTTAGTGAAGAAGAACGGATATGTCTCACTGCTTGATGTGGAGGACAACTAAATGACTAGGTTAATCTCTTTGATGTCGAACAGTGTCGTGGATGATGTCGCATATAACCGTTTTTATCCTCTTACTGGCGTATCTTATCTAGAAACTTTGCTTAAATGCTCCTGACGAAGCATTTTTCGTTGCTGTCGACAGGAACGCAACCCATTGGTTGATGAAAAATACTAAATATTTATTTTCATAGGATTAATGAATCGGAGAATACGCGCATTCTTCCAGTTAATAAAACCGGAAGAATGCGTGGATTCTCCGACTCAGAAACCATTTTTGGTCATTTGCTGATTGACTGTCTTGGTGTTTATTTCCGTCTTCGCTCCACATTTGATCTTTATTTTTTTTAATCGCATTATCAGCTCTGCTTTTGTTCGGACATTTGTCCTCGATCGTTTCAGTGATGTCATCAAATTCAGCCAAATGACCCAGACCAACATATCTACACTAAAAAAATTGCAACCTTTACAGGCAGAAAAATGAATGGAATTGTTATGAATACCACCCAGACCTGGTTATAGAGAAAGGGACCTATGACAATTGTATGGGGCTTTCCAATACACACAGACAGAACAATCAAATCTCATCGCCCAGACATCGTGATCAAAGAGCACAAGAACAAAATGTACCGTCTTATTGATATGGTAGTTCCTGCAGATTTGTAATGAATCTTTGAAGAACTCCAAAAATACAAGGATCTTGAAGTGGAATTATAAGAAAATGTTGGACATGAATGTTGGACATGAAAACATCAATCATACCAAGTGTTTTTGTGTATGGTCTATTATTTTATTTTATTTTATTTTTTTGCAATAATTATATCGTCGAGTTGTGAAGAATATATATATATCCTCTCTATTATATAATAAAAACCGTTGTACATTTATTTGTGTGTGTGTGTGTGTGCGCGCACACACACACACACACACACACACACACATACATATATATAATATTTCCCTCTTGTCTTTAGGGGTTTGTACTATTTTGTTTTTTGTTTTTTCTTATATCTTAATGTAAGATACTCAATAGTAGGTACATCCATATGTTATCATCATTTTAGACGGCATATCGATATAAATATTTGCTGTCATTTTTAAATAATAATAATAATTGTGAGTGAGTGAACATTTTATGCTTACTGAATTCATTATCTGCAGATTCTGTATAAAATCATTAAATGCTTATAACCTTTATGTTGTCAAAAGTGGGAGTTATTTTTTTAAAATAGGATAATGATAATTGTATACTTTTAATATTTACTTTTTTTCTTTTACGATTACTCACTTAATACAAGGCCTAATCGCCACTCAAGCTAGAGGGTTACTATTGTAAAGGCATACAAAGGAACAAGGGTTGCATATTATGAAGATATGTAAGATAAATAACGGTTGATCTATGGAAACGTCGATTATATTTATCAGATAGACCTTGTGCCAAAAACAACCGAAGTCTTCACAAGATTATCAGAAGGTTGGGACGATAAAGCCATCTTGTTTGTATAAATAAATGAAAATGCATGTGTCGAATAGCATAACATCAATATTTATGTATGAAGTTATTAACTGTGAAAATTTTCTAAGAGAAAATGTAATAAATAGTTTAAAGAATTAAGAGTTCGTCTGTTTTAACGAAATGTGAGATATGAGTTGTACAGAAAAAGGTTAAGTCCATGTTTTCGCTGACTGCGCAAACAAAGTAGTAGTAATGTCTTGTTCCTCTCTTTATTTTTGTGTCCGTCGAATAGATGAAGAGGAAGAAAGAGAAATAAAGAAAACGGCATGAGAGAGAAAGTGAGAGGGTGCGAATGTAAGTCGCCCGGGGCGGCTTGATTATTTTCTTGCTACATTGTATTCAGCATGGACTGTCTTGTGCTTCCTCGTCCTCTGCTTGCAACGGCCGGGAAACGTGTACAAATAACCAACTCGGATCACGTGGTCAGCTCCCAACACAAACTCATTTTTGGGTGGAAAGAAACATGACACGGATCATTGAAAGTTCAGTTTGTTGTTTTCCGCAAATCGTTCTCCTTTATTGGTTTTCAAATATTTTCACATTTGCTCGCGAAATTTATCTTGACCTTTTTCTCAACACGAAGGCAATCTTTTTTCTATTGGTCAAAAATTACATTTCGAATTGGCTCGCGAATTTCCAAATAGGGAAGAAAAGGAAATTATTTTTATTTTGTACTCACCACAGATCCTCGATTTGAAAAGATTAACATTGTATTGATCAAAAAAGCATCTCCTCGAAAGAGGCTGTCTTCTTTCTTACCGACTTTGTGTACGTGTACTCTACACATAGTTTTAAATATATTTAATATATTATTAACAGTCAGTTAATTGCCCTACAGATGCTTGATACACACTTAGGCGATCATATCTCGAAAGAGATATGATTGGCTGGGCATAAGATTTTCCCGCAGTAGGTTGCCTTTACTTTCTGCGGTACACTGGTTGTTGTTATTTAATTCATAGCTGGAGGGAAGAGACGGATTAATACCGTTCCCAATGCGCGTAAGTGAATGCAACGAATTTAACTGGAATTCTCCGGTTTTTTTGTTCCGAGCGAATATCCACTGCAGATCCGATGTTTTTAATATATAGCAAAGTTTCTTAATCACACAAATTTAATGAAAATCAAATATTTTGTTTTGTACCACATAAAACCAAGGCCAGTCATATATTTTATATGAATTGCTTTGAATATAATATATAGAGGGCTCGATCATGTTAAATTGGTCTTGTGCCAAACATAATCGAATTCCCAACAAGTTAGGATTATCATTATCAAAATGTTGGAAAAAATAAAAGTGTTTCATACAGAAAAAATAACATCAATTTTGTAGGAAGTGAAATTATTAACTGCGTAAATGTTCAAAGAGAAAGTGTAGTAAGGAGTTAAATGAATCCAGAGTTTGTAGTAGTAGGTAAATGTGTTTATGTAGAAAAAGATTAACAGAGTAGTAATAAAGTCTGTGTTCCTTTCTTTCTTTTAGCGGACCGAGAAAGTGGAAAGGAAGGTAAAGCAATAAAGGAAAATTGTACTTATCGACGTCACTTTTTAGGAGTCAGTTGAAGTGTCTTACTATTGATGCTGTCTTCTTCTTCTTTTTATTCTTCTTCTTCTTTGTTGATGGCAAGGATGGTGAGGACGAAGAATAAAGGAAAATAGTACGCAAGAATGAAAGAGCGAACGAATGTATGTCGACGATACATTTCCGGTTCAGCGCCTTGAAACTTCTCCTTTACATTGTTGCGATGTCTTATCTGATCTCTGCTCCCATCTGACTGAATTTACTTTATTTCTCTCTATATATATCAAAGGACTTTTTTTTTCTTTTTTTTTCTTTTTTTTTTTTTTCACACAGGCTTGTTAACTTCTCTTAGTTTTGTAAGTCGCTCTCTTTCATTGGTTAGCAAATTATTGACACCGGATCGCGAAATTTGGCTTCGTCTTTTTCCTTTAGTATGGGGTGAATCTTTTTTCCTATTAGTCAAAATTAGATTTACACACTGGATTGCGAAATTTGTAAACAGTGAAAAGAAAAGAGTTACTTTTAATTCCGTATTCATCACAAACACAAATAAAAAAAGAACATAAAGTGGCTTTGAATATCATACAAAACGCTTTATATTATATGTCAATGATGACTTTTTGGAATCAGTACTTCAGTTATTTGCGACAGAAAATTTTACGATACGATTGTAAGACATTTAAAAGGCTTTTGTGTCGTAATAGTCGTGTTATTTAAAACGACTTACTCGTAAGATTTTTCCCTAAGGGAGATAATCTAATTACAATTGTTGAAATGTTGTAAGGGAGATAATTTGATCAATAAGGGAGATAACCATAATAGGATAATTTTTAAAATGTATATCTATCTATCTATCTATCTATCTATCTATCTATCTATAGGAATGGGTGCTGAAAATTTCCCAACAATCTTCTCAAATGACCAATCTATCTCCTTTTTTTATTTATTGAAAGGATATCTTCAATATTGGGAAATATCTGCAAAATTGTTTGCATCAAAGAGATATTTTTATTAAATTCGTTTATGCTTCTATCTAAAAAGAAATAAAAAAAAAAAACAATAATAAATATTAAGTTTCTGCCTTTTTATGCTCCGGCTTTCTACAGGATATGTCTATATTTCTGAGATGAGGTATTGTAATTAATTACACTGTTTGGACTGTTGTCTTCCTTCTTATTGCCATATTTATGACGTTTCAGCAATTGTATAGTCCGGCCTTCTTCAGGATCTGACTATATTTCTGAGATTAGGTATTTACACTATTTTCCATTTTCAGAATGTTGTCCACATCTTTATTGCCATATTTAGACGTTTCGGCCGTTGTACACTCTGGCCTTCTTTGGGTGATTGGAATTTCAAACTGAACCCTTTATTTCGTCCACTGGAGTAGATTGTTCTAGTTCCATGTATCATGCCTCTCCTGGATAACTTAGTTTCAGTTATTTTACTTTTAATATCTCAACTCTCCAACTTTTTGTTCACCTCTACTGTGGCCAGGTATTGAACTCACAAATCTTTGGGTCAAGTCACTGGAACCCTTTTATTCACTGGAACATGTTTTCAGAAAAGGCATGGCACGTGGAACTAGAACAATCTATTCAGTAGACAAAAAAATGATTTAGTTCAAAATTTTAGCATATATCACCTGAAGATGAATATCACTCAAAACATTGGGAATATGACAATAAAGAAGAGGATAAACATTTCTAAATAAATATTAAGCTGTTCAATTGGTAAAATTGGTAACTGATATTTTTACCACTTAAAAAGAAACAATGACACATATACATTGATATCTTAGTTCCAATTTATTGGTTTGTTTTGGAAAATTCATGCTGATTTTTAAGGGAAATTAAAGCACAAAACAAATCTATGCCATTAGATATTTTTTCAACTAAATATGGCTAATTTTGTTGTATAAACTTTCTCCATTTTTCTTTCAACTTAAAAATTCTATCTTCCCAAGATTTTGGTGATTTCTTGCTGATGAACACATTAAGGTGCTTTTTTTCTCATTTAAAGAATTAAAATTTTTGCCATTGAAAATATTTTGCAAGGACCTGAATAAATGAAAATCCGAAGAAGCAATGTCTGGTGAATATGGTGGGTGGGGTATCACATTCCTGCCAAACTGTAACAATTTTTGCTGGGTTGCCAAAGAAACATCATATCTAGCATTTTCTTGATATAAAATAACACATTTCCTGTTCATTGCTACATTTAATTTGTCCAGTTGTGATCAGTACTTGACAAAGGCTCAACATTCTTTTCTAATCCTACAAAATGCACTGGATGACTTTCTTAGGATGAAGTCATTGTTTTTGGGGTGGCTAAAGTTGGTTCATGTCACTTACTCCAGGATCATTTTTGCTGGACATTGTTGTAAACAATCCATTTCTCATCACTCCTCACAATTTGCCTAAAAACATTATGCATTTTCATTGAGCTTATACAGCAAATCACAAACAGAAATTCCATCTAAAAGATTTGTTTTACTCAGATTATGTGGTACCCAAACATCCTATCGATTTGAGTACTCAATCATCACTAAGTGCTCATTATTTGTAGTTGGGGTCTGCCTGGACGTTTATCATCAATAAGGCTACAATCACCAATTCTAAACTTAGTAAACCACTTCTGTAAAGTTCTGTCAGCTAAATCACCTTTACCACACATAGCACATATTATTTTTTGTTGCTTGCGAGGCATTTTTGCCTTTATGGTAATAAAAAAACATCAAGTGTCTAAAATGCACCTTACAGTCTTCCATTTTTATAGGGATGCAAAATTGAGTTGAATTAAGTAATTTTTTAATGTTCTTTCTCAAGAGATAGATTGCAGTGTGATTTAATCAGAAATTTAAGCAAATAATGTTGATAAATTTGATATGTTCTAACATGTTGGAACATGAATGGCTAAAAATTGGCATGAACTTTCCAGACAACTCAATATATATACTCAGGAAAAAGTTTGCATTTAATCAATTTTCATTTTTTAGGACAAATATAAAAGACATAATATAATTTTCTGATATTATGTTCAGTCTTGACTATAAAAAAAGCTGAACAGGTGAAGAATATAAATTCTTTTTTTTTTTCTGGAGAGAATTTTGTTATGTTTGAAAATTTCAGAAATCAGGAAAGAAGTCATCAACCAACAAAGATGATTGCAAGAATGCTATAGAAAATGCTCCATAAACCTGAATCAAAAGAACTCATAGTAAATTGTAATCGATTGATTGGAGCAATTTCATCTGAATACACATTGACTTACAAATTTGACCAATAAATTTGATTCGAATTCAATAAAGATTAAAAATCAAAATACCATGACATATATGAACATGTGATTATAATTATTTATATTCAGACAATTGTCCTCATTTTTGCTGTTGTTATCACATTTTGGCTGTTCTGAAGGCTTTGGGCGTGCGTGCACACCCACTGAAATGTTGAGATAAAACAAGAAAGTCTGACTTTAAATAGTGCAAATAGTGATAACTCCAGAAATTGCATTACTCATGTTTGGTTGTATAAAAAATTAATTGATTTGTGCATTGTATTATTAATTCTGATGAAAAACAGCTTTTTTTACAGTAACTGCAGAAGGCTGAAAAATAAACATCCCTAGAAGTATGTGTTTGATGGAAATTGATTGGCTTGTTACATCAGAGCTTTCACCAAAGTAGCAAAATAATAGACATATATCTATAATTTTAAAGTGCAAAAACTGAAACAAAAGCTGTATTTATTCCTGATATTAGTTTGAGCAATTTGATTTTGGAAAATCAAAACAGTTCAACCTATGTCTCAAGTGGACAATATTGCATATCTTTTTAGTACAGTTCCAGACAATCTCTTAAGCTTCACCTATAAAAGAGAATCAAAACATTTCAAATTGTCTCCTGTGCAGTCAGTTTTGTATAATATTTTAGATGTGTTTCAGAACAATAAAGTTTTTAGACTTTGTTCATCTGTGGCCAAAAAAGAAGCTAATGGTGTTAACAGTTTGAAATAAAAAAGAGAAATAGTTATGTAATCTGGGTCAGATTTAGTCCTTAAGAGACCCCTAGAGCTAATAGAATTTGAGGGTCTTTACCCCATGTCTGTAAAAATGTTTTTAGATGATGCTGAAAAAAAAGATTCATCAAAATCTAAATGTGGCCCCTAAAAGTGACTCTATCAAATTTAAAGGACCCATTCCAACTAGAGGGGCTAAAATACTTTAAATTGTTTTAAATTAGTTCAAAGAAACCCCATTAAATCATAAACAGATCTTATATCTTTCATTTTTTTTATTATTTTTATCATGGGCCTGTTACTAGAGGGGTCTTCAAGAGACCTCTAGTCTTGGGCCCCCGGGCTGCAGACCATTCTAGCACTTATGTAAATCCAATACTGAACTTTTTCTTAATCTTCTCTAAATCAAAATTCTCATAACCAATTATGATTTATTAAATTAGTTCCTCTACCGCACTTTAATGTCTAGATTTTTGTTTCTGTTGTGAGAACTAACAGAATAGAGGGGTTATGGCCATATCAAATTCTCATATGACCCCTGAAGTTAAGCAGCCTTGAGCCTGATCAGTAACTAGATGAGTAAATGCTTGGTAATACCAGGTGCTATATGAATAGTTGTGCTGTGGTAAAATAAATAATGTCTTGAAATTGGAAATCAGAGAGTGAAGTTCCAATTCCAGTCAGGTTTGTTATATTTACTTATACCCAAATACTCTTGGGAAAGGTATGAATCCCTCTAACTATGGGTTAATTAAGTCTTGTATTTGTAAATCATTATTATCTTTGAAAATCTTACAATATAAAATATAAAATCTGTAATGGGTTGATAAGCTGCAGAAAATATGAATCAGTCAATAACAGAAAAGATTTAGAATGTTGGGCCGACAAGAAAAAGAAAGTACAACTTTATCTATCTTTTTAGGCTTCTGTACTTAAAATGTCTTCTGTTCCTTAAATGCCTTCTGTAACTTAAATGCCTTCTGCACTTAAAATACCTTCTGTATTTTAAATGCATTCTGTACATTTTTGCGTATTAGGTTTTTTTATCCATGTTCAAAGAAGGCATTAATGTTGTTAAAAATTTGAAATACGGATAAGTTAGCAATATAGAATATTTTACTTCTGCTAATTTTTCTTACATTTTCAATAAAAAATATTTCCAATGAGTTTTAATGAACCTTTAACTTCAGCGTAATAGCTTTTACTGTATCTTTGTAAATATATACAAAATATTCTTAAATTATGAAAAGAAAACAATGTACATAGTTGTTGTGGATATGAACATCACTCCCCTGAATATGATTTGGACTAATCCAAATAGCATAAATACTGATGCTAAGAATCATCAAGAGAGAGTAAGCCTAATATTTCTGTCATGATTAAGGATTGCTGGCGGGGGAGGCATTGCTAACAACATTTTTGTTTAGTTTTCGTAGATAATATTATCCATTGTATAAATATTCATTGAGGTTTCCAGTTTTAAATTTGCTATTCCCCACTTCCCACAGTTAAATTGTACAAATGGAATTAATTAGATTTTCACAGAGTTTTGTGGCATTATGATGTTTGTAGTGAGAATGGTAAGTAAGGATGTGATGTTTTGGTGCAAGGAATATTCTACATTCTGTTTGGGTCAGTGAATGAGGCTATCTAAGTTAATGTAAAACAGATGAAGACCAACCTTCCCCAATCCCCATTTTTGGCCTTGTGCCACATTTTTTGTATTTTTACAAAAATAAATATCGAGTAAGCCAAATATCCATACTACAGAATTCAGTAAGACTGTGGTGACACCGACCGAGCAAAAGTGGAGGGCCAGATGTTTGCACTCTCACGACCAAAAAGCAAATGACCAAAACTCGTCGGTGCACATCCGGATTTGCACAGATGTTCCAGTTGAAAACTAAAAATTAATTAAATATTAAATTCCAGTTCGCGAGCCTATGCAAATTTTATTTATCAGCCAATGAAAAGCTCAGAATCAAATACGGATATGAATTCCCAAATGATCTGCTGCAATCCAAAAAGTAGAAATAAAAAGCCAATACAGAAAGCATCGCCAGACAGACCGACCCAGACAGACAGACTCGAGAGAGATGAGAGTAATTAGTATCTCCCTTGACCAACTCAAGCGGCTTACTATGCTCGCCTCCCTTACCTATCTTTTCCTTCTTCGCTGTCTCAAAATTACTTACTGACCAAACAACACTTCCACATTCCTAAGCATTAATCCTCTTTTCAGCATTTTATTGCCATGAACATTTTAACGTCCACTGGACCCATATTTAAAGGATTACTTAAATTGTAAAAACCTTAATTGATATGTGTATATAAAAATGTTATTTCTCAACTCAATTTGCTTTTCATGCTTTATAATCTTTTTATGACTTATAGTGGGCTATCTACAACAAGACCAAATTCCATTAATCTTTAACAATATACAACTACCCTTCAAAAGAATGCCTACCCACTATAAACTATAAACTATAAACTGATTCTAAGCTAGATTATATTTCATGATTGTGTTATCTTCATTCAATGGAAAGAAGACAATGCACATAGTGTTAAAATGGAGTCTGGTATTTATTGATTCTTGTGACTGTGAGTAAGGTTTGTCCTCTAAAAGAATAGAGGGGGATTTTGTTGCAGTTTATGCAAACCAAATGCTCTAGAATCAGTGTAAAATGTTTTACAAATATTTTAGTCTGTCTATACAAATATAGTGTACATGATTCAATATGAAGCACATTTTCACTTTAATGACAAGGACAATAGTGTAGCATCTTGGAAAATTTGAATGATTTTATGATTTGTCTGTGAAATATTTCAGGAGCAGAATATTTTAATTCTGCTAACTTTGCTTTCATTTTCAATAAAAATATTTCTGATGAGTTATACCAAATCATTAACTTCAGGAAAACAGCTTTTCGCATTGGTCTCTACCAAAAGCTAATTTTTTCAAGTACCTTAAATCTCTTAAAAGAAAACAAAAGAATAAAATCAAGTTGCATTTACTTTTTCTTGATCTCTAGATACTCAAATCATGTGATTAGTTTGGAGTCATATTTTACGAGCAATTTCTTTCTTGAACAATCAAAACATATTGCGTATCAAAGTAATTTTCCGTTATTTTTTGTTAAAATCTTTTTTTTTTTCGTGAGCGAGTAACTAAATTGTTACCAGAGTTTACTATAGATAATGTAATATTATTTCAGGTAAAAAACATTAATTTGGAAATTCTTGCAAAACTCAAATAATTGTCAGATTGTAATAAAACTTTCAGGCCATATACAAATAAATAAAATTATTTTTTAAATTATTATTTTTAGAAAATCTTGGTAAGTTTTTTTTTTTTTACATTTGTTCCCTCCATGTAAATTTATGAAATTTCATGAAATTCATTTTGAATTGAAAATTTGTTTTATTATTTAAATGCAGGACTCCTTGGGAAATGTAAATCATGTATTTTTTTTTTCAAACAGTTGACTGTTTTTCTGAAGCTCTCCCCCAAATAATAAAATAAAAATGCAATTAAACTATGACTTTAGGTAAGCTTTGAATTGCTTTTAGATATAAATGTATATCAAGGTGTGGGTATTTGTGTCTTCTCAGAGTGTAGTTCGTAGACGAATTAATAACCACTCCGCCAGCTGCTACTCGTAGAACCCGGAACACTGCTTCACCAGGGACTCCGTTTCCTGCGCACCGTAAGCAAAACGCTGTCTCCCAAACACCGGTGTAGCCTTCTCGAGTCGTAAATAGCAAAAAGTGACCCGAAACAGAAGTAGGCTCTTTTTATGTGTTTTTTGGTCTCGTAATTTCCCACTCTCCGAGAGCCTCACTTTCACCAATGACGCATGCGCCGTGTCATTCGAAAAACTGCCTCGCATGAGCTCGCCTCGCGGTTCCATTACGTCTACGAACGCACGTGCAAACAAACCGCCTTCTTTTGCTTCGGCGAGGTAAGTCTCCACCACACAAGGACATTATCGTCTGAAGAAAAAAAAATTTTTCAATAAATAATGAATTTTTACAAGAATAGTTTTGAATTTTTATTTTTTAATTATAATAATTTATAAAGTTTCAAAAATATTTTTAAAATTCTTCAAAGACTGGTTGTGGTTAGATTATTAAGTTATGAAGTGAATATTATATTTACTAATTGAAAACTGAAATGTTTAATACAAAACCAATAGATTTTTAAAATAATTAAAAAAAATTTTTTGGTGTGTATAGGAATTTTTTTAAAGTATGGGATTTTCTGTGTTACACTAAAAAGGTACATGTTTCACGGTTTCTTCCCCTTACAACAAAAAACGTTGGACAATTATGTAAATTCTGGTCAACCATAGCTTATCATCATGTAGCAGCCACAGATCTATTTCCTTTCGCGAATCAGTGCCCCCGACGGGAGATTCGGTCACTCACTGACCAATCAACGGGTGGAGCGCATTGATTCCTCTCTAGAACTATTTTTCCTAGTCCATTTTGGGAGAACGGACGAAAGGCAGAGAGCCATGAGCCAGCGGGAGTAACGGACGTCTCTCTCACATCGCTGCCACTGATTCCCCTTGGAAGACTTTCGCTGAAGACGCTGCTGCTAGCTTCACCATGGACACTTACATACTATCAATCTTGTACGTTTACTATGTAATAAACCATTCTTCGTTGTTGTTTTAAAAGCAAGTTTCGTCATTCATTTGTGTGCCTAAAAAATATAGTGTTGGGGAAATTAAGCATTTCTCATAACCCTATAAAATGGTGACCACGAATGGCACCTTAGGATGGCGAAACAAATTAAAAAAAAAAATAACAACACGAAACTCGTCCTCCATTTTCGGACAACAGAACTAGCAAAGTTAAAAGGAGAGAGAGAAAAAGCTTCCAGACTCAAAGAACCAAAAAACAAAAAAAAAAATACAACCACCCACGAATTTTCTTTTGCGTTCAATTCATTCGTCGGCTGAGAAGACATTGGCAAAAAATTTTGCCCTCAGTAAAACAATCTTTCTAAACAGAGATATCATCTTTCGTTTTGCTAGACATACTGACGCCCATTCCCAAGTGGTCAAATAGGAAGATAAAAGATTCTCCCTTTACTCAAATAACATTTTTTTGAACACGTGCCTTTACAACAAAAACCCCAAAAACTTTCCGACGAGGAAGTACCTTCTTTTCAGCCCGTACACAAGAAAAACACCAACTCAAGCAAGCATAACGAACATTACATTTTGTTCAAAGAAAACAAAGCTAAAAAAAAAAAAAAAATTATTACCCTCGGCTTGGCCAACAAGGCAGAAAAAAAAAAAGAAGAAGAAACTTACTACTCTGCTCTTTTCAACTGACCACGTGGTACAAAAAATATATTTTTATTGCAATAACAAAAAAAAAAAATGAAAAATACAAGTGAGTAATACACTTTTACATTTTATTTTTTCAAAAGTTAAAGCTAAAAGAGCGCCTCCTTCCTAAACATTTAACTTTCCCGCCTAAATGGTGATTGCACGACGCCATCTTTAATTCCAACTTTTGTTTTTAGACAGGCCTTGAAACTGACAGTTATCTCCCTTACTAAGGAACCTTAAAGCAGCACCTTTCTCTCTTTTAACACGAATATCACTATTTTCTTGTGTCTTTTGAAATGTTTTCCCTTTCGTTTCTTTCTCATTGAGACGTGTTTCTGTGATATTTTTTTTTCTTTTTGGTGGTCTGTCGTCACGCTATATATTAAAAAGAAAATGGCGACTACTTTACCTGCTTTCGCTGGCGACGTTCGAGTTTGGTTTGCCCAACTCGAGTCATATTTTATAGCGAACAACGTCGTGAAGGAGCGGCAATTGCCTATTTTATTTAGTGCATTTTCCGCGTCATTGACACCAGTTGTCAAAGATTTGATAACTGACACCCCCCTTAATGCTACTTATGACTATTAAGCGGGAAGTTCTGCTCCGGACGTCGCTATCAGCGGAAAAGCGGTTCCAAACTTTAGTCAATGACGAGCTGTTGGGGGACCGCATGCCAAGCGAATTGCTCCGCAGAATGAGAGAGCTGGCAGAAGATGTCCCTGCTGATAGTGCCATTATAAAGCAACTTTTCTTCTCACGATTGCCCCCTCAAGTAAAGGCAATTCTGGCACCCATGGTAGAGAAGAGCTCAGTAGACGTAATAGCGTCCTCTGCAGATAAAGTGATGGAATTCACCAAGGGGCCTATTACCGCGTCCATTCCTCAGCCAAAGGCTGAAGTCTCTACCCTCTCTGCTGCTGGGAACACAAGCGAAGGTGCCACACAAGTGGCGATACTCAAAGCTTTAGTGCAGCTTACCAATGAAGTAAGCAAATTAACCGTACTTAATTCACAACAGCCTAGACGTCGACATAAAAGTCGTTCGCCATCCCCACACCACCGCCGCCATTCAAGCAAGCCAGGACTATGCTATTATCACAGTTGTTTTGGCGCTAAGGCTCGGAGGTGCAAAATGCCCTGCTCCTTTTCAAACCAGGGAAACTTAAATCTGGAGAGCTGAGCACGGCACACTCTCCACAAGATCTATGTAACAACCGTGCCTATTTTATCACTGACTCCAGGTCCCAAGCACGTTGTTTGGTTGACACAGGAGCAGCTTGCAGTATCTGGCCACTGAAACTCCTCACTGAGAAGCCGCCATTGTCGCCCATCACACTGCAAGCGGTAAATCACTCCCCTATTCCCACGTACGGTCAAATTTCTCGTTCTCTGGACTTGGAATTACGGAGAGACTTTACATGGATTTTTACTGTAGCTGATTTACCATACCCCATTCTAGGCTCGGACTTTCTGCACCACTTCAACCTTTTAGTGGATATGCGCAAGCGACGACTTATTGACGGCAATACGGAACTTTCCGTCATGGGTTTTAAGGCAAATATCTCACCTATCAGCCCGGTATTTTTCATTGCCGCCACTGACGACCCATACCAAACATTACTACGCTCTTACCCAGAGTTAACTAACTTAAATTTCGTTGTGAGCAAATCAACTCACTCTACAAAACACCACATCGAGACCACAGGCGCTCCGGTGTTCTCACGCCCTCGCCGCCTCCCTGCTGATAAACTAAAGGCGGCGAAAGCAGAATTTAACCATATGCTGCAGCTGGGAATTATACGCCCCTCGTCCAGTCCATGGGCTCCCCCTTTGCATATGGTTCCAAAGCGTTCTGGAGATTGGCGTCCGACTGGGGACTATCGACAACTAAATGCCATTACGGTACCTGATCGTTACCCAATCCCACATATACAAGACTTCGCTTCATCCCTGCATGGTTGTAAGACCTTCTCCAAACTAGACCTCGTTAAGGCTTACCATCAGATACCAGTGAACCCAGACGACATACCAAAAACTGCAGTAACTACTCCATTTGGAGCGTTTGAATTTTTAACTATGCCTTTTGGTTTGCAAAACGCGGCTAGTACCTTCCAACGCTTCATGGACGAAGTAGTGCGTGATTTGGACTTCGTCTATAATTATATAGATGACATCCTCGTAGCAAGTGCCTCACCTGAGGAACATGTTACTCACCTCCGCCTACTGTTCGAACGGTTTCAAAAGTACCAGGTGAGGATTAACCCTGGTAAATGTGTTTTCGGTGCTTCGTCGCTAACTTTCTTGGGACACATTATAAGCCCCGAAGGGATATCTCCCTTACCTGAAAAAGTGAAGGCTCTACAAGACCTTCAACCACCCACTTCACTTCACCAACTGAGGCACTTTCTCGGTCTGCTTAACTATTACAGACGTTTCATCCCACACTGTGCGGATCTCCTGTCTCCTCTGTCTGACATGTTACGTAACAGGAAAAATGAGCAGATTTCGTTGAATGACATACAGCTAAAAGCCTTTAACGAAGTGAAGAAGAAATTAGCGACAACATCACTACTTGCACATCCTGTACCCGACTCCCAGTTTTCATTGGTCGTTGATGCATCGGGCACAGCTGTAGGTGCAGTTTTGCAACAGCAACACCAACAACAGCTACAACCTCTCGCTTATTTTTCGAGACAGCTGAAACCGGCAGAACAACGTTACAGCACGTTTGGCCGTGAACTCCTGGCAATGTACCTCGCAGTGAAACACTTTCAGCATTCTCTAGAGGGCCGACAATTTGTGATCTACACCGATCACCGTCCGCTTACTTTCGCTCTGCGCTCAAAGCCGGACAGATATTCTCCTCGCGAAACTCGCCACTTGGATTTTGTTTCGCAATTTACAAACGATATCCGACATATCTCTGGTGAACAGAATGCTGCGGCAGACGCCTTGTCTCGCCTTCCCATTAATTCCCTGTTCTCACCTTCAGATATCGACTTACGACGGATGGCCTTTGACCAACCACCTTTGATCTATCGTCACCTGAATTTGCAACTTGCAAGTTCGCATACCTACCAGTGCCTACTGCAGACACGCAGATCATCTGTGACACCTCAACAGGCGCACCTCGACCTTTTGTTCCGATGACACATCGTAGGGTTGTTTTTGACACACTACACCAATTGGCACACCCCGGACCCAAAGCCACAGTGAAGCTGATTGCAGCTAGATTTTTCTGGCCAAACATGAGGCGTGATATCACTGCCTGGACACGTTCTTGCGTATCCTGCCAAAAATCAAAGGTGCACAAACATATCCGTGCACCCCTCGGAACATTCAGCACCCCAGACGCTCGGTTCAGCCATGTCCATATTGATCTGGTTGGACCATGGCCGGTCAGTCAGGGATTTACTTACCTCCTGACCTGTATAGATCGCTTTACACGGTGGCCCGAAGCTATTCCCCTAAAGGACATTTCAGCTGAATCCGTAGCGCAAGCCCTTATATCAGGCTGGATAACGCGTTACGGAGTTCCTACAACAATTACCACTGACCGTGGCAGACAATTTGAATCCCACCTATTCCAGGAACTTTCCAGAATTTTAGGGATCAATCGAATTCGAACTACGAGCTATCACCCTGCTTCTAACGGGATGATAGAACGCTTTCATCGCCAATTAAAGGCCGCATTACGTGCCTATCCTGACCAACAGCGATGGAGCGAATATGTACCCGTTGTCCTTCTTGGCTGTCGTGCAGCTATCAAAGAGGACCTAGGATACTCTCCAGCAGAACTTGTCTATGGAGTACCTCTATCATTACCAGGTCAGATGTTGAACCCTATAGATTTAACAGGAACAGATCCTGCCTTGTATATAAACAGACTGCGATCTTATTTTGGTAATCTCCCACCAATGCACCCTAGGGAACAGACCATCAAATCATCAGTCCCAAAAGATATTTCTTCATGGACTCACGTTTTTCTAAGAAGGGACGCTGTCAAAGCCCCTCTCACTCCACCTTACACTGGCCCTTACCGCGTGCTTTCACGCACTGACAAACTTCTCACCCTTGACATTAGTGGCAAAAAAGAAACTGTATCTATTGACAGGGTGAAAAGAGCCTTTCTTAACACAAACACACAAGAGCCACATATTCCCCCTACTTACATATATGAACATATCTTTACACCCGTTGAAAAAAATACGATGCCAACAGACAACTATGTCACCACCACACGCAGTGGTCGACGAGTACATTGGCCCAAAAAGCTCTGTAAAACTGTTTATATATAAATTGTACCCTTCTTTGTTTTATGGCTGCTATCTTTTTCTCTGTCGGCTTTCCGCCTAAGCAGGGGGTGATGTAGCAGGCACAGATCTATTTCCTTTCGCGAATCAGTGCCCCCGACGGGAGATTCGGTCACTCACTGACCAATCAACGGGCGGAGCGCATTGATTCCTCTCTAGAACTATTTTTCCTAGTCCATTTTGGGAGAACGGACGAAAGGCAGAGAGCCATGAGCCAGCGGGAGTAACGGACGTCTCTCTCACATCGCTGCCACTGATTCCCCTTGGAAGACTTTCGCTGAAGACGCTGCTGCTAGCTTCACCATGGACACTTACATACTATCAATCTTGTACGTTTACTATGTAATAAACCATTCTTCGTTGTTGTTTTAAAAGCAAGTTTCGTCATTCATTTGTGTGCCTAAAAAATATAGTGTTGGGGAAATTAAGCATTTCTCATAACCCTATAAAAACATCTGTCTGTTATCACTCACTTCACAAATCAATCACTTTGCACATCTGTGATTAAGAAATACTTTTAGTCTAAATTTCATGCTATAAACAAGTAATACTTGTGTAAATCAGATTAATTTAACTTTAAATGTCCTAATTTTCCAAAAATAACTTGTCACAGATTAATATTTTATTTTTGCTAGATATTTAATAACCGAGAATTAACTTTTGTTTACAAACTTGTCAAAATGGACACAAAAATTATAACTTTTGAAAACTCTAAAAAAGTTGAGATTCAAATCAATGTAATTTCTATTTGAAATACACAAAAATATTTTGGTTACTGGAAATAGTAAAATTAATCATTTAACTTTAAATTAAAACTAAAATTATAGCTTCAAGAAAGATTTTTTATTTATGAAAATTCATCTCAAAACTTAGGGGTCGTGAATTATCATGAAAAAGTGGAGGTACCTAAACTAAACAGTATATTTATTTTCGTCTACTGGCCTGAATGTTTGAAAATTTTAATAAAGAGAAATGTGCTCCGTGACAGAGCGAACAAATTTTTCATTGAAATTTCTCAAGCATTCAGGCCAGTAGACAAACATAAATAAATATACTGTTTAATAAATAATCGGGGCGTCTACTCAAATACGAGTATCTACTAAAAATAGCAATTTTTAAAAAATTGATAAAAAAATTCTAATCAATGCATTTTAAAACAAGAAACACTGCTGCCGGAGTCAAAAGTGTACACAGTAATAGTGGTGTCAGGGGAAGAACCGCTCTTTTGACACACCTCTTTTCATGAGGGGACCACGAACGTTAAACGTTGCCGTTTTGTTTTCTTTTTTCATTAAAATTTTGAAATATTTTTCTTGTTTTTCATTTTATTTTCTACAGTTTTAAATGAAATGAATGGCTGTTTCCACATTTCTTCTGCTGAGTTACCTCCCTTAGACCAGTGATATTTTTATGGTTTTGAGTATCACGGACGTTAATAATCATTAGCGAACCGGTCTCGCCGATTATTACGCCTGCGTCGGATCCTCACTGGGCGCTCCAAAGTTTTGGTCTTGTGCAGAAACTAATTTAAACTTAATAAATATATGCATTTTCATTCAGGTTATTATTTTTCAGTTTTGTTTTTGTTTTGACCACCAGGAATTTGCTTTAAAAAAAAAAAGAGCATACCATACGTTACAACACTGGTGAAAAAATGTCACAAACTTAATGAAATCAAAGTTTCATCGTCAAAATGCTTTATGACATTATTCAGAGCAAGGATTAAATTATTTTTTAATGTTTAATTAAACCTTTTAATCTCTTTTAAAACATTCAAAGTTTTGAATTTAATAAAAAATCTTGTTTTATTTTCTTGCGTCAGTGGATAGTTAAATTCTTTTTCTTCTATGTGCCGTATTCCTTCAGGACGTTGGCGATCATGGCCCTCCACGTCTCCCTATCCCTAGTGGCTCTTGGCACGCTTTCTCCTGTTACCCAACCCAAACCCCGCTCTGCCATCCACCTGCTCAGGCCTGTCAAATATGCTACCCACTGCTTTCACCTGTCTCTCGTTCTCTCTATCCGACCTGTGAGCATCAGATTCTCCAAACCCTTCTTCCTCATTACATGTCCCCGGAACTTAAGCAGTCTTTTCCTAACGTTTAGTATTAATTTCGTTTTTGTTTCCATCCTTTCCAAAACCTCATAATTGCTCACATGTTCGATCCATAATATCCGCAGTATCCTTCTGTAGAACCATATTTCAGTTACTTCAAGTTTTTCCTTCGTCTTTGATGATATCGCCCAGCATTCACTGCCATATTGAAGAACAGATATCACATAGCAACCCGATATTCTCTTCTTTGTTTCTAGCGAAATTTTCCTGTGTTTTAATACTTTACTCAGCTTCTGGAATGCATCTTTCACCATGCCGACCCACTTTCGAATCTCACTTTCCTTCTTCTGTTAGAACACTTCCCAAATACTTAAATTTTTGTACTTGTTTGATTTTAGTATCCCCAACCTGTAGTTGGCATTTTGGGCTCCTCTGTTTGTTGATGACCATACATTCAGTTTTCTTGTAGTTTATTTGTAGTCCTTTCTTTCGGAGGTTTCATAGTTTCCTTTCCGTGTCTGCTATCAGACATCTGCGCATCTTAATTTTATTCAGATTGTGGCCGCCGATGATGAATCCTGGCATAACTTCTAGGGTCCTCAGAATAGTCTCGCTGAACAAGTTGAATAGATCCGGTGAAATGACGCATCCTTGTCTTACACCCCTTTTTACCGTTGCATATCTGCTGAATTCATTTCCTGTCCGTATGCAGGCTGTTTACTACCAATATAGATTCTTGATTACTCTAACGTTTTTCTCAAATATGTCGAGGTTGCTGAGCATTTCTATCAATTCTTTGTGGCGTACTTTGTCGAATGCCTTTGCATAGTCTATAAAACATAGATACACGTCTTTTTTCATTTGTATTGCTCTTTCTGATAACATCCTAGGCATAAATATTGCGTTACTTTTTCCAGTGTCCTTCACAAAACCGCACTGTTCTTGTCCTTTCTGTGGTTTGATTCTGCTTCGCGCTCTATTCATCAGGATTCGGATGATGAGTTTTGTTATGTGGCTCATTAAACTAGTTGTTTGGTGTAGTTCGCATTCATTTGCACCTGGCTTCTTAGGCAGTGCTATGAAAATTGATCTGCTTACGTCGTCTGCTATTACACCACTGTTGCAGATTTCATTAATTATTTCTCTAATTCTCTCTATGCCATAATCGTCTAAGGCTGTTAGCCTCTGTGTTACAATTCCGCCAGGTCCAGCTGCTTTGTTTCTATTCAGTTTGGCCATTGCAGCTTCCACTTCAAATTTTAATATTTCCGGTCCGTCAGCATCTTTGTTTATTGTTGGTTGCTCTCTCTTGTCGTGGAAGAAATATTTTATATTTTCTTTCCATCACTGGAGTATTTCCTCTTTCTCTAATATGATCATTCCATCATTGGATTTTTATACATCATGTTGAGGAGCATGTTCTTTGTCTTGTTAGTTCCCTTATTTCTTTATGCATTTCTCCTTTATTAGTCTTGCTCAATCTCTCTACTTCTGCACATTTGTTGTTGAGTCATTCCTCTTTAGCCTGTTTGCTAAAAATAGCGCTGAATTAAAAAAAGAATTTAAGAAATTTCAAACGGAAAACACCTTCCGATTAATTTAAATTAGTTTTTGAAATATAACATGATATTTTGTTTCTTGGAAATATTGAATTTAATCTTCAGCTTGAAATTAAAACTAAAATAAAAGTGAAGAGGAAAGAAAGCGTACCACAGACAAAGTATTCGTTTAGACGGTGGCGGTGGGGGAGCGGATGTGGAGGGTGTGATCAACTAGAAAGACGACTGGGTTTACGCCACTTTACTAGGAAACATCCCGAAGATATCAGAACACATTTAAAGTGATGGAAATCAAGTAGCATCATGGTTTGGGCTGATCCTGTTTTTAATAGTTTAAAATCATGTTCATGAAAGAAAAGGAACAGCAGAATTTATCAGACGTGTTGCCCTGGTTGTCAGCCACATTTAAAAATTGCTATGACTTCACTCGAGATAGAGCTTCCACACACATTTGCATTGTGTTTTTAGACAAGTAAATTTGGCCTCCGTCTGTGGTGAGTACGAAATAAAAATAAGTCTCTTTTCTGCGCTGTTTGCAAATTCGCGAGCCAGTGTGAAAATATATTTCTGACCAATAAGAAAAAAGATTGCCTCCATGCCAAGAAAAAAACAAGACAGATTTTGCGAGCCAATGTGAAAATATTTATTAACCAATGAAAAGAGAGCGATTTACAGAAAACAACAAATTGAACTTTCAATGATCCATACGAGTTTGCGTTCGGAGCTGACCACGTGATCGCAGTTGGTTATTTATACACGTTTTCCGGCCAATGAGAGCAGAGAGACGAGGGAACAGAGAACAGAGAGGAAACAATGTAGCAAGAAAATAGTTAGGCTACTCCAAGCGACCCACACTAGCACCCTCTCATTTTCTCTCGCGTACTACTTTCTTTACCTCTCCTTCTTCTTTTTCACCTACACACCGCACAAAAAAAATAAAGAGAGAAACAAGACATTACAACTGCTTTGTTGATACACACAGCGAAAACAAGAGCTTATCTTTTTCTGCATAAATCATATTTCTCTAAAACAAACTCCTAATTCTTTAAACTCTTTACTACTATTTCCTGGGTCCTGGGTATGACGATAAACTGCATCCGGCAGCAAAGCTCCTGATTAGGAAGTTGTAAGAAGCATGGAACCACCTCTTAATTGCTGTTGTTCCTACGTTCACCCTGACCCGGGGTGGTAGCACCTGTTAGGGTCCCAGCTATGGGCAAATAGTTAATCCCCAAACTGGAGTCAAAACACTATGAGAGTATAAAAATAGAATTCTAGGAATACATTTCTGAAGAAAAAACATTACCAGCAACACATTTTTGAAGGAAAAAAATGTTAACAGCTATGTATTTTTTAAGGAAAAAATACATACGAACAATGCATCTGACTCGACAAAAGAAAACCTACTTTACAAAAATACGTCAATGAAATCTCATCTACAAACTTATTTCTTACAAAGAATATATATTCTATTCATAAGAATCTTTTGTAAAAATCTTGTTGGCATTAAATAAGCCTTTTCAGGTTGATACGGTAAAAAACAACCGAAACCTGATCTACAAACTTATTTTTGTACAACTAATACATATTCTATTCATACAAATCTATTGTAAAAATCTTTAAATAACCCATTGGGGTTGATATCCCGTAAAACATAACAAACTATGTCTCTTTAGAACAGTTTAAAATTGTTGTTACGCTGTTTGATTAATTGTCACTTATTTATACAAACGAGTTTTATTCTTTCCAACCTTCTGATAAACTTATGGTGAGTTGGATTGTGTTTGGCACAAGGTCAATTTAATAAACTTGATTGACCTCCCTACTTTACGTCAGGCTCTGACTTATGGACTTTGTGATACGATCCATTTTGGATGTTATGGTTAGTCATTACTGGAGTTGGTTCTTGAGTTCTTTCACTTGAACATCCAATACGTGTTGAATCCGGTTGAATTGCTTTCTGAATATTTTGGGAGTGGTTTTTATTCACAAGACGGTGACGATTTCTTTGAGGGGGAAAAGTCTCTCCGGGCAAAAAAATCTTGTCTGTTTGAAAGTCCCGGCTAAAAAGACAGAGATTCCTCAGTTTCTATTTAGCATCAGGAAGTCCCCTTTTTCTCACGCATGCGCAGATGGTCTTTTCCGTTAGTGGCCTCCTGGGAGATTATTATTCTTTTCGTCTTTTTATTTTATTTTTATTTCGTGTTTTTTTTTTTTGTTTTTTTTTTCAATCCCTACACTATATTGGAGAGCGATGTTTCACGTATCTTATACTCCAATGAGTCAGGACTGAAAGAAGCTCTTATGATGTCTGGGTACAATTTGAGTGAAAAGGTGATGAAGTTGAGAAGATATTTAAGGGCTATAATGAAAGAAAATAATCACCATTTTGAATTGTCAATATATGTAAAATGTTGTTAATAAATATAACAATCAACCTGTAACCTTTCATCCATCAAAATTTAAAACTTTATTTTATGATAAAACGAGTAATGAGCAAATGTATATGCTGCACCCTGTAACCTGAGAAAATAACATAAAGTAGAACATAAGAGAAGCGGGGAAAATAAGGATTTGTCGATATCCGAGAAAAAATTCGTTAGAACAGAAATAACAAACAAACGACTATAATGACTGCATAATTACAAAACCATTTTCTACAAAAAACAAGTGTTTATATTTCTAACTGAACTTACGTAAATCTAAATTTCGTTTCCGCATCATGTGAGCGCCGTCAGAATCATTAATCACTTAACCGAATCCAGATATTTATTAGCCAATAAGATTTACTTAAAGTCTAGATCGAAAACAGAGAGAAACAAGGCAGTCAAACACCAAATGACAGAATGTAGTTAACAAATTAATCCTTTTAAAATAAATATTTAACACTTTTCAACCAACGAGTCGCGTTCCTGCCGACAATAAAAAAAAAACGCTCCGTGATCTCTTTAAAGGGTATTTAAGCAAAGTTTCTAGATCAGACAATAGGGAAGGAGAAGGAACGGCAACAGTTTCACGGTGAATCAGTTTAAAAGAAATTCCTTTACTCATTTGCCCGTCTTCCTCACCAAACTACGTGACACTTACACTTTCCTCCGCACTTTCTCCCTTTCGTTTTTTCTCTCACATATACCCGAAGAAATCACTTTTTAAAAAGATCTAAACTACAAACAAAGACCATAACAACTCACACGCGCTAAGAAAAATTTAGTTTTAAAAAAGACGAAAATAAAAATATCTTATAGTTTTATATTTAAACACCTTTTTCGCTTTTTCTTCATTGCGGGTTGATTCGAATCCACAACACAGGTTCACGGCAATTCAAAGAGTTCAAACTGGAGTAAAAGAAGCTGCAAACCCTTTTTAAAGTGAATTTTAATTTCAGATACTGTCTTTTCGCAATGCGAAGAAGAGTTTAAATGAATGCAGGCAAGATTTCACTCCTTCATAGTCAGCCTATGAAATTTTCTGCCTACTCTCGTAATTTTTTTTTTAATCGTTTCACCCCGAGCAAGGCGGTAATGCCACTGATATGCAAGGGGCTACATAAGTGTAAAAAGATTAATTAGAAGAGAATGAAGAGGAAGACGAACCAGTTAGAAAGGAGCAATAGAAAGATGAGAATGCAGGTGTGATGACAGTTTCAAAGGTGGAGAGAAAGGAAAGGATATACGGGGTGGGGAAAGAACTAGAGTCAAGTGGTTAATAGATGATTATTGACATTGCATTTAAATTCCTGGAGGTTGTAGCCGTCAGGAAAGCAAGAATAAGGGAGCGAGTTCCACAGGCGGGAAGTGCGAGAGCAGAAGCTGCAGGAGTAGAATTGTCGTCTGCATTTGGCTAACCTAACTGTGAATAGGTGGGACCCAGTTGCCAATCTGGTTGCACGAGTAAACACCCGCTGAGGAGGCACCAGTGACCTAAGTTCGTCCGAGCAGAAGCCATGAAAGTATTTATAGAACAGACAAAGGGAGGCCACATTTCGTCGGTGGGGAAGTGGCTGTAGTCGAGCCGCCAAGTCAGTACCTATCACATTACTGATTCTCCTTTGGAGCCTGTCGAGAACACTGAGGTGAACGGCAGGGGCGCCTGACCATATATGGACAGAAATAATGCCATTGTTAATAAGAATAGTTGAAATTAATGTATGCAAGATTCACAGCTGTGGCAACACTTCTTCATGGTCGGTATATGGACTTTTCAAGCTCCACCCTCGTAGGTCCTCACAAAAAGTGCGAACCCATACTACGAGAATAGGAGACAAAATCCCCAAGAAATACTTGTAGAAACATATTTCTACATTCTGTTTTAAACCCATTAAAAGTGAATCGCGGCCATATATTCTCAACTTCTGTAAACCCATTAAAAAGTGTCAAGTCAAAAATGCTTTCTGATTGGTCAATGTATAATAGTAATCATATTTTCATACATCCTTTCCTATAGGAGTAAATGGTCAAGATGTTCTCCACGAATATACACATTTGCACTTTTTCCTTTTCACCTAAACACCGTCAATCAATACGATGAAAGAAAAGAACAAACTCGTCACACGAATTCACGGCACTCAATTTCTTGGCCTAATGTTAATATTTTATTAACTCCAATACGGCTGATGAAACACAATCTCTTCAACGTCTCCAAACACTTACATCTCGATATCAACTCATCAACCAAGACGAAATACCTAAACCTACTCAAGAACATTTCATAAATGCAGTCAAGAAGAGACAGCTATTCTAAACTTAACTGTAAGTTGAACGAACAATTATGAACAATTTCTTAACAAAAACAAACTGTTTAATTTATGTAGAGATATAAGAACATTATCAAATTGACTCATAAATGCAAACTTACTTTTTAAACTTCTACATACTTACTTCTTAAACTTCTTAATTAACATAATACAACTTTATGGGATACATATTTTTTTTCTATTAAAATAAGCAACAGGAAATCAAATAAAACATTCTAGAAAAATTGGATCAAAACGGCAGTAGAATTTAGATTACATTTTTATATTTCTCAACCAATCAGCTGAAAACTTAGAATAAGAACATTCTAGAAAAATAGGATCGGAAGTAAATTAACACAAAAATATTTAGGCCCCAAAACAAAATAGTAAAAGAATAAATCTGATTGGTCAATAAATGTTTTCACACCCTAATGTTAGGAAGATTCTTTGATCCCCTATTAATGTATATAATACACACAGTTAGAAAAAAAAGGTCAGTCACCAAGCTAGCCATTAAGTTCGCATGCCACCGATACTTTGTCCGGCCAAGGCATTTCTTCCACGCCAAAGTTCATGACCTAGCTCCGAGGACCTTGAAAAGAAAAAACCGACGAACTTTCTTTCAGCAACGCGACACGCTGTCGCCACCTGAAATGAAGTAAATGTAAGTAGGAAAGACTTATTTACGGACTCTACTAATGTAAACTTATACACATCTTTGAACAAATTTAACTTCTTGCCAAGTTTTATTTTCCAAAAGGCAATTTTCGCATCATGTATTTTATTTGTTTCCACGTACCATTTTATTTTTCACATAATAAATTGTTTGTTGTTTAATGTCCGTTGTGAATTATTCCTTTCACTTTGCGCGATTGTAAAACAGAGTGTTGTATTTGTGGGGGAAATAATTTAGAGAGCCAGACCCGTAAAATACGGAAGCACATACAACCCAGCAAATACCAAATCCCCCACAACTTCAAACATTTTCCGACATACACAATAAATTGGCAATCTGACAACAAATTGATAACCTTTATATAAAAAGTTATAAACTAGTTTAATAAATATTTTTTGTATTTGTTATTTGTCTTTTGTGCATTTGATTTGGTAGTAGAGGGTTAGTTCGAGTGTATTTGTCACCAGTACATTTGGCTAACTCCCCTACAGACTAAAAAAAAAGACCAGCTAAACGAATTTTTTGTTTGGTAAAAAAAAAAATGTTTGAGGTAACATTTATCAATTTATATGAACACAAAAAGGACAGACGACACAAGCCGAATTTAAGAAGAAACGACAAATTTATTGTTAACATACAAAATAAGAAAAAAATAAACGCAGCTGTTTTCCCACAAATCGAAATACACCAAAATTATTTTCGAAATTCAAAAAAGTAAGCAAGAGTCGAATTGTAGCGTCTGCTTTCTTCCATAAAAGCAGAGGATACTCTCTTAAGTAGCTTAAATTTCTTATACAGTGAGTGTTTCTCTATTTCCATTGATAAACCCTTTTCGCTTCTTAGTTTTAAATGGAAATAGGTTCAGGGAATATAATCACAATCTAATGAGTTTTCAGATTTTATATAAAAGTGCGATCAAACACATCTCTACTTAGGTTTTACGACTTCCACCCGATTTTATTTTGCTCACAGAAACTTTAGGAAATTCTTTAATAGCCGAAAATCATATAAAAAAGTTTGCCGAGTGATTCAAACAAGCAATACGCATCATGTAACGTATCGTCTCAACAATAGATAGCATATATTTTTTTAAATTTATCTTTTTATCTTTGGGTTTGTTTTCTTTCGTATTCATTGTTACTTGGAATTACTCAATTCTTCTACATGAAATGCATGACAAGCGACCATCTGACCCTGTTTTATGACACTGCATTTTACAACCACAATAATAGTAACCAAGGATGAATCTGCTTAGCAACGTCGTACGGCAACAGACTGAAAATGATTTTTAAATATTTCGATGCAATTCCTCAATAGAATAACCATTTTCTTTGAAACACTGTCGAATATTTAAGATCCACCGTTACAAAGACCCTTTTGTGTTCTTCGAGAAATATCTTTTTTTAAACGGAATTTAAGTAATGGTGAATACGAAGATTGATTTCCGATGGATATCTATAGTCCTACCATCCCCGAGCACAACCACCAGAAACTTTTACTTACTTGTCGATTAAAGAGAAAAAGAGAAACATTTGGCAAGTGCTAGATTTTAAAATACTTGCTGTGGTACCACCATTCTTTTTCAGTAATAACGCTAGTTAATGGAATTCATTTTGAAACTAAAACTTACAGGTTATTTGAATGCCTTTCATGCTAAAAAATATGAAACTGCTCCAGTTCGCAACACTGGTTAGCGTCTCATGAAATTACGTCATGGCATTCTAAATGTTGCATTTTGGTGTCTATTTTAAGTGCGTGCGTGTTCACATGTAATTAATTAAATAAGAAGCATATAAAAACTTTGGTTTCTACTACAGACCGTTTATTCTCTTTTTCTATATATACTAGCAGTATAGCCCGGTGTTGCTCGGGTGTAATGAAAGCTTTAAAACTAATCCATGGTCCTGGAGCTCAGATTCTTTGGACGCTAGCACGAAAAACGTAGGTTGTTGAAGCCGTAGAATTTATCTACAATGAATGGATGTAAGTCAAATTTTGATTTCCAGTATCGATGTCAAGTAAGTTTTTCGTCGCAAACTGAATTTTGAAGGCTAAATAAGTCCTCTGAGTAAATAGTATCATGGCCGAGACTAAGAACTACAATTATACCTACTTAGAGCAAAGCCCGAAGCAAAAACCAAAAACCAAAATAAAAGGGCTAACAACCTGATTTTGATCAGACCCGATAGGATACTGGGGTATCGATTTCCAATATCGGAGTCAAATAAGTCATCCAATGATAGATTAACCTAAGTAAGTCCATGAAAACTTATCGTACCCATCGGGAGTGAAATAGGAGAAAATGAGTCATATTGATAGCTGAATATCGGTTTTTGATCAGATTCGATAGAATATCGGGGGTATCGATTTCTGATGTCGGGGAAAATGAGTCGTTTGAGAAGATCTACTAATGTTTGAGACTAAAAACTATAATTTTACCAAGTTAGAGCAAATTCTGCAGAAAGATCCACGATAAAAAGCTGAAATCCTGATCTTGATCAGACCTGATCGGATATCGGAGTATCAGTTACTGATATCGGGGAGAAATCGGAAAAAATAAGTAGCTCATGATCTCACCGAAAGCCTAAAGAATGTTTGTGTGAAGTTTGGTGAAAATTGAATAAACATTGTAGATTTGTATAAAGGACATACATACATACAGACAGACAGACACGCACAAACATCTTGTCTTTTAAATATAGAGATAAACTGTAGTAAAACAAAGGTATCAATGTCTCTTTGGTATATCTGTTTTCTTTTTCTGGTCCAGAAATTAGGGTAAGTAAGTATTGTAGAACCTGGCTTTTACATTTAATGGATCACACCTAATTTCCATAACAATGTTATTTAACAACGTCCACAAATAGTAAAATAGTATTTTATATATTTTTCACATGTAGGTTTGAAATTTGAACAAACAAAACACTTTTAGTCTCCAAGCCAAAAATACGACAATAGACCTTTTCTGATTGGTTAATAAATACTAAGTTCATATGTACGCCTACCCACAAGTGTTCAAACTAAAGAACCGCTAAAATTAAGGAAACGTGTTCTCGAGCCTATCACGCGATCAACAAGAAAATAAATAGGGTGTACTAGCACATTTTTACCAGTGAGAATCAGGTTGCCAAACGAATCTAAGACGCTCAATTATCTGAAGTTTTAAGTTACTGTGTTAACATAAATAAACTTTCAGAATTCACTCACTCAAATCACACTGGATTGCATTTATCACACAGGAGTTCTCAACTATAAAACATTATTAGTACATAGCAAAAGTTCTCAATTACAGAACATTATTTCATCTAGAATTTGTCTAAACATTTATTATTATTCGTTGACAATATTAAAGAAAGACAACTGTAGCACAACTAATTTATCTTAATTTACACTGGAAAATTTTACAAACACTGTTTAATTATCTCATAAACAGAAATATTCTTTCACTAATTCTGTGAAATTTATATCACCACAACTACAACAAATATTTCTTCAAGTAAACTCATACACCACAGCTCCAAACACCAAAAATAAGAGTTTACACACATAATTAAATTGACAAACATCACAAAGATTTTACTCACAAATCTTAACTCATTTCAGCATAATGCATTGCATATATTTATGCTACATAAATCAAAATATTGTTTCTTATTCAAAACTGTTTTTTGTATTATTTCTCATTGATGTTTATTGCATTGCAGTTGGTTGAAGAACAAAAATTTAAGTGAAGGGGATAGTTAATTTAAAAACACAGCTTAATTCAATCCAAAATTGATTAACATATCGTTTTCAAATTAGTGACTATCACAATTTAGTATTAAGCATCGTTGATTGAACTTAAGTCGGCCTTGCGAAGAGTTGGAACAACCAAAAAAGTTTACTTCATTGTTTGAGTTTTAAGCTTGATTATAATGGCGGAGCTCAAGTCAGCCTTGTGCTGAGTCGAAACGACCAAAGAAAAGCTTGATTTACTTCATAGGTTGGAGTTTAGGAAGAAACATGCGTTGGAAAATGGAAAAGAGAGTTCCATCGTCAGTGGTAAACGAATTTAACCCAGCAAGAACGTAATTTCTACGTTTTGGTACATATTGTAGTAAGAGAAAGAAAAGAGAACGAAGAAGGAAAATGTTTGTCATTTATATACTTCAATAGCACCACTTAACAGGGTTTGACGAAGTCAAGTAGTGTAATAAAAATTCAGGTTCTTTTATTACTAACATCATGGGAATATATATATATATATATATATATATATATATATATATATATATATATATATATTGTTACGTGTTATAACTAGTAACAAAAGAATGACTGACCAAAACACAGAGCTAAATCACAGACAAATATTTAATTTACAAAAGAAAAACAGCAAGTAAAATATTTACAAATATACAATTTTTGTTGCATTCAAAACAGAAACATAAAGTTTACTACTGGCGAGTGTTACGAGGAGAGAAAGGGAAGGTAATAAGTGTCAAGTATCTTTACTTAGTTAAGCTAGCGAAGTAGTTTAAGTGCTATACTTTTTGAAAATCGTCAAATGTGTATATAAAGAATACTTTCCAGTATGGTCAATGAAAGAGTCAAAAAATTTATTTACCCTTTTAGTTCCATGAGATTCTCTTTCAGGTTTTAGTTGATCGGCAACTTTTAGTAGAGATTCTTTCGACTGATATACAAATCCTGAATTGAACCGGAGTTGATAATGTCAGTAAATCCTTTTAACAACTGACTTCTCCCTTCCCAAAACCTATTTTTACAGGAGCTAACACCTAATTTGCATATTTCTAGAATCATTTAGAATTTTCTAGATTTTACTGGAATATTCTACAACCTTCCAAAACGTTCTGTTCCTAATTTCTCTATTTAACAACTACTTCATGAATTAAACCTTTTTTGTAATAACAAGTAGGACTCAATAGAACCCCTTACTATAACTGTTTAGACATTATTAATATTATTTTTATATAAATGCATCCTCGAAACAATATATATATATATATATATATATTGTTATTTTATTTATTAATTTTATTTTATTTTCCCGCATTGATTAAGAGAAAAGTCATGCTTAAAAATGTCAGCTATTTGCACATTCTTAGCACATATTTTAGTTAAGTATTTCGTTTAAAAAATGCTGTTCCTCAAACCACACAAAAATATTATCCTAGTTACATGCCTTAAAAATTCTGAAGTTTGTTTATTTGAAGGTGCTCTGAAACAAATATGTAAATATATTCAACCTATGAAGAAATATTCACTATAATTGCTGTTTAAATGTAACTGGTACATTTATAAAAATTGAATTGGAAATGGTTGAGACTTTTGTAAAATGTAAAGTCAGTTAAGTGCCTTACTTGATCACGCTTGGGGAATCATGTCTCGAAAGAGACATGAGTGACTTGACAGGTTTTCCAGCAGTAGGTTGCCATTACCTTTTTCAGATTCTGCCTTAGTTGTTACTGTGGTTGTAAATACGGTGTCATAACAATGGATCAGATGTTCGGTTGTCATGCATTTTGCGTAGAAGAATTGAGTAAATCCAACCAAGACTATAGAACCCAACCTGTCCTGATAGTCAACCCATAGTTGGAGGGAGAATAGATACATACCTTTCCCAAAAGTATTTGTGCGTGAGGGAATATTGACTGGAATTTGAATTCAATTATACCACACCGTACATCAAGATGATACTAAAAAAGGAGATTAAATAGAGAAATGGAAGAACATAAAGTTGGAACATTTGTTAGCTTTTCACGCTGATTATGTGTTAAAAAATAATAAAGAATGACATAAAAGAAGAATAATTCCGAAAGACTGAAAGAAATTCGATGCTCTTTAAGGATTGAAGAAGTACTTCTAAAACTGTATATAAAGTTTTCACAAATCGTTATCTTATCAGAATTTGTTGAACCGTTTGTTTTATTGGATTACCCCCAGTTGGTTTGCTAGGTTTGTCAAAACGCCGCTATGTGGCGCTGTTAAATAGTGATAAAAGAGGGCATTTTCGGCTATCAGTAGTAGTAACACCAACACGGAACTCGTCCGTAGCTTAATGGTGTAACTATTGTTAAGTAAAACAATATTTACTAATCATATATCATAAAGCTTATTACAATCTGGGGACCCCAAGTATTTTTAAAAGAAATTTTAAATTGTTTTTATATATGTATATAAATGTACCAATGTATGTAGATACGGCCGACCATACACGACATTATTAGAAAATAAGAGCGATAAGTATAGTAAAATTTAAAGCCCAAATTACCATAAACATTAGATTCAGACAGTTAAGTGCCATACGTGATATACGCTTGGGAAGAAGATTTTCCCGCAGTAGATTGCTATTACTTTCTGCAGTAGACTGGTTGCCAATCAAGGCTACAGAACCCAATTTGTTCTGCTATTCAACCCATAGCTGGAGAGAGAAGAGATTGAATTGGAGTAGATAGAATAAACTATCGCCCGGTTCACACTCCACTCCACCCACGTCTGTTGAACAGGTGAAGAGGCTCATCCCTTGTTCCCTGTTTAGGATGTGGTTTCCGGTTTTCTCTTTTCCAATCTTCTTACTCTTACGTAGCCCCCTGCGCATCAGTGGCGTTACCGCCTTGCTTGAGGTGATATGATTAAAAATAAAAAAGTTGGGTATTTGTGCGTAAGTGAATGAAACGAATATCGACTGGAATTCGAACTCAGCATTCCGATTTTTTATTCCGAACCAATATTCATTACACCTTAATGCAAATTACGGAGAATGTTTTTGTGAATTTTTAAAATTCCTGAGTGCATAAAAGACGGATATTTTTCTCAGGGTGGCTGGACCTTTTCATACACATACAGAAATATAGACAAATACATCCATTAAGTTCAATAAATGTTATCGCGTGAATTTAAAATATTTCGGTGCTATATCTTGAAGATATTTTTTTGTTTTAGTTGCAGTCATGTGAGTTAAATATGACACTCTGGCGATTGAGGAACTCTGAAAGCGGGGTGGGGGAAACAGAAAATTTTCGAGGAGGATGGGACAAACTCAAACAGCGCCTTCATTTTCAATTTTCATACGACACCGCTATATCAACAATTTAGGAATGAGTTTAAGTATAAGTAAGTTCAGTCAGTTAAGTGCCATACGTGATACACGCTTGGGCGATCATGTCTCGAAAGAGAAGATTATCTGGCAGAAGATTATCCCGCAGTAGGTTGCCATTGCTTTCTGCGGTAGACTGGTTGCCGACCAAGGCTATAGAACCCAATCTGTCCTGCTATTTAACCCATAACTGGAAGGAAGAGACGGATTAATACCTTTCCCAAGGGTATTTGAGGGTAAGTGAATACAATGGATTCAACTGGAATTCGAACTCGGCTCCCCGCTTCTCGTTCCGAGCCGATATCCACTGTACCACAACGCACATAAACGGAATAATTTTTCATAGTTCTAATCTATTCTTACCCTCTCAGGCTATTGGAACACAAGAGAGGTTAATTACAAAACAAAATCAGATTTAATACTAACCTCAGTACGTTCTGAAGAAGGAAACGTGTTGAAGATCAAATCTTATCAAAATCAGAGATTGATTAGTTTAAAAATTTTTTGAAGTTTATAAAAGTGGGCAAGCGAGGGGCTAGCCAAAATTTTTGGGAGACCTTGGCCTCTTCTGCTACCCACCCTCAGTAGAATCGCCATTGACTCTGTTTAGTGTAGAAGTGTAGAGTCGAACATTGACTGGCGACCAAAATTTGCTCCAAGAAAAAACATATTTTTATTTGACAAAAATGTTTTAACTTTATTGTAACTAATCGAGGGCAGTTGTAACTGTTTGAACGCGCATTCATTTTCGCCATGAGTGTCTCAGACGGTCAAATCAACACTTTTAGGAAAATGACATCCGAGGTAATGTTGAAACATATCCAAAGGTACTTTATTCACCAAAAAGTATTTGACTCATGCAAGCGTTTAACGAAAACAGACGCGAGTTCAGACAGATACAGTAAAACAAAGATGTTTGAGATAAAAAGGGTTTAAAATAGGTACCTCCACTTTTTCACGATAATTCGCGATATCTAAGTTTAAAATGAATTTTGATAAAAAATTTTCTTGAAGCTTTAATTTTAGCTTTAATTGAAAGCTAAATGATTAAATTTACTATTTTCAGTAAGCAAAATACTCTGGTGTATTACAAACAGAATTTATATTGCGTGGAATCTAAATTGTTTTAATTTTTAAAATTATTTTCAATTTTTCGGCCATTTTTGAGCGATCGACACATTTTGAAAACAAAGTTAATTCTCAGCTTTAAAAATCTTACAAAAATAAAATATATATCTGTCACAAGGTATTTTTGGAAAATTAGCTAATTTAAAGTTAAACTAATCTGATTTACACAAATATTACTTGTATATAGCATGGAATTTAGAATAAAACTATTTCTTAATCTTTCTGACCTTTACTGTATGTGATTGATGTATGATGACAACCAGATATGACGATAAGCTAAGTATTGTTGACCAGAATTTACATAATTATCTAAATTTTTTTCCTGTAAGTAGAAGAAACCAGAAAACACATGATCTTTCAATGTAAAAAAGAAACTGGCATACTTAATAAAAACTTCTATTGCACACAAAAATAAAATAAAATAAAAATTGTTTTAAAAATCTATTGACTCGATGATTTGTATTACACTTTTCAAAATTTGATTAGTAAATATAGTCTTCACTTAATAACTTAATAATCTAATCGCGACAAGGTTTTGAAGAGTTTTAAAAATATTTTTGAAACTTTATAAATTATAATAAAAAAGAATTGAAAACAATTCTCGTAAAAATTAATTATTCATCGAATTTTTTTCTTTAGTTTATAATGTCTTTAATATACTGATGAGCTGTGATACAGCGAAGCAGATCTGTCTGCGGATGCCTATATATATAAGCCATTAAAAGCTTATCTAATTACATAATGTAAGTTTTATTGCATTTTTTATTTTAATATACGAAGCGGATTTTCGGAAAAACGGCCAACTGTTTGAAGAAAAAAAGAAAAAAAAAAAAGATGATTTACATCTCGCAAGGAGTCATGCGTTTAACTAATAAAACAAATTTTCGAAACAAAATTTGATTTCTTGAAGTTTCACGAATTTACGTCGGGTGTGGGTTAGGGTAACAGATGTAAAAAAAAAATATATATTTTTACCAAGATTTTCTAAAAATAATAATCTAAAAATAATTTAATTCATTTGCATATAAATTCTGAAAGTCAATTATTGATTTTTGCGAAAATTTCTAAATTAATGGGTTTTTCACCGGAAAAAAATCAGTTGTGTAATATTTTTTATAGTAAACTCTGGTAACGATTTGGTTAACCACTGAAGACAAAAAAATTATTACCAAAATTTCCAGCGTGTTAGAAAGGATTAACAAAATTTTTTAAAATAATGAAAATTTACTTTGATCTTTCCTCTTAATAATAACAAACATTTTGACAGAAAAGCTTCGTTTTTATTAAGTTTGAGTCCATTTTTCTTCATACTATGCATTTTTTTTCTCCAGCGAATTAGTGGAGATATCTACTTTAAACAGTTAAGTTATTAATGCCTTGAGCATAAGATTCTTTGAGTTTCGAAGGAAAATCATCTGTCAGGTAATGCTGTAATCGAGGTCAGGAGAAAAGAGTGGTCGAGTCAAAACTTTTATAGTCAGAGGCCAAATTTTTCTTGTGTGGGTTTTACATGTGATTTTGTGTTGTCATGCAAGAGTAACACACCTTGCCAATTTATCAGTGAAGCTCACTTTTTAACAAAAGGTGCTTTTGTGCTATCGGTTGTCGACAGTATTTAAACAAAAATGTTTCAGTACAACTAGTTCGCACCCCCATCGCTTCGCTGATAAGATAATCAAATTTCAAGTCAAAATTGTTTGTGCAACATTTATTAGAAATAAGTTGAGATGCAGAAGGGTCAGAAAAAATGACTTCAAGCAGCTGCACCCTTTTCCTGTTACCCAGAAGTTAACCATCATCACTCAAATTTTCATTTCAATTTCATTCAAATTGTGTGTGTATTTATATAGTGGCGTTGAGCTTCAAGGTTAAAATGAACAATTGATTTTATACACACAAGGAAGATTAATGGAGGATGATAATGATGAGAAACCACAAGGGTTATTTGTAACAAAACAAGATAAGGAATTTGTTTATGAATTTACATGCTGAAAGTTTTGTCACTAGTTCGTTTAAGGAAAATAAATAAGAAATTTTTAAAGTTCGTAGTTTCAATTTGAAGCTCTAGGGAGATGGTTAATGTTTATTAATTCGGCCTTGGGTGAAGCATAACCAAACTCCCTACAGCTTAGGATTTATTTCGTATTATCATAAGAAGGTTTTCATCAGAAGGTTATTATGTTGGAAATTGTCAGCAGGTTGGAATGTGTGGATTAGTGTGGAATAGAGGAAGAATAAAAATATACATTTTGTATGTTTTAATAGAAATTTATTAAAAGAAAAGAATAACAAGAATAGGTAGAAGTTAATGTTCAATGAGAAAGAAATAATGAGTTAAGGATATCAAGAGTTGTAGAAATGTTTGGAGTAGTAACTTGTTAGAAAGAGTTTATGCATACGTATGTATGTATGTATGTATGTATGTATGTATGATAAAAATGTTTTTACAATTCTTTTTAAAACTACACAATCAGTATCAAAAAAATAAAATTTTTAAGTAGTAAAAATATGTATATCCTTATTCATTCAGAGAAATATTTAATAGACATTTTTATTTTCAGTTTCTTTTCTTTTTACATTTACACAATGTGTGTACATTAAAAGATCATGTGTTTTGTGGTTTCTTCCTGTTACAGGAAAATAAATTAGACAATTATGTCAATTCTGGTCACCATACACTTAGCTTATCTGACATCTGACTGTCAGCACATGTTAAATCGTACAGAAAAGGTCAGAAAGATCAACACTCCATGATTAAGAAATAATTTTTTTCTAAATTTCTTGCTATAAATAAGTAATACTTGTGTAATTCAGATTAATTTAACTTTAAATTTGTTAATTTTCTAAAAATAATGTGTCACAGATGTATATTTTTTTTGCAAGATTTTGAAAACCGAGAATTAAATTTTGTTTGTAAATGTGTTGATCACTCAAAAATGGCCAAAAATTTAAAAAGAAAATTAAAAATTTCAAATTTTTAGATTCCAACCAATATAATTTCTGTCTGAAATACACCAGGGTATTTTGCTTACTGGAAATAGTAAATGTAATCATTTAGCTTTCAATTAAAATTAAAAATAATAAGTTTCAAGTAAACTTTTTATTTTAAAAAATTCAATTTAAAAGTTAGGTATTGAAAATGAGTGAAGGTACCTAAATTAATAGGCTTATACTGATACATGATTGACATGAATATACTTCTGCTGACATATGATATATATGAATAGACTTTTACAAATACCTGATAGACATGGATAGATGTACTGATATATAATAGATATAATTAGACTCATACATATATATGATTGATATGAATAGATTTATACTGATATCTGCCAGACTTGTACAGACTTACTTATATATGATAGATACAAATAAACATACTAGTACCTGATAGACTCAGAGATGCCTTAACGTACGGGTCCAATAGACACTTGGCAGAGCCCCATGAGTACAGGGGACCTATGCTAACCTGTGTATTTTAAATGACTTGTGTTACAGAAGCCCCTTTTTAGAAAATACTAAAAATAGAAATTACTATGACAAGTCACATGTATTAAGATTGGTGAACTTATGTCATAATAGAAAGATCCATTGCATTTGAGTTGGTTCTAGAATAAAAAAGAAAATGCAAGAATGTCCCCTTTTGATCTGGAAGACACTAGAAATGGTAAGCCCCCCCCCATCTATATAAACGGAAGGGCTGGTTTGTCTCATTAGTTCAGTTCACTTGCAGACAATTTTGCTATATAAATTATTTTTATCGTTATAAAAGTCTAGCATTGATAGTATTTCTTTATTTTCATTTCTTCATTTTCTTTCTCTCTTATTTTTTCTTTTTGTTGCAATCATGATAAAATGGAGGCTCATCCTAAGCTTTGATGTTCATTTAAAAACAAAAACAGTAATTCTGCTGTCTTAATTAAAACAAATAATTTTTACATTCGCTGTTTATTTTTCAACAACAACAAAGAAAATAATTCATATTTCTCTTCAGATATTTTTAATAAAACTGACTTTGTCTTTGTGTGTTAAAAATTGTCATTTTCTGTTGAAGAATGTCTCTCTTCATCTAATTTTGATGAAGAATTTCACTTATTAAAAAAATCAGTTATTGCAGCTAGATATATATATATATAGATATATATAGATATATATTTTGATTTAAACATTAATGTAAATATAAAAAGTAGAAGTGACATCAAATCTACTGTAGTACTTTCAATAACAATGACATTATTTAATTTATTTGTTTGAACATTATTTTTAATCGATACTAGTATTTGAGTAGATATTCTGTTTTTAATCAAACAGTATATTCATATATTTATTTCTACCAGCCTGATTAGACTGTGGAATTCCTCTATGTTGTTAGGGATCACAGGTTTGAATCCTGCAAAATGACACACATTTTCGTAACAAAATTTATTATAAATAATCAGGCTCGTAGAAATAAATATATAAATATACCGTTTGATTAAAAACTGAATATCTACTCAAATATGTATATTGATGAAAAATAATGTTCAAACAAATAAATTAAATATGTCAGTTGTTAAAACCATTCTGTTAATCTTTGGGACTTTCTGTAATAATGATATTATTATTGGATATATTTATATGGTGTATAAGAACACAGGTATAGGATTATACGTAGATTATTAGTGATTGAACCTGAGATTCAATCACAACATTCAACACTTGTACAGTAAACATATATTGGTTGCTTAAGGTTATAAAGTTATGATGCAGCAATAATTATCAGGTCTTGGTAGTTTGTGTATATATGAATGGATAGGCTTTTTAGTTGTGCAAGTTGAGAAAATTGTTGAAAGTAGTCTTGTAGATATATGCATAGATGAGGTTAGATCAGTGCCAGACACCCCCTAGCCATGCCACTAAGCTATATCTACGTCTTGTCTGACAGTTTTGTGAACCAGCACACAGCAGAGAGTTGGTATTAAGAATAAATACTATTTGTACAATTAAAGAAAGGACATTTTCATTATGGAAACAGAATGTTCAAATATTTAGGTTTTGTTGCAAACACACTTATGTAATATAACTTTACACCCTGGTGTGGGACTAAATATTTAAGGTATATATTTCCAGGGGAATGACCTTTTCAGCAGAAATGAAACATAATGTTTTGAATGGAATTAAGAATAGAGCTGTAGGAGAGAAGGAGCAAATAGGAAAACTTCCAAAATTACCATCATGGCTCAACACAGGTGCAACGACAGCCACTTATACCATTTCTTCAAATACAGCTTCTACATCAGCATCCTATTCTGCAATGTTAGCCACCAGTACTGTTCCTTCAGGTATAGAATAGACATCTACGTCCATTTCTGCTAGAAATTTGTTTTTTTTTCTTAATCATATCCCCCCGAGCAAGGCAGGGGGCTACATAAAAGTGAAAAGATTGGAAAAAAGAAAGCCAGAAACCAGATCCTAAACAGGGAACAAGGGATGAGCCTCTACACCTGTTCAATAAATCATCCAGTTTTAGCATTCATACCATAATTACCTGTTGCTGATGCTTTTGCTAGTGATATTTTACAGAAGGAAATACTCAAATCTGTAACAGTAAAAGAGTTTGCAATCCAAGAGATAGATCCAGTGCTATGGAACATTAATGATACTAACACAATAGATTATTGAATTCGTAGTGGGTCCCTATCATGTTAGAATCATGCTAGCAAACCTTTCACGGTCATGCAGAGTACATAAAACAGCTGAAGTAGAGATTATGAAGGCAAGATATTTATCAATCAATCTGTTCAAAAGTGAGCAGATGAATGGTATAAAATGTAAAACGTGAATTACTACTCTATTCTATTCTCTATCCCAGTGTCGTTTACACTACTTTATATGTTCAAGAAATTCAGTGACATGAATTAACCTGATCCAGAGTTATTTTGTGAATAAAAACTTTAGTTAAGACCCTATGTCTGCCTAACGTTTCTATGCATTTAGTTTGTTTAACTTTCTGAATGTACCTTTAAAAAGGTCCCTTTTTCAAGTTTTTATTCATATAAAGTCTGATCTTAAAGCATGCACAAAAACCTTAGCCATTCAATATATCAAACAGGCAACCATCTGTATAAATCTAGGTTTGAAATATAACCAATATATTCTAAATATCTGTAACCCTTGCTAAGCGATTTATCTTGCCCTTATTTTAATTAAAGTTTAATTGAACTTATCAATTCCAATTCTGATGAAAACCAAAATTGGCATTAAACGTCTTATAAAGAACTATATTTTTTAATGGTTTTACTTGATTTAATATTTGAATTTAATTGTATTTGATTGTTATTTATTTCTTTATATTGTCTTTACATACGTAAAGATGGAAATAAACACCAAGAGAGTCAAATACCAAATGACAGAAACTGGTTTCTGAGTTAGAGGATTGTTTTTGGTTAATGTTTTGAAAATAAAGATTTATCAGTTTTCAACTAACAAGTTGCTTCCCATGAACAGTAACCCCCCCCCCCCAAAAAAAAAAACATGCATTGTGAGTCCTTTGAAGGGCATTTAAACAAAGTTTCTAGACAAACAAACCAGGAAGCAGAGACAGATGACAACAGACAGCAACAGTTTTGTGATGCTCTCCTTAAAAGAAATTCCATTACTCTCTCACCCATCTTCTTCACCAAGCTATGGGACACTTAGACTTTCCTCATCACTTGCCTCTTCTTTATCCCTTATACATGCTAAGAAACAAATTTTGCCTTTTTCTTTTTTTATTTATTTATTAATTTAATTCATAATTGATTCACTTAAAAATATGGTTGATTTATATGTAAAGTTATTTGAATTTAATTTACTAGTGAGTACTGTATTGTTTCTGTTCTGTTTTAAGATAAAAATTGACAATATAATGATAATTTTGCCCTTGCATTTTGAAACAATATATGCCAGGTGTGACATTTATCTTTGCATCAAAGGACACACATGAAGATGCACTGTTGTAGTTGCAAATGTTTTTTTTATAATCATGTTGCCCCAAGCAAGGCATTTTACTGCCTCACTGTTATATAGGAGGAAAGTTATGAGAAAGAGTGACAGGTTACAGGGGTGTCAGAAAGAGAGTAAGAGAAGGATGAGACTACTAATGAGAGTGAAGTGGATGAAGAAAGGAGCATGAGAGAGAGAGGATGCAAGTTAGTGAGATAGGTGATGACTATTGACTTTACATTTGAATTCTTGAAGATTGTAGCTGTTGGGAAAGCAAATAAACGGAAGGGAAATCCACATGTGGGAAGTGTGAGAAAAAAATCTGCTGGAGTAGAATTTGCATTTACAATTTATTGGTTTCACAGTAAAAGGGTGGGACCTAATTGCTAATCTTGTGGCTCAAGTAAATTCATATATAGGGGATATCAGTGAGCTAAGTTCATCAGAGCAGAAGCCATGAAAGTATTTGTAGAAGAGACACAGGAAAACCACATTGCGCCAGTGAGAAAGTGACTGTATCCGAGCTGCCAAGTTGGAATCGATCACATTACAGATTCTTCGTTGAATTTTGTCAAGGACCCCTAGGTGGATAGTAGGAGCACCCGACCAGATATGGCAGTAGTATTCAATGAATGGGTGGATGGTAAATTTATATATGTGCAGGATTGTTCAGACAGGAAAAACTTCCTGGCCCTACACAGAGAACCAACTTTCTTAGCAGCGAATTTAGCTATGGATTCTATATAAACATTCTACTTGAGGTCTGTTGTGAGAGTTAATCCAAGGAGGCACAGTGTTTTGCTTATCAGAGAGACTAGCCTGATTCATGCTAACGGGGGATAGGAGTGATTGTCTGTAGTGGTTAATAGATAGTGGCTTTGTTTTTGATTGGCTAAATTATAATATTGAATAAATAATTTATATGTACAGGCATGTTCACAACTAAGTGAAATTTTATAAGCAATTTCTGAAGACTTTATTAGAACATTTACTTGTATAGTATAAAATGAATGCATTTTCATTGAATTTATACTGAAAATGAATATTTAGAAGTGTAAGCTGTTGTTGTAAAAAACTCTGGATAAGTAAATCTATTTTTCAGACTCCCTTCTTTCATCTACTTGGTGTTTAAGAACTCCTTGTCAAAAGTATTTTCATATGAGTAATTATAATTGCAAAGAAGCATGCATAAGTAATTTATTCCTGACATTAATCTTTACAGCAAGTAAACGGTATTTACGTTCATAATTTAATCTAAAAATCAGTGTTATAAAATCTCTGTGAAATTTTCCCTGATACACTAGAGATATGAATGAACCTACTGATATAACAAATAAAAAGGCATGAATAAACATCTATATCTATAAAAGTAACGAGGGTGGACAGTGTGTAAGTATTTGTTTGTTTGATAGATTTGACTTAGCGTCTGCATTTTTGGGTCTAGCTTGATGATAGATCAAACTTTTAGAATGCTAATGACACCTTGAAATTTTTCAGAAAGCCAAAATTAGGGAGGTATATATATATATATATATATATATATATATATATATATTATCACCCCACAAACAGGGATCAGTTTATGTATTGATTATAATATATAATCACCCCCACTTTATATTATCTATATCTATTTATGTTGCCCCTCCGCCTTCCACTAATCCAATAGAGATATTCTACATTGTTATCTATATCTATAAAAGTGATGAGGGTGGGTGTTGTGTAAGTATTTGCTATGTAAATTCATCATATGATTTTTATTCTTATTATTCCTTAAACTACCCGAGTGAAACTGGGCTAAACTGCTAGTTTATTGATATATGATAGGCAGGAATAGACTTATACTGATCTATGATAGATATAAATGGGAACATTATATATAAATTTTCATTATGAGAGCTTGATTGTCAATTGAAGATGGTTAACACAAGATCTGAAGACATTAAGTGGCCAGGAAAGCATACTCATGGAAGCTTGATCTGCAAACTACATTTTAACTAAAATTTTAATTCTGAATTAAATTAATAGTAAATTTCAATTCTAAATTAAATTAAAACTTTATTTTAAATCCTTAAATGAATTTTGTCACTGCATTAGAAACAGTGTGACTTTATTATACAATAGCAACATTATGTTCTAGATGTCTTATCTTGGGTGATAACTGTGGCATTATGCAGGAAAAGTGGTATTCTTGAAAAATTAACCTGTTATTGAAAACTCACGATCAATGAAGACAGTTCAAGTAATCATTTTGTTTTATTCATGTGCTTCAACAGTGAAACAGTATATCTGATATTAGATTTTAGAACTGGGGAAAGTAAAGATTGTCCAAGTGGCATAATCAAACTGTTACCTCATTGTCAAGAATTCAGGGTTGATAAACAAAGTTGAAGAAATCTGATTTATTCATGTGCTGCAGCTAAATTTTGCAAAACAAGAAAGGAGAATGAACAAAGTTATCCTGATGTCGTAAAATATGTAAATATGTTGCATATTAACATATTTCAGCATATTTCCCCAGATTTAGTCTTTTTTTATTGAGAAATATTTAAATATGCAAATTTTACCCAAGATTTAGATTTCTTCATTTAAAAATATGCATATATGATGCAAATGTGCATCAATTACTCCAAATTTAAAACATTTTACTAAGAATAATTAAATATACAACTGTTTCTTTGGATTTAGTTTTTTCATTGAGAAATATGTAAATATACAATATTTTCAAAGGATTTAGAATTTTTATTGAGAATTTTTATTTATTGTCAATAGTAAAATTCAGATATCTTTTATTGAGAAATATGGAAATATGCAAATTTTTCTCCAGATGCAAACATTTGAATAGGTAGAAATGTAAATATACAATATTTTCACCAGATTTAGACATTCTTTTTCATTGAGAAATAAGTAATTATGCAAGTTTTCTCTTTATTTAGAATATTTATTGAGAAATATGAAACATTTTCTTTATATTGACTTTTTATAAAATATGTAATTTGCATATGTAAATATGCAACATTTCTTGCAGGTTTAAAATATTTGCTTTGAGAAATATGTAAAAATGCAACCTTTTCTCCAGAATTAAACTTTTTTATTGCATAATAAGTAGATAAGGGTATATCAAAAATACTTTTACAAATTTTGCAACATTTTCTACAGATTTAGCATTTTTTATTGAGAAATATGTAAATATACAATTTTTTAAGGATAAATATGTAACATTGTCTGCAGATTTAGAGTTTTTATAGAGAAATAAGTAAATATGATCATTTTTTTAAAAATTTGGTCTTTTTTATTGAAAAATACATAAATATGTAACTATTTTTATAGATAAATAGGTAAATATGCAGCTTTTTCTGCAGATTTAGTGTTATTTATTGACAAACATTTAAATATGCAAATTTTCACCAAATTTATTTATTTTATTCAAAAACATATAAATATGCAACTTTCACCCAGATTTAGAGTCTTTTTTTTGAGAAATAAATAAATATGAATATTTTTTTCAGATTTGGTCTTTTTTATTGAGCAATATGTAAATATACAACTTTTTATGGATAAATATGGAACTTTTCATGCAGATTTGATTTTTTAGTTGAGAAATATGGAAATATGCAAGTTTTCTCTTGAAGTTTTTTTTTATAGAGAAATCTGCAACATTTGTGCAGATTTCATCAATATATAGATAAATATGTAAATATAAAATCTTTTAATATGTAAATGTACAATCTTTTCTGCAGAATTAGTGGTTTTATTAAGAAATATGTCAATATACAATTTTGAACACATATATTCTTTTTTATTCTGAAATATATCATTAAAAGACTTGTTCATGAGATTTAGCAATTTGTATTGAGAAATAAGTAAATATGCAACTTTTTTGTAGATTTATTCTTTTTCTTTGGGAAATATGTAAATATACAACTTTTTCTTATTGAGAAATAAGGTGATATACAATTTTTATATTGATTTGGTCTTTTGTATTGCATAATATGTAAATATGAATCTTTCTTATGGATAAATATAAAACTTTTTTATGCAGATTTAGTGTTTTTTTAAGAATAAACAGGTAAATATGCAAATTTTCACATAATTTATTCTTATTTATTTTGAAATATATAAATATGAGACTTTTTTTTATCCAGATTTACCAGTAAATATGTGACTTTTTGCAAAATTGTTTTTTTTATTTGGAAAATATGTAAATATCCATTTTTTATACAGATTGAGTGTTTTTATTGAGAAATATGTACATATAGAAAGTTTACCAAATTTATTCAGAAATATATAAATATGCAAATCTTTTTAGCAGAGTTAGTGTTTTTATTGAGTAAATATAGAACTTTTTATGCATAAATATATAAACATGGAATTTTTTCTGCAGATTTAATTATTTTTATGGAGAAATATGTAAATACACAAATTTTCACCTGTTTTCTATTGAGAAATAAATAAATATGCAACTGTTTTTTTGATTTAGTCTATTTAATTTTTGTTAAATATGTACTTTTTTATTAAAAAATATGTAAATATACAATTTTTTCAGATTTAGTATTTTTATTGAGAAAAAGTGGCAAATAAGCAAATACACAATTTTTTTGCATATTTTTTATTGAGAAGTATGTAAATATATAACGTTTTTTATAGATAAATATGTAAAAACTTTTTAAGCAGATAATGTTCTTTATTGAGAAATATGTAAATATGAAAGTTTTCATTAAATTTATATTTTTAATCAGAAATATATAAATATGCAACTCTTTTCTGTAGATTTATTTTTTATTGATAAATAAATAAAAATGCTACTTTTTTGCTGTTTTTTTTCTTTATTGAAAAACATGTAAATATTTGACTTTTGTATGGATAACTCTATAAATAAGTAATTTTTTTTCAAGAGATTTAGTGTTTTTTTATTAATAAGTATGTAAATATAAAACTTATTGAGAGATCTGTTAATATAAAACATTTTTATTGAAAAATATGTAAATATAAAACTTTTTTTTATTGAGAAATATGTAAATATGCAAACTTTCACTAAATTTATTCTTTTTTATTCTGAAAAACATAAATATGTTGCATTCATTACACACAAATACCCTTGGGAAAGGTATCAATCCATCTCTTCCCATCAGCTATGGGCCAAATAACAGAACAGAATGGGTTCTATAACCTTGGTTGATTACCAGTCTACCACAAAAAATAATGGCAACCTACTGCAGGAAAATTTTCTGCCCAGTCAGTCATGTCTCTTTTGAGACATGATAGCCAAAGTGTGTATCACGTATGATACTTAACTGATATAAATATGCAACATTTTTAGCAGATTTAAAGTTTTTATTGAGAAATAAGTAAATATGCAACTTTTTTTTGGAGATTTTGTCATTTTATTGAGAAATATGAATATGTTGGAGATAAAAGACATTTTAAACCCAAGTTTTAATATTTGATAAAAACTTGTTATCAACCGTATTGTTCATTTTATTGAAGAGTTTTTTATTCCAGCCTTGATTTTCAACATTTACCCAGATGCAAAAACAAAAAGTCACACATTTGTAGGTAGGAATTATGCAATTTTGTACACAGCATACATATTGGTCCATTAAGTTTCTATCCGTATTAGATGTCCTTATACTGAAAAATTCACCTTATTTATTGAATGACTCTTGTAGATGTCCTTATACCGAAAAATTCACCCTACCCTTGTACAATTTGATGCCATAAAACAGACAACTTAGGGATTTGCCAGCAGGTGTTTGCAAATGTTCACATGTTGAGCCTGGTCAGTTGATGAGAAACTTCTTTGCAACATCTCTTCACAAGGCTGAGCTTAAGGGGGTGGCAATTATAAAGGAACAAGTTCTGCCAACAATGTACAAGTGCTTGAAGCTTGGATGTTGTTCAACTATTTCAAGCAAGACCTCATCTTTCAGAAGAGGTTTCCTTGACTATTTGTTTGTTTTTGAGGCTGCTGTCACTTTTCTTAAAATGTTTGAACCAGTTTTGCACCACATACTCGTTAACAGTTTCTGGACTTTCCACATCATCTTTTGCTGGTGCTTTTGTACTTAGTCCTTTTTTCCACACATAGCAGATCTTTTTTCACCAATGGTTATCAAAGCTGGAAAATAAAAAACAAATAATTAATATTTATATGTTAAATATGAAAATAAGGAATAAACAGTTCAGCAACAATTGAACAAGTTGTATTCAATTAATAATATAATGGGGCAATACAAATTGCTAAATATTTTGACTCAAACTGGTATCAACTTTCTATTTAATGATAGAGAGAAAGGGAGATTGAAACAAGCTGGAGACTGAAAAAAGATATACACAAGATTAAAAAAATCAAAAAGTTAGTAGAGATCAGTCAGTTAAGTGCCATATGTGAAACATGCTTTGGCAATCATGTCTCTTTCAATCCATAACTGACTAGTATAGGATACAAATCCTATATCATCCATCAACTAACAGTAAAATTGCACACCTGCAACTAAAAGTAAAATTGCACACCTGCAACTAAAAGTAAAATTGCACACCTGCAAAATTAGATTCAAATGACAAAAAGCAAAAAACAAAAAAAAACAAAAAAAAAAACAGCTCTAACAGACAAAGTAAAATTGCACACCCACAATAGTGAATTCAAACGACTAAAACATTTTAAAAAAATCTAGATCAAAACAAATTTCACAAGTCAGTGTCAAAAGCAAAATTCTGGATCCTGATTGGATAGCAAATCGAAAATTCAAATATAATGTCAGTCAAACGGTTTTTAACACCTAAGTAAAAATGCTTGCTAGAGCCAGCAACATGATAAACTTCCCTATTTAAACCAAGTTTACTGACTGGTCAAAATCAGTAAGATTGGGACATAAAGGATTGATGTTTGGCTTTTTATATAGTTGGTGTATATCTTTCTCTAGATCTAAGGTTACATTGAGAAAATCTACTTTTTTATGTTTGTTTTAATAGTTACTTTTAAATTAAGGTTTTTAAATTTTTATGTATCATCTTTCTAATTTTATCTATTTTAAAATTTGTGGCATTTCTTATTATCATAAGCCCATCATCCCTATATAATCCAATGTCTTTAGTATCTGCTTTCTTATAAGCCGTGAGATATTAATAAGCCTACCAGATTTGAAGATTCCATAGAGTCCAGAGATCCCATAGTAATATCAAAGTTATTTCCCTTGGAATTAATTTTTCTCCGCTGTTCTTCTTTATGCATGAGCACAGATGTTTTTGCATTCATTATTATGTTTCTCTCCTCCTCTGATATATCCAAATAAATGATGGTGAACTGTTTATTATACACCAGTCATATAAAAAGCCAAACACCAATCCTTTATATATCCACCCAAAATCTAACCACTCTCCATCTGTGATTAAACATGTACCCTCATCAATAGAATACAGAATTAGTAGAAATTCAGCAAATGAAGAAGTATTTAATAAGCATAGTAATTTTGTTAACACTGCTTTAAAAAATAGTGGATATGAAAACCCAAATATTAAATATGTAAAAGGGAAAAGCAACCTCCAAAGAAAAAATAAAAATAGAAATATTATTTGGTATACACCCTCTTTCAACCAAATGACTAGTAGTAAATTGGGGAGAAAATTTCTTGTGTTAATTAAGAAACACTTTCCAGAAAAGAATCTGTTAAGTAAGATTTTCAATAAAAATACTATCAAATTAAGTTACAGCTGTATGAACAATCTGGAAAAAATCATAAAAAATCCCAATAATAACATTTTAAAAAACTTTCACAAAACTAATAAAAGCAACCTAATAACAGAAAATAACAATTTAAACAAGAAAAAATGTAATTGTAGAAACCCTATAGATTGCTCGCTAGAAAACAGGTGCCTAATAGAATCAATTGTCTATCAATGTGAAATATCTTCAGAGGAAGACCCTAGTAATGTAAAGATTTATCTAGGTAGTATTAAGAACTCTCTAAAAAACGCATTTATCAACACACGTCTTCATTTAACAATAATAAGTACAGAAATAGAACATTCCTATTGAAATATCATTGGTATCTAAAAGAAAAGAAAAACCACCCACATTAAAGTGGAAAATTCTAAAATAAATAGGAAACCGATTGTTTTTTTTGTATTTAAATGTAAATCATTTTCACAGCCAACATTCAACATTTCTTGATGACGAGATTCTATCTCGAAACATAGAAATTTCTGTGTTGCAATGTACATTTAATTCATAATTATGATTATATATATATATATATATATGGTTAAATAAAGAAGACAAGAGGAACTATATTTTTCTTGTCTACGTGTTTTGTCTTGAGAGTGCTGCCATCAAATATTATCAAGATATTAACCTATGCCTCGCTTTTTCCCAATCTCACCTTTCCTAACAGAAACAATATTTTCCCAAGCATATATATGGAACAAACATATAAAAAAACTCTAAAGAAAATGATTAATTTCTATCATTTTAACATCTTGTAATATAACGTTATACTGTACATGAAGAAAAAACAATTCTCTTCAAATATGAATTATGATCTTTTTTTAAATGTTTAATAATTTTGGTTAATCTTATGAATAATTTATCAGCATTTTTTCTAGTAATCAACCATTTTTTTGTTTATAGATACTTTATTTAAAATAAAATGCATTTCATCTCTTTGCCTAGATATAGTTCATTACAGGTTGAAACATGTAGGCAAGAAAAACAACATTAAAAACAACTGACAAGATAGGTTTTTTTTTTTAATTTTTCTTGTGTTCTTATAAATTTGTTCTTTTCTGGACATAAATTATGTAGAAACTGTCCACATGTTTTATAAATCTGAGCACTTTCTGCTATGATTTTATCCATTATCAAGGATGATTTTATTTTTACTTTTAACTGAATGTATGAATTGTTTTATATATGTATCTAGAGTTATAAGAATGTTTTATTTTTCAAACATGATAAGCACATTGTGGCCATGTTCATAGTTGATATTATTGAATGTTCATGTTTTCTTTTTTATTAATAATGCATCCATTATTTTGAGCTTTTTCTACAAGTGGACGAGTTGTATTATCAATGAGTATGTTGTGGATAAAGTTTGGTAGGTCTCCACGTGTATTTAAATGAGACCTAATTGAGCTATAGTCAGAGAGATGTAATGTGAGTCTTTTTGTTAGGCATGTTGTAGTATATCCAATATAATTATTTATGAATTTGAATTGATCAGGAACACAGTTCTTTAAGGGACATGCGAATTCAATATATACATAAAAAAATCCATACATTCAGTTAAAAATAAAATTATCCTTGATAATGACTAAAAGTCTAGTTGAAAGTGCTTGGACATACAAAACATTTGGACAATTTCTTTATAATTTAAATTATTATTGATGTTGTTATGGTTGCCACCATTGACATTGTCTTGGTTGAGGAAATAGAATATCCTTCATGTCAGGCATTCTATAAAGTGCTCTATTTTTTCTGTGAGTTTGATTTTATAATCATCTACATAAGATAAAAATGCTAGCTATTAATACTAGTAATTAATAAACATGGCATTATATAATTTAATGTATATCAAATTTCACATAATTTCTGCTAATAAAGTGCTCAATATTAGACTAGATGATTACTATTCAATTATATTAAATAATTCAATTATATTAAATAATTCAATTATATATAACATTCAATGCATGTTGAAAGTGGACACAGCATTTCATAATTTTTCAATCACTCATTCAGACACTTGACAAGAATGAGTATATTGTTCACAGAAAATCTATTTTATAAATGCACATTTATATACACTAACTTACAAATTTAAATTTTACAGTTGCATCTGTCAATTTCATCAATTTTATGCGCTCTGTCTGCAATAATTGAAAAGCCAAAATTTAAAACCGTTGAGTTGACCTTTAATAAGTATTGAACATTATTAGATCAAATGTATTTTCTAAAGCAACTTTTTCATATATTTTATCCTGTTGTCATAGTTTTTGAACTCTTGTAAAATCTATGTTAATTACTGTTTACAAATATAAATGCAGATAGAACATTTACAGAAAGAAAAACCAACAAAAAAAGATGATTTCGTATCAAATGTGTTCATATCAGAATGTTGCCAGCGGAGATAAGTGGTAAGACAATTATTTTATTGAAAACTTTTGGAATAAAATGAACTGACTGTAGGGTTTAAAATATAATATATTTTTATTTATTTTCTTTAGAGTTATGAGTGAGCCCTTAAGTATTTGGTATAGCAAAAAGTTTATTAATAAGGTGGTTATTGATAGCAGTCTGGAGAAATAATTGTCTTGGTGTTTTGAAGTAAGACCATTGTAGGGATTGTAGTAATCATGGAAATTAAGTTGATGCCAATCTGCTGTGTTTTAAGAAATGTCAGCAGCAGATGACCTCTTGAATACTGTGTTCTTTTGTTCTGCCTTCTGATATGTTCTTGTTTCCCTCTGCTTCTGGTCTAATTGTGTTGGGTTTTTACCCTTTTTCAAGCTCAAGTATTTGGCACAAATATCAAAAAGTCTTTTTGTACTCAAATTATTATATTTTGTTGCTTTCCTTTCTTTCTCATTTTTTTTTAATGGAAGTTATGTGTGGTGCCTCCCTGGATGATGACGATGATGAAAAAGAAGAAGAAGAGAGAGAGAGAGATGAGGGTCCCAAAGGAAAGTGCAACTGCCTTATTTTATTTTTATCAGGACTCACAACTTATTTATTTTTTAACTGTTGAAAAACCTTGCTTAAGTTTGTATAGTAGGAATAGAATTAAGGCAAACTTTAAGATCATGGACATCTTTATGAGAGAATTTTTTCAAAGTTGGTTTAAATCTCAAATGCTAATTTTCAAGTTCTTCTTCTTCTTCTATGTGCCCTGTCCCTTCAGGACGTAGGCGATCATGGATCTCCACGTCACCCTATCCCTTGTGGCTCTTAGTATGTTTGCTCCTGTTGCTCCTGGTAACCCCCGTTCCGTCATCCACCTGATCAGACCCTGCAAATATGTTATCCGCTGCCTTCCTCTGTCTCTCCTTCCTTCTATCTGTCCAGTCAGTATCAGGTTCTCCAGGCTCTCCTTCCTCATTGCATGTCCCAGGAATTTCAGTTGTCTCTTCCTGATGCTCAGCATCAATTTCCTTTTTGTTGCCATTCTTTCTAACACTTCGTCGTTGCTTGTATGCTCAGTCCACGATATCTGTAGCATCCTTCTGTAGAACCACATTTCGGCCGCTTCTAGTTTTGTCCTCATTTTCGATGATATTGTCCAGCATTCACAGCCGTATTGAAGAACTGACATCACGTAGCAGTCTAGCACTCTTTTCTTCGTTTCTATTGAGATCTTCCTGTGTGTTAGTATTTTGCTCATCTTCTGGAACGCGTCCTTTGCCATGCCAATTCGCCTTCGTATCTCCATGTTGCACTTTCCATCTCCTGTTAGAACACTTCCTAGGTACTTAAATTCTTGGACTTGTTTGATTCTGTTGTCCCCCACCTGTATTTGACATTTTGGGTTGTATCTTTTGCTGATGACCATGCACTCAGTTTTCTTAAAGTTTATTTGTAGTCCTTTCTTGTCACTCTCCACTGCTACTTTCTGTATGAGATCTTGCAGTTTCCTTTCCGTGTCTGCAATCAGTACTGTATCATCCGCGTATCTTATGTTGTTCAGGTTGTGGCCTCCAATAACAAATCCTGGTGTGTCATCTAGGGTCCTCAAAGTATTCTCGCTGTATAGGTTGAACAAATCCAGTGAAAAGACACATCCTTGTCTTACGCCTTTTTCTATCTTGGTGTATCTACTGAGGTCGTTACCTGTCCGTATGCAGGCCGTTTGCTGCTAGTAGAGATTCTTGATTATTCTTATGTCTTTGCCGAAAATGTCGAGGTTGCCTAGCATTTCCATCAATTCTTTGTGTCGTATTTTGTCGAATGCTTTCGCGTAATCAATGAAGCATAGGTACAAGTCTTTCTTCATTTGTAATGCCCTTTCAGAGAGCATCCTAATCATGAATATGGCGTTCCTTGTTCCAGTGTCCTTGACGAACCCGCACTGTTCCTGCCCTATCTCTGGCCTGATTCTGCTTCTTGCTCTATTCATCAGGATTCTGACAATCAGTTTTGTAATGTGACTCATTAAGCTGATAGTTCTGTGTAGTTCGCACTCGTTTGCACCAGGTTTCTTTGGCAGCGCTATAAATATCGACTTGCATAGGTCGTCTGGTATTATTCCGCTGCTATAAATTTTGTTTATTATGTCGGTAATCTTTTCTATGCCATATTCTTCTAAGGCTGTCAGCAGCTCTATCACTATGCCATCTGGGCCAGGTGCTTTGTTTCTGTTCATTTTGGCCATTGCAGCTTCCACTTCGGATTTTAGTATTTCCGGTCCATCCATCTCCTTGTGTATTCTCGGTTGTTCTCTCTTGTCACAAAAGAGATCCTTTATGTATTCTTCCCATCGCTGGAGTATTTCCTCTTTCTCTAATATGATTGTCCCTTCCTTGGATTTTATGCATCCTGTTGAGGAGCAGGTTTTTTGTCCTGTCAGTTCTCTTATCTCTTTATGCATCTCTGCTTCAAGTTAGGATTGCCATATTTCTACATATAGATAGAGATTGCCTCAAGGGTTAGCATAGCAACAGTCTTTTTACTTAATTTAGCTTTATACTAAACTTATCTAAGATATCAATCCCTAAATTTTTGCCTATTGCAATGAATGGGTGCTCTCTCAAGGAGGCACCGTGCCTTAAATGCCTTGGGACTCAACCTAGACCTCAAGTGGGACTCATACATACAATAAATTTTTTTTTTTTAATCATATCAACCCAAGCAAGGCGGTAACGCGACTGATGCGCAGGGGCTATGTAAGAGTGAAAAGATTGGTAAAGAGAAAGCCGGAAACCACATCCTAAACAGGGAACAAGGGATGATCCTCTTCACCTGTTCAATAGACGAGGGTGGTGTGTGAACTGGGCGATAGTCTAGTCTATCTACTCCAATTGAGGAAAAAAAAAAAAAAAAAGAAAAGAGTGGAAAGATTGGAAAAGTGAAAGCTGGAAACCACATCCTAAACAGGGAACAAGGAGTTAGCCTCTACACCTGTTCAATAGACATGGGTGGAGTGTCAAACCAGGTAGTCTATCTACTCCAATTAAAATAAAAAAAATAAAGAAAATAAAAAGAAGAAAAATGAAAAGATTGGAAAAGAGAAAGCCAGAAACCACTTCCTAAACAGGGAACAAGGGATGAGCCTCTACACCTGTTCAGTAGACGTGGGTGGAGTGTTAAACCGGGTGATAGTTTAGTATATCTACTCCAATTGAAAAAAAAAACCAAAAAGGATATGGGTGTCGAGTTAACTAAGTTTTAACTTAGTTATAGTCCACTCAGAGTAATTTCCTTGAAAAAAGCCCCCCCAAAAAAAACACTTGTTAAAATAACCATGAAACTTTTTAAATTAGCCACAAAAAAAATTAAAATAAATAAAATCAAAGCAAAATCATTACTTAGATTGCTAAAGATACTAGAAAAATAGTCAGTTCCTTGTGTTGCTCTAGTAAGTACCTGACTTTTCTTGCTATCCTTTACCTTTACAAGAGCTAGATAAGGTCAAAAATGGAAGATATTGGCAGCAGCTGCTGAGTCTTCAATTTACAGTCTCAATAGTGCTTAATACTATTTCTGCATCCTTCTGGGTAAAAAGTTATTTTCCACTCTACAACCTCTTTCCCAAAGACAACATTTTGCAAACCTCTTGCTGCTCTTTTGCTATTCTCATGGAAAGTGTTCAGACAAATTTCATTCATTAGTTCCTCCAATTCATAACTAAGATCTGCTATGCTACAGACATTGTAGTGACCCACCCTTATTCCCTTTGTAGTCCAATGGTGAGATGTAAGTTCTACTTTAGCTTCTTCCCCCAAACTGCTGTTTTCTTGTGACCAACTCCCAAGGAGATGCTTCCCCAATCACTACAGTCTGTTAAAGTCTAGGGTAAACAGTTATCTCCCTCACACTGTGCCTCTTATTTTGTAACCCTCTACCTTGAGTGGATTTTGACAGAGTGAATATCATTGTAAAAAACGAAAAAAGATAATAAAGATATAATTACTTTTTAAATTCCTTATTAAAATCTATGTTTACTTTTTCGATCTTGTTTTCATATTTACAAAAGAAAGACTTGTTGAAATATTTTGAAAAATTTCATAAATTTCTAATTTCATAAAATAATTTTAAAAGTTTGATTTTTTTATGCAAAAATCTTACTGATATTATAAACAAAAATGAACAAGTACAAGAATAAAATTAAAAGTTTTTAATGAACATTAAAAGATTTCATATCTGGTAAAGAGTAACTCCTAAAATAAACTGGAAGGAGAGAAACCCTTTTCCCCTCAAATGACTGTGTAAAATCAACAGAAACTTTTCATTAGAATTTAACTACATTTGTTTCACTTAGTGATGAATTAAAAAAAAAAACATTTTCCCTTAAAAATTAGTAATCATATTCCTTTAATTTAAAAACAAGCGAAAAACATCTTGAATGTTGAAATTTTTTCCAAATGTCCGGTTGATCTGTATAGTTTTTTTCAAGTGAAATTTTTGTATAAAACCCGAAAAATTAGCATAGGAAGAAAAAAGGAAATTTCTTCTTTCTCAAAACAAAAAAAATAAAAATAAAAATAAAGAAAGGAAAAAGTAAAAATTCGGTTTTGTTCGGTAAATTTCGTAATTAGCAGTAGACATAAAACTTATTACAATTTTTCTTACTTGAACTGGAATGAGTGAAACTGAAACCTTTATTAATTACAGGAATTAATTTATTAGTAAAAAGGTAGATAACCCGATGGGGAAGGGGTATTTGTTTGGAAACTAAGCAAGTTGATCACGCCCCCAAGTGAAAACATCGAGTGGACACCACCACCACATCCACCCACTCACATTTAACATTTGTACGATAAATAATAAGAGAAAATAATAAAAGTGATAAAACTCAAAATTATGATTGCCTTTATTTTTCTATATTTAAAAAGATATTAATAATTCAAGTCAGTAATTGATGATATATTTTTAAAAAAGTAATAATTAGTGGCACAATAAATCAGTATCGTGGTAACTAGCCTCAACAAACACATGGACAGGACGCGAATGTTTTGCTCGGGAAATTCCGTCTCAAGCCGTAAAATGTGCCAATTCGGTTAATTCCGGTATTTTCCGAATATCTTGTTAGTTAAATAGTGGTAAAAATAAATGTAGTTTTAGTTCGTTATATTCCGTTACTTGTCAGTTATGAAGATTGTTATAAATAAAAGATTATATTAAATAAATAGCGACATATTTTACAAGTTTAGAATAATTTTAAGTAAATATTGATATTTTTTAGGAATAAAGATTGAAGTTACAATTCTTCGGTATATTCCGTTAGTTTTCGCTTGTTTGGCGATGGCTGTAGTCGTAGCAGCGGCATTAGTAGCCCAAGTGGTGAGGGTCTCTTTCTTTCTTTCTCTCCCCACTTCGACTGCAACCATCTTTACTGTTTAGTGTTTACATCTGACCCACTTGTTATCGCGTGAGTCGGGAGACATCTTGGGATATGTATGGCCGGCTCCTTGTCTACTAAGTCCAACTATATTATCTGGATTACCATTCGGCAACCTCATCATACCGATCTACCTGAGCTGGTCGGAAAGGATAAGTTGGCACCTTCAGTTCATGAAGAGATAACCAGGAATAATGAAGACTGCTAACTAAAGCAGATACACTCTCTACAACTAGAGGGGACTGCTATAATAGTTATAGTATTATAACTATTATTATACGACGACCCCATTATTATTTTTATTACTGGCAAAGCAAGTAGTAAATCATTAAATCAGTAAACAGAACGGATTTTTCTTTTAATTAGTTACTACAATTATTTTTATTTACACAAGAAAATTATTTTATTTTTAGTATTATTAATTATTTACTACATCTGCTAAAAAGAAAAGCACAAGTGAAGATTAAAAAACAGTTTTTTTTAGCATCCAGTCACTTACAAGAAAGTACTGTTTGTGTAGGAGTAGTAGTTTTGTTTACTTTCAGTAATCAATGACTGAGTGTTGAGATTTATTTATTTTTTAAATTAATCTTTTTTTCTTTAAAGTAATTTTTGTTAATAGAATAATAAAAAAAACATTAGATTTAACACTTTCTGAGCACATCTAGAAATATGATGAACCCTACATAAAAAATCTTTATTTTTATTTTGCAACAGTTTTAATTTTTATGAAACAAAATTTAGGATTTAATTTTTAAAAATTGGCCTATTAAATAAAAAATGTTATCTATTTATTTTACATAGATTTTATTTTTTATTTTTATTTTTTATTTTTTTTTTGCTGACTGTTGCATAAAAATCTACCAACATAAACAAGAATTAAAAAAGAAAAAGATTGTCACCATTTGTAATTGCAACTGGAATTCCCATACAAAGTTTTCTTTTTCTTTTTTTTTTTTTTTTTTTTAAGAAAAAGAAAATACTGTTTTACCCAGAAATTAATATTTTTTTCTTACTTGACCCCCAAGGAACTTAAAGAAGGCAGGCGGTGTGATTTGTTTAATGCTACACTAATGATCACCTACCTTGTTATGGGCTTACGCGGCTTTTTTATTTTGGCGGCCAAGATATGGAGTTTCATATGTTACATCTTCAGAAGACAGGTCCGATCTGTAAGTAATTAAAAAATATATATTTATTTACCAACTTACATTTTTCATGTTTAAATTTTTGATCTTGTAAATGAATGATGCACAGCACATGACTTCCACTTGTCCAACGTGATCGCAAAGGGAGGGTATTTTTCTAAAACGGATTTCTTTTAAATGTAAAACTAATATCCACTTTATTATTTTTGTCATATATTTATTTTATATCTGTAAATTCCGTTCTAGTCATTTAAAAATTATCTGGTAATTTATTATAGAGTTGAATGTATACTGAGCCTTGTTACGCATTCACTACAACCGTATAAAATTGGCGGTAAATCTCAATTAAATTAAAAAATAATCGGATGATAATCATAAGTTGGTTTCCTTAGAAGAAAATCACGGATGTTTGTCTTAAACGAATCACGTTATGTTCACGAGTTAATAAACAGAATTATTGAAAAATAAATTTTTAAATTTTCTTAAATATAAAAGATTCAGTAATTTCTTTAAATGCTGTTTATGAATGGTGCTTTAAAAAAAAAGCATAAAAAACTGTTCACAAAGTAATAAATTATGAATAAAAATTTCTAATTTTCAATGCATTTATTTTTTTTGAGAAAACACCTTTTTGCAAAATGTTTGAAAACAACGCTACTTAAAAACAATAATATTCAAATTATAAGTGGGAGTAACGGTATTTTGTCTATTTTAACCGAATTATCTAAAAAAATCTAACTAGATAAAAAAAAAAATTAACAAGCTGATAGGGGGAAGAAAAAAAATTAATATAAAAATGAGGATGTTTATTTATTTTATTTTTTTTGTACTACCAAATAAAATTTTTGCATTTTACATTTAAAGCCGGAAATAAAATCTAAAATACTTCTTTTAACTAAAATTTTTATTTGTCAAACAAACTTTAACTCGTAACTGTCTGTTCACGCACTTGTTTAACTTTTTTCTTTTTAAAACAAAAGCTAAAATTATTGAATTAAAAAAAATCAAAATGCCTTGTACATTGGAAAATTCGGTTATGTAACTCACTTTTTATCAAACCTCTTAAAAAGTTGATCAGTTTACTTTTAAATTCATTTTTGTTTTTATACTTTTTAAAAACTTTAGTATATTTTTTTTATCCTCAATGAGCATTTTAAAAAATTGTTCTGCTGAGTCCTTCATTCTCACACTTGTCGACAAAATGTTTCGGTTGAACCATTCTTCAGCCCTTTTTCAATTACATATTTTGAAGTAAGAAACATTTTTTTTTTCCAAGAGTGGGAGTTGATTGTAATTTTAGCCAACATCAAGTAAGTTTCTTTTCTAAACTTAAGTAAACTTTTTGTGACAAAAATAACAAAATACCCACTTCAGGATTACTAAATTAACAGCTCGAGCATTTTTTTCTATACCCACAATTAAAATTATAAAAAGTAACAAAAACAGTGACCATTCTAAAAATAGGGATTTAAAACAGTGACAAATGTATTTCTTTCAGTTTGTGTGTATTCAAATATTTTTGTGACTGCAAGTGTCTTTCTTTTATTTTCTCTTTAATCATGTCTTAAAAATGGACCGGGAAGTATTTTCAAAGACATGTCGTAAGGAATTATTTGCTGCATCACTAAAATAAAAGTAAAATTAAGATTTAAAAGTCTATCGATTAAAATGTTTACAAAAAAATTTAAATTCTGTTTTTCTTTTTTTTTTTAAAAAAAAAAAACATGGGTTTTTCTTTTCTGTTTCGCTTTTTTACTGAAACGGTGATGGATTGAATTTGTTGCCACGTGGGTAGTTTGTATACTAGCAATGTTCTTTCTTTATCATTAGCTGATAACGATAAAATAATAATCCATTTCCTTTATAGATTATTAACTTTGCACCCCCCCCCCCGTTTGCAACCTAAAGAAAATTATTTTTTAAAATCAGGAGGGGGGGGGGGCTAATCAAACAAAGTATTTTATTCACCGTTGTAAATTTGTACAGCTATTTGCACAACTGAAATAGAAAAATATTGAGGTTCATCTTTATAAACATTCAACAATACTACAGTTAACACTGATCTTTCTTAACAAACATAAGAAAAATGGTTTGAAATTTCTCGCTGCCATCTTTAAAATTTCTGAAATGCTTTTTTTTCCACATTAAAAAAAAAAACTATTCTGAGATTCCTTTTTATTTATAAACATTTTCTGTGGTCAGTTTTTATTCAGTATATATATTCAAATTTATAGAAAAATATAAATAGCAATGAACAAAACAAAATATAAAACAAACTTGAGCACAAGAAACGCAAAAAAAAAAAAAACAGCTTTGGTTTGGAAAATCGATCATTGAAAGAGTTTTTTTTTTTTTTTTTAGATAAGCAAGCAACATGGCACTCATTTTATAAATACAAAAGTCTAAAACCTAAAAAATAAATCTGTTTTGATTTTGTAGATTGGAAAATAATGAAATTGAATATTTTTTTTAAAATTAAATATTGAATCTCAAATTCAAATACAAAGATGAGTTGTGAAATCCATTTCTTCCATTCATTGTTTTTCTCACTGTCGTTTGAAAAAAAAAAAACCTAGCTTACTGTTTTATAAATTTTACAATCCAATAAATTAAATATTTCTTGAGTTTATAGCCCCAGAATTCGTTGGTTGAAATGTAAACTGTAGTGTAAGTGTAAACTCAATGGAATCTTTTTTAAGGTCATCCTGTGGGTCACGTGTTGCTGTTTATTTTCTTTGATTTATTTCTTTTTTATTTATAAATTTTATTATTGCTTTGTTCTCGCATTCTTGTCAAGTAAACATTGTTTTTGATAAGCATGATTTTCTATGCAAACAACTTCATTAAAGTGATTTATTTTTTATTTATTTATTTTTTTTTTATCGAGTGCTATTGTTTGGTGATTGTGATAATTGACCACTCTCCAAGATTTATCCATGTTTGCATTGCCCCCCTCCCAACTCACTCAGTAAGCACTAATTTCACTATTTTTTTTTTTACCATATTGGATTATCATAAGAAGGAAAAGCTTTTTATTTTATTTTTAAGAATATTTCTTTTTAAATATAAATAAATAGATGTAATTTTGTTGTAGTTAAATCTTCAAAATATGATGGCTGTTTTGTGAATATTTGAGTAACAAATTATTATTCACTACAAACGATGAACAAATATTTTGAAGGGTTTTGTTGAGCTTCCTTAGAATTTTGGGGACAAGCTTTAGGATTCTTTTTCTCCAAATAAAACTGCAACAGTAAAGAATCACTAACATAAGTAGCAGTTCTTTAGGAATAATAGCTGTCGCTGTTATGTAAAAAAAAAAAGCAAGAAAAATGTGTTTGTGGCGCAGTTTTCAAATATCTAATCAGATCTTTTTTTAAAAAATATTTAGATTTCTAAAAAAAATGACACCTCCAGAAGACAGTTACATTAGAAATTACATTACCACCTACTGGTTTTTCGCCTTTGTATCATTATTTTAATTTACGAGAGATTAAAAATAAAAAGGAGCCCCAATAAATATGACTGTATTGAGTAATTAATTATTAACCTTACAAGTAATAATCAGTTTAGAGAAGAATATGTTATAACAGAGTAATACTACATTTTTATTTGCTCTTAGTCTTTTTAACTTTATTCAATGATTTTTTTTTTTTTTTTACGTTCAGTTGAACAAATGAGTTTAAAGTTTATTTCGGTTATGTCTTCGGAGTGGGGTCATTAGTATATTTGCTTGGTAAATTAATTGCTTTAATACACTTCACTTAAGTGTATTTATTGTGGAAATAATGCCCGAATGGTCAACATTTTAAGACCTAAAATTGACCATTTTGGGCGTTATTATTCCTCCTAAAATTTAATTTTACTTACTAGTTTGTCAGAAAATGAGGGCATAATTTAAGTAGCTTTAAATTTAATTGTTGTATAAATATTTTAGAAAAAAATTTGAATTTTTTACTCTTTAGTTTTTTATGTTCAGTACATACCAATTAAGCAAATAACATTATATTATTTGAATAATTCTGATTTCATTTTTTTGTACGTCAACAAAGAGTCTTACTACAATTGAGATGTAAGAATTATTTCTCAATGAAATTAGTATTCATTTTGGTCACTAAGGATTGTTTTATTTGTAAAACTTGTTCAGTTTAAATCAATCACTAGGATTTATGGTCAAAGACTTTCTCTCCTGGAAAAAAAAAACAAAAAACACTACAACGGTTGCAGTCCTTCTTACGAAGAAAAAATTAATGAAGGGAAGTAACTCAATTTTTACTACTGACTCCATTTCCTTGAATTCGGAAGTGCAAATTAAGTTTACACATCATGTTTTACTTAGGATTGATGTTATATTCAGCATCCCAACTCCAGAGATTTGTAGACGTATCCTCCAGGAATTAATCTATCCACTCGTTAGGTGAAATCAATCATTTCTGTTGAGGCAGCAGATAATTATTTAAACATATTGTTAAAAATATAACAGGCAATGAATGTCTATGAGCCGTTCTAAACATTGTTGCTTTAATTTCTGGTAAAAATGAAGACAAAAATTGTCCAACATTTGGATATTTTCTTTTTACACTGGTCCTTGATCTAATCTTTTGGCTTGCATCAGAGTGGTTGTATGGACATTAACACAGATATTCACCATCAAATTTGATATTGTGTTATGTTAGCATGAAAGGTTGCTTTAGTTTGTGATAATAACAGAATAGCAGATGCAGGTTGTAAAATAAATTACTGATGCAGTTCTCACATACCATCTGATCTGAGGGACTGAAATATTAGCAACAGAACTATATGACTAGATGCAAATGTGTTGTGAGTAGTCTGAAATGTGATTTTGAGTGGGTTGCTTTGCTTTAGGCCTCTAATATTTGAAGGTTTTTCTTTTTTTACTGTGTATGTGTGAGTATTTGTGTTAATGACTAATATCTGTAATATTATGTACATGTTTTTTTTTTTTTTTATGAAATGTTGTTTAATAAAACTAAGATCAGAAAGCTGACAGATAAGTCTATGGGAGAGTGTGGGTGTAGTAAAACCAATATATGGAGTGGTTTTATTAATGTTGGAGATGTTCTCTGAGCAGGCGTGTAGACTTCGATTGCTTTTTTTTTTTTCCTTAGAGGATTTAGTTGTGTGGTTGTAGGGTTATTAGAGACAGATCAATTGTTTAAAATTTTTTATAATATATGATGAGCTTAATTTGTTTATATTATTAATGGGTTTAACATTTCTATTATATTTTTGAGTATTACATCATGCTTGTAATTATCATGCATTTTGTGACAATAGTATAAGTTGTTTTGTTTATTTTGATATACACTATTATTGTTCTCAATTTTATTTTTTAGGGCTATTAAGTTTATTGAAATAAATTTTAATCTGTTGATCAATAATGGAGTTAATCCATTACTAACAAGTGTTTGTTTAATGTTATGTAATTCTTTATAAAATATAGCTTTAAGAAAAGATCATTTGTGTGCATTGGATTAAGTTTTTTTTATAATGGCTAACTTATGGTTTACATGGCGATTCTGTTGCATAAAAATTTTTTTGGTGATTTAACCTGAGCATAATTCTACCAGGAAATCTAGTGTTGAAGGCCTAACTGGGATAGCCAGCTCACAAATTAAATTTTAATATGAATTATCTAGAAGCTGTTAAAATTTAGAAATTATTTTTGAAAATAGTTAATTCCTAAGTCTGATTTTACTAGTTTTTAGATAGTTCACATTTAAATTTAATTTGTGAACTAGCTTTCAACACTATATTTTCTGGTAGAATTCTTGTTTAATCAGATGCAAATATTAAAAGAATAGTGAAATATTTTGAAAAAATGTCTAATATTGACTAAATTAATTGAAAGCTATATAAAAAAAACCCCAAAAACTAGAACATTTAATTTTTCTGTGCTGTTCAAACAGTAAGAACACTGGCCAGGGAATGGGTTACTTGCCTGTTAACCTCCAAAGTCAGGCTTTTAAGTCTGAGCAGGATTTGACTTGTTAATTCTGTATTTGTTTTATATGATTTAACAAGTTATAAATGGTCAAAAGAAAGAAAAAGCCACATGATTCAGCATATAATATATTTTTTTATCTTAGTTCTGTTGCCAATTAAGCAAAAAAAATAAAAATAGAAACTCTTTTCACCATGATTTGTTACAACATAATTTTACATGTGTAGAATAAACAGTCCCAAATTATTTTCAAGTTGCCACAATGCTAAGCAAATCAAATTATTTATTGATAGGGGCTTGCATATTCATGATGATCATCATGAGTTCTAACCTAAGAGGCATTGTTTATACTGCAACTGTAGTAACAGTAGGCATGCTTAGGGCAAGATGACCTGTTGTTTATCCCTCTTTAGACTGGTTTCAAATTCAGGGTTTAAGGTCATCTTTGTCCACTCATCTTTTTAGCTGTGCACAACTATATGCATACTACTGTCTATGATGTCCCAAAATCAGAAAATTTAATTGGAATTTTGGGGGAAATTTTGCTCAGTGGTTAGGTTAAAAACTCTGTTCAGGGTTTTTCCTTTCCGTCAATTGGCTGCCACCAAGTTAAGAGACTCAGTTTGCCATATTATTTAACTCATAACTAAAGGAAGACAAATTCATGCCTTTTCCAAGAGCATTAGTGCAAACTGAATGAAATGGACAGTGGGACCACAAGAAACAAACAAAAGTTGGCTATATTTGTTTTCCTCTGTGAAATCAAATGTTTTGCCTTTCAGTACCCTTAAGTTTTTCAATATCTGCAATGATGGCAAAGTTCATTGAATAGCTAAGTTTTTATATTTGTGAACACCTTTCTCATCAGTTTGCAAATGTCCTTATATAACAGAAGCAGCCTATTTAGCCTCAAGCGCACTTAAAATGATCCTGATTTAAGGGTTTTTAAGTTATTCCATTAAATGCAGCATAAAGGAGACACTGAGGACATACCTTATTCACTTTTGAAAAACAGTCTTAATCTTCATTTTAGTAGGTTTCATATTACTTAATATTTCTCTATACTTATGAGATAAGGTATTTACTTTATTTACGTTGTTGTCCTCATTTTTATTGCCATAATAATGATGTTTTGGCTGTTGTACACTCCATTCTTCTTCAGGTGATTAGAATTTTATTCATTGGGCCATGTGTCCTCAAGAACATGTGACCCAGTGATGAAAGCATTGGTTAGATCCAGTGACTTGATCTAAAGAGTTGTGAGTTTAATACCTGGCTACATCAGTAGTGAACAAGTAACATAGTGAGTTGAGTTGAAGGAAGATAACTAAGACATCTGGAAATAGTATGGCTCATGGAACAAGAACAATATACACCAGTGTTTGAAATAAAGGGTTCAGTTTGAAATTCCAAAAGAAGGCTGGAGTGTACAACTGCAGAAACATTGTAAATATGGCAATAAAGCTGAGGAAAACAATGTAAATAATGCCTCTTCTCAGCATGTTGAAAAATTTTCATTTTAAAATGTCATAAGATCCCACAAGATTGTCTATATTTTAACATATTTTTTCTACAGTTATGGTGCTATTATAAATTTTTCACAGAAAAAAAAACAAATCCCTAAAGATAAAACAGGGCTTGAAACATTTTTTTCAAAGGGTTCACCTAATTGTTGTGTACTTTTGGTTTATATATAATTTATGTTGCTGTATTCAGATTGTATTGGGAATTTTTAATTATGCTTTGACACTCTGTTGTGGTGAAATAGAATCAAGGAATTCTAACCTACCTGTACCTAAAAGGACACAATGTCTCACCTGCTTGGTTGGCGTTGCCATTTCAATTTAGGTAAACTGCATGTGGTTCTAATGCTTAAAAGAAATGAATAAAAGGTGAGCTGCAGAGAGAAAGATTTACAGAACTTTACCTGTGTGATGTGTGACTATCAACTACACTTATGTGGCAATACTTTCTTCAGATTTATTTGAGCTGTGAATTGAAAAGTTTATTTTGAGACAGAAAAAAAAATAGCCCTTCAGTGAATCATTTGAAAATTCCACCTCTGTTCCAATTTCTGTTACTGTGAATCTCTAAAGAATTTTTAGAAAATCTTGAAGCCCTTGCAATTATTAATGGAAATATAGCCTCTATAAAAGAATCAAGGTTCTTGATAAAGATTAAATAATCAAGGTTGAAATTTAATCTTGTGTGATTGAACGAAAGGTAGTAGGTGAATATTTAGGCATTGGGGGAACTTACTATATTATTTGCAGTGTCAGCAAAAAGGATTGCCATAATATAAGTTGTCTGACATGGCTACAATATTTATAAAAATGTTTCCACATCAAATCTTTGAAGACTTTGAAAAAGATGTAACTCTTTTCAAACAAAGATGATATCTGTCAAGTGACAAAGAAACAACTGCTACCAATCAAACATTTTCCATGCAGAACTTGCATGCACTTTTGATGTCCTTTGATCATTCCGTGAAAATTGCAGTGAGTGTCAAAGCTGATGTTTTTATTATTATAATAATACTGTTAGTTCAATACACAGCAGTAGATTTTCTGGTGGCAGCAAAACAGGAGATGCCAAAATAGATTTGCCAATAACATGGATTTGCAGTGGCATCTTCCTGGCAATGTTGCAAGAAAATCTTTATACTCTGGAAGAAAAGTCATTTTACAGCTTCCTAATAATTATACATATACTTTCAGGTACTTTGGCCAGCATCTCTCTGTAATAGTCATTTCTTTGATCAAGAAGACTGAAGAACTAAGTCTCTGCATGGATTTGTAATTTCTGTTACTCTAACAGTTCATAAAGTAACCCATTCTTGGGAGCTTATTGACTTCATTGATGGATCTGGTCTGGGTACCATTGATTAGTCTGGTTGTAAAAGATGTAACAAGTTCTTGAGAAATGTGTCTATAACATTTCAAGAAAAAAATCAAGAATTATGATTTTGTTGATGCAATAAGATGAATATGATTGTCATCAGATCTTGTAAATCCTCAAAGGAGCAAAACTAAACATGTCTACATGATCTGCCATTTTTTAGTCTGCAATCATGTCAGGTAGAGAAAGCTACTGTTCTTAACTGGATGTTGCTTTAATGGTTTACTAATTTTGTAAATAATATAGTTCTTTTGATTCTATTGATGCAAGTAAAATTATATTCAGTCAGTTAAATGCCATATGTGGTACATGCTTCGGTGATTATGTCTCGAAAGAGACCTGATTGATTGAGCAGAAAATTATCCTGCAGTAGGTTGCCATTACTTTCTGCAGTAGACTGGTTGCCAGCCAAGACTATAGAACCAAGTCTGTCCTGTTATTTAACCCATAACTAAAGGGAAGAGCTGCATTAATACCCTTTCCCAAGAGTATTTGTGCACAAGTGAATGTAAGGAATTCAACTGGAATTCGAACTTGGTTCCCCAATTTGTCATTCTGAGCCAATATCCATTGCACCACAACACACATCCAAGATATTTAATAATCTATATTAGTTAAACTAAAAAAAAAAAAAATTAGCATGTACTATATTCTTTTCCTTCAACAGTTACTTATTGAAAAAAATACCTGTCTAGTCAGATATCTATACCTTTCTGCTTCTGTGTTTGGACTGAATTCTCTGACAGGTTGCCTTGGAATCATTTAAGATTTTTAAAAAATTGAAAATATTGGATTTATACATAGTAACAAATGTTCTTGAACATGACTGCTTTCTTATTTTGAGTTGAAGGTAAACATACAAGAGATTTCATGCTTAAATCGCAAAAGACTATTTTTTCAGAGTCTTTTCTCAAATCTATTTCTTTTTAAATTCCAAGTTTAGGTAGGTAGACTTTCACTTCTTATTTGACTTCGTAAAAAATTTGCAATTACTATATTTATGGAGTTTTTGAGAGAGCTAACTCTCTTTTGAATCCACTGCATAGAATTTGAACTGTATGCTGATTTAACTTTCTGTGCAAATAAACTGTTACTTGTGTCAATTTTGTTGACTTAGTTAACTTTAGTTTCATGGTGACTTAGTTTTATATTAACAAAATTTGCTATGGTAAGTCTAAAATGTTTGTGTTCTCCTTTTGACCACTCTCATCTTTTGAAATATAACTTCTGAAATTCATAGGAATTAATGAAAATTCCTAATTCACTTATTAAATGTTTGAACATCTAAAAAAAAAAAAAACTTTGGTAGCAAATTGCTTGAAATGTTAAATTCTACTTTTTAGTTTACAAAATAGCTGAAAATGACTTTTTTTTCAAAATTGATTTTTAGTTTTCATTATTATATAAGGCAAAATTTGATAATGGATTCTTGATAAAACTTAAGATGTTGGTCATTGTTATGTAGCTAGAATTTTAGATAATACCAGTGCACACTGTAAAAAAATTGAAAAACTTGAAGCAATTATTATACAAAAACCCATATTTAAATCTTTCAACACAGTAGATAGGATTTTTAAATATGTATGTAAAATAATTAATATACTTATTTCAGGTGAGGTCAAGCACTGTGACATTTTTTTATATTTGAAATGTAACATTCCCAAAAATTCCAGTATTTTGCTACCAACTCTTGTCTATAGTACTAACAATACCAAGAACTTCTAATGTACTCAAACAGAAACTGGAAAAAAAAAAAACAACAATGTTAGCATTGCACAATTTATTTGCTATTTCAATTCAAATGTGCAATTCACTTGAAAATTGGAAACTAAATAAATTCAACTTAAAAAGAGACCTTGTTGGTTGAACCTTACAGCTTGTTTAAAGGAATTTTTGCTACCTATTTGTTTCTCACAGTATACAATTGTATCAGTTTCTTACTAAATAAATCATTGGATTTCTATATTGATAAAACCATGCAAATTTAACTTCCCTAATTATTAAAGTTATTGAACAAATAAAAGATATCAAATTTTGCTTTAAAATTGATACTTAGCTTTGGTTTATCACACACACAATTATATATAACTAAGTTTATTACAAAGTTATAAAACATTCTGGATCAAATTCACTCCATTAACAGTGTAAAATGCAATGATAAAGTTTTGCCTATAAATATTAGGCATTAACTTTTGTTTTCTTGCATATTGGTCAAGAGCAGCTTAGATATATACACTCTTTATAAAGTCTATTAAAAAAAAAACGAAAACAATCTTGCTCTTAAATTAATGTTGTGTGTTTGTCTAAATTTGAATTCACCGAAGTTTCTTTACCTCAATTTTTTTTTTTTTGTGGCTGCTGATAGTCACAGAAGAAGCTCACAGTTAATTTATAGTGGCCGGTAATAAAGTTGTCTATTTCTGTCAAGTACTTAATGAGTCCGCTTTGTTTGCAACAGAAATTCATAGTAAATTGATCTAACTTCTAAAAGCATTTTTGAACAATATTAGTTATGATATAATTGATAGTTCCAAGTATTCCATAAGACTAGGCTTTGTGAATGTCTTAATATGACAGTTAAAACTTTGAATTTTCAATTTATTTGAGGCTAGGATTTGTCCACTGTGCTGTTTCATTTCTTTTCTTCCTGTGATTTTTTTTTTTTTTTTATGTGTGTCCATAATATAACAGCCAAATTAAACCAATAAACAGTTCTATTAAAAAGTGCTCAATACATATGTATTGAAGAAAAAAAATTTACATGTAAAGCTTTTAAATATTCTAATTTGGAATATCACCTAATTATGCTACCTTGGTTTCAACCTTTTGGTATCTTCAAGCATTATATATATATATATATATATATATATATATATGAACTGATTATCCAGTGCTTTTTTGAACACATAACAGGAAGTTCAAAATAAAGGAGGAGTTAGTTAAGTAGTGAAATAATATTGTAAACACTTTTATTCAGGTTTGTATGTACCCAAAGTGTATTTTCTAAGTTGACTTTATTTTGGGCTTTTCATTTAGCAAATTTTCTTGGTCTGGAAATGATACTACAATGTAACCCGGATATAAGAAAGTTGCTGGGACCGGATAAAAGTTCTCTTATATCAGAGTTGGGTCTATTTTATATATATTACCACAGTCTCTAATTTGGGACCAGAGAAAATCTCTTATATCCGAGTTTATCTTATATTATCGTCTCTTATATCCGGGTTATACTGTATAATCAACTTCTCTTAGCACAATCTGCAGACATTACCACTGTTGCAAGGTTTGGCCTTTTTTTAAATATACTCAGTTACATAAGGATTTTTTGCCATTGTTGTTTCTTTTAATTTCCACACATGATTGGTTAGTTTAGTACAATTTTTAAGGCTTTCTAGCTTGAATGTTGACCTGTGATTGTACCAGTGTTTTTTTGTTTTTTTTTAATTACCTCCAGTACATCCTATACATATTCAGTGCACATGCACTTTGATAAGTTCTATTAGTTTATACATCTCATTGGTAGCACAAATTTCAGCATTAATGTATTTTAAAGGTTTTGAAAACTCTTTAAAAAAAAAAACAAAAAACATTCACAACTTTATTAAAACAAGTCATTTTTGATATGAAGCAAAAATATACTAGAATGTGGAGATTGTGTGTGTGTGTATATATATATATATATATATATATATATTCTAAACATATACTGTTAAATATAACAGACAAGGAATGTCTGTTTAATCATGAGCCGTTCTAAACATTGTATTTTGGCTTTAATTTCAGGTGGAAATAAAGACAAAAATTGTCCAACATTTGGATGTTTTTATGCTGGTTCTCTTTTGGCTTGCATGAGCCATCTTCAGAAAGGTTACAGGGATATTAACATGTAACATCCACCATCGAAGATATTATCTTGTGTTCACATAAAACATTACTATGCAACAATAAGTCACCGAATAGTAGACGCAGATTGTAAATTTGTAATGTGTTGTGACCAGATTGAAATGTGATTTTATTTAGTGTGGGTTGTTTTGATTTAATGTAGATGGCCTCTAATATGTGAAGGTTCTTTTTACTGTGTGTATGTGAGAGTATTATTGTTTTAATGACTAAAATCTGTCTAATATTACCTACATGACTTTTTTTTTTTTTTTTTTAAGAAACGTTCTTTAATTAAACTATGATCAGAAAGATGGCAGATTTTCAGAGTACTTCCTCATTAAAAGGTTATATTCTTTTTTTAATTAAACTAGCATTAGAGTAATCAAAATTGTGTCCTGTGTTGTTATTTATTTGTGATTTTTAAAAAATTATAATCATTTTACCCCAAGCAAGACTACTGGTGTACAGGGGGTTACATAAGAGAAGAGTGATAAGAGGAACAAGTTACAGGGAGTGTCAGAGAATGGGTAAGAGAAAGATGAGAACATTGGTGTGAAGAGAGCTGCATGAAAGTAGTGGAAATGGCAAAGAACATGTCAGGGAAAGGATGTGCGTCAAGGAGATAAGAGATGGCAATTGACATTGCATTTAAATTCTTGGAGATTGTAGCTGTCAGGGAAGCAAGTATACGGAAGGTGGGAAGTACAAGAAAAGAAGCTGATAAAGTAGAAGTTGCACTTATATTTAATTGGTTTTACTGTAAAAGCACGGGACCTAATTGCTAGTCTAGTAGCTAAAGTAAATTCATGCAGTGGGGACACCAAGGAGCTAAGCTCATTGGAGCAGACACTGTGCAAGTATTTGTAGAAGAAACAGAAGGAAACTACATTACGTCAGTGAGAAAGTGACTGGAGTTGATAATCCAGGTCAGGATTGATTACATTGCAGAATCTTTATTGGATTTTGTCAAGAACTTTGAGATGAATATCAGGGACACCTGACCAGATGTAACAGTAGTATTCAACGCGCATTCTTCAGGACAGTGATTGAGATTCTGTCACCTCCGCTTGTCTTATGGGGAGGGGGGGGTCAAGCTTTGAAATTATCTTAGAGACCAGCAAGGGGAGGAATGTGAATGTCACTCAGTTGAGCCTCAGTTCTAGGTGGGAAGCCAGGTGTGGATACCCCCAGACGAATCAAATGTTGAGCTGATAGAGAATCGGCAAGCAAAGCATTTGGCCTTTATCTGCTGAAAATGTGAATTCATATGAAAGGGTGTTGTAAGGTAACCTTTTGAAGTTTATGTAATTTTTTTTTTTTTTTTTGTTCCATGAAATCTAAAAGGGCAGATCTATGAACAAAAAAAAGACTTAGGGTTTGGACAAACTTTCCAACTCTTGTATTACATCAGAACAACATAGGACACAATTTTGATTTCTCTAATGCCAGTTTAATTAAAAAAGAAAAACTTTTCAAGAAGTAATTTGAAAACATAATAGCACTACTACCAACTATAAACACAATTAAAACATTACTTCTGCATCTTTCTACACCTCTATACTCCATGAATCCAAAACATATATATTCCCCACCTGCCCTCTCTTGCTCCAGTATTTTTTTTTCTTTTCCTTTCTGGAAATAAGATCTTCAGATGCCTGAAAATATATCTTAATTTATTTTCACTTTTAATGTAAAAAGAACAATTAAATATCTACGCCTGAGTTGTATAGAAAGATTCTTTAAAATGTCACTTTTCAGAATATGTACATATCTTAAAAATTTAAAATCCAAAATCAAATGACACCTCTTGAAAGACACTACAAACTCTTATTCTAATCCAATAATATCCATTCTAAATCTTAGAAAATTTACTTCAGACATTAAAATTTATAACCGAGCAAAATTATATGAATAAAATAAACTAAAAGTCAGAACTTTAAATAGCATAATATATTACCCCTAAATAAAAGAACTGGGAATAGCCAGTTTCCCCAACTTCCAATATCCCTTCCACTCCTGCCTCCCCAGATGTGTGTATCATCCAGACAAAGACTAATGATACATGGTCTGAAGACCTCTAGAAGTACAAAACTGACAGTCACCATGCAGTGTTGCTACACTAATTTCTCAGTAAGTGCTACCTTATTTATCTCATTGTGTCACTTATTTTGCCTTTAATTGTTCAAATTTGTGAATAATGCCAGACTAAATTTAATCTTAGTAAATATAAAGCTGGTTTTTTATGGCCATCTGCTTTTAGTGAGATTTTATTCCTCACATCTTTAGCCCTGTGCCAGACAGAAGCAAGCTTAGTAAATATCTATATTGAATCAGTTTTTGATTAATTTAGACATGAGAATATTTGAGAAACAATTTTAAGTTTAAATCTAAAGTTTTATATCTATTTTTCAAATTTTTTAAACAATTTTAGTATTTGTTTTTGTCAAATTATGCTATTGCATTTTCAGTACAATATTACATCCTGAATGATATTTATATTTACCATTGGAAACTTAGAGAAATTTATTTCTATCTGTCTGCTACAAAGCATCATTTTATTTCCAATGATATTTTTTTATTAATTATTGGAAACATACTATTACAGGACTAAAATGTTTTTAATGATTTTCAGAACTATTCTTTTAAAATTATAGAAAGGTCCTCATTGAAATGGTATAAATTTAACGATGCAGTCAATGTGCAGGTCATTAAGTTATTTCTGAAACTTGCCTGTTCACAATCAACCAAGTTGTCAGTTATGCTTATAATTTTTGTATTCAATCTATAAACAGAAAGGGAAGCAGGTTTGATAAAATTAGCATCACTTAAAGCATTGGGATTGTCTTAATTCTTTGCTATTCTCAGAATTTTTTTTTTAGAATCGGCAGAATACAGTTCATAATGTGCTTACTGGATCAAATAAGGGAGACTGGTCCTTGAGCCTTGTATGGTAGTCAATGTAGGAGAAAGAAAACTGAATTCAAAATCATTCTGATAGGGGTGATCTTTTTTTGCTATCTTGCCCTAGATAGATCTACAGTTGTTAGGGTACATGGATGTCCCAATGACCTTAATGGGCAACTTGTAACTAAAATTATAAGGAGGCTGCAGAAAATATTTCAGTATAGCCAGGATCACTTCACCAAATGGCTATTTCAATGACCAAACATCGGAAGCCTACAGAACAATGCAATAAAGAACAAATAGAAAATGTTTATAAACTTAACATGTTTTGCTTTTAAGCTTCATCAGAAAAAAGAAATTTATAGAGAGGAAAAAAAGAAAATTCTGTTATTTTTTATTTTCATTGGTTAAGCGGACCTCACATGTATCTGTCATGTCAAACGGCATTCCTGTGTATCATAATTCTTGTTTGTCTACATGGATTTGGTAGATAATGTGTATGCATTTATGCATCTAATCGGCATTTTCATTTTTTTGATGGTTGTCTGTATGCTGTGTGTGTATGTGATAGTGAACAAAAATGTTGTAGTATATTTGGCAGTTATTGGAAACAATACTATTACGGGACTCCAAACTAACGTATTTATTTATTTATTTATTTATTTTTTCCTCTATTGTCCTAAAAAAGAATTGAACTGGTCCAAAATGAATTTTTTTTTTTTTTTTTTTTATTTCAAATATTCTTTAAGTGGTAAAAGGATAAAAAAAAAAAAAAGCTAAAAAATGTTAAGCAAATAGTTTTGATTCGTTTTTAATTTAGTTTAAGAAAGCATATTTAATTTAAGTCCTTCATTTCTCATTCAAATTTCATTTACCAGTTTAAAAAGAAATTAGTTGCTTTTAGAATAAATGTATTATCCCAAAAGATCTAACCAGTAGTCCTTAACTAATCTATCATCCCCAGGAGAGCATTAATCTTGAGCCTTTCACTACATGTCTTACTCTGTGGAAGTGTATGCACAAATGTAAAGGCTTTACATAGCATGTCAGAAGAAAAGTAAAATTCAGAATTGCTTCTGAAATTTTAAACAACCATCAAGCAATGGATGAAAAAAACAAAAAAAAACTGCTGAATTTTATTTTGGGTAAATTGCATTTCAGATTTTATTATTTAAACTTTTTTTTTTTAAATCTCTTCCAAGGACATTGTTCATATAGACACATATAAAACTTGTTTTTGTTTACTTGTTTAACTTTGGAAACTGGGAACAAAGTTGCTATAAAAGATTTTATCACGTGACATATAACAATTAGAAAAGTGAACAAGTTTTTTTTTTCAGTTCTATAAAAACGAATATTAAACAATTATGTATGGCTCTGTTTTCAGTTGTCTTTTTCAATTTAGGATTTGTTTTATAAAAATGTTAATGGAAATCTGCTTACAAAATCCTTTTGAAAACAAAAGATGGAAGTGATGGTTTTAACCAATTTCCTTTGGGTTATGAATATTTGATTAATAAACAAATCTGTTTGATTTTTAGTTAATATTTTTACCCACTTCCAAAATGATTAGTGAAAAGAAAAATCCTCTTAATACATCCAGAACTAAACTAGTAACATTTCTTCACTAGTGAGCAGAGACCCTAAACCTGGGCTACTCCTGGCCTCAAATGAAACACATATGTTTGTGCCATTCTAAAAGTTATAAGAATGGTTGGTTCACCGAGTTATTTTAGAAAATACCTGCTGCCATATTTACTCTTTTGTCAGATTTAATCAAGTATGGACTATTGCTGTCATATCTGGGCTGGTGTTGCCAGTCCTCACAGTTCAAAACTGATTACACTTTTTGAATTATTCTCTGCAATCCTTATCCCACAGACAAAAGATTGCTTGCCTCTTACTATTTCCATGGTAGATGTGTTACATTCCTTAGTTCCATCAGCTCAGACATTCACAGCTAGGACTGATTATGCCATGTTCATGGTGGCAAACCATCTCCATTCTCTTTGTGTTCTTTTAGAGCAGCTTCTTCTCCAGAACTGTTACTTTGTGGAACTAACTCCCAAGAGAATGCTTCCCTGACAATTATAATCTTCATTTCTTTGAGTCTAGGGTTAACCCGATATCTCCCCTATGCATCTTCCTAGTATGCATTTACTTTCTCATTCCCCTTACAAGAATCTCACTCAGTGGTTACTGAGTGAGATTCTTGTAAGGAAAGAGCCACTCTATCTTGAGTGGTCCTGGGTATGACGGTAAACTGCATCTAGCAGCAAGGCCTCTGATTGGGAGGTTGTGAGGAGCATGGAACCACATTTTAATTGCTACTGTTTCCAGGTCCACCCAGACCTAGAGTGGCAGCACCTATTAGGGTCCCAGCTATAGGCAAATAATTAACCTCCCAAACTGGGGTTAAAACACTATGAAAATATAAAAATAGACTTTTATAGAAATTATATATATATACACGTTTTTTAAGAAAAAATTTGTCATAATACATTTTTGAAGGAAAAAGAAATTATTACCAGCAATACATTTTTGAATACAAAACTAGAAGACATTTTCAGTTTTCTAATATAAAAAAAAATTTTTCATCAAAATCTAACTAAATCAACCTTTTCACGATAACCAAACCTTAAACAAAACTCAGTCTATCTTGAGTGTCTCTCAGGCCATTATTGGATGAACTAACAGAAAAAAACTTTTTTGTCTTTTTTTAAAGATATCTTTTACCACTAGTATTTTGTAAATAGTCCTTTGAATTAGAGCCTATATCCTTGCCCACATGTCCTATGCTATCCAATAAAGTCTTAATTACAAGCCTGATTTGAAAAGCAAAAGTGAAAATATTTATATTACAAGCAAATACCCTAACTTTTAGTTTATCATCCATATGTAAAAATGTCAGATTTGTTGCATACATGGAAATTTATTATAATCATTACTTAATTCATAATGATTTAATTACCCTTACCATAAAAAATTAAGTAATTTTGCAATTGCATTGGTTATATTTTCTGTATGAGTTAGCAGGGATTTTTAGCTATAGTTACTTCTGTTGATATATATATATATATAGTCACATTATTATTAATGGCCTATTCTGTAAGATAAAACAGTTATTTTATTTTTTCAATTTACATGCTCTATCAGTTTATATCAGTATAGTGTATAATAAAGAATAAGTTTTCAGTGATTTTTGTCCTCATTGCTTTCGTTAAGCTAGTTACTTATGCAAGCTGCTCTTACCACCTGAGCGATGGAGAACTCTCCAACTGATAGATCAAAGCTAACTGTAATATTTTTGTACTTGTTATATCAAGTGGAAATGTTTATGAAGCTAAGTGTAAATGACTTTGTGAAAGAGCAAAGTGCAACAACAATTGTAAAACGTTTCTAATAATAGTAAGAATTTTACAAAATATCAGCTTCATTATATGTGATGCATTTTTGTAAACTCTTGAGTTATAACATTGTTTTATTCTAAGTGTTATTTGGCCTAGTATCACTTTCCCCCTACCTAATTTATGTGTTACAGTCAATACTTGCTTGGGTTTATCATGAACCTGATGTTTCCAAGAGTCAAACATTCCTCTAGATATATGTAAATCCACAATTAAATTCTGGTATGCATCTAACAAGTAGATCAGCATGTAAGTAAAACCTTTAGGATAACATTTTTCAGTTACAGAAGAATTTAATTTTTTGCTCTACTTATGATCTACTTGCATAAGATTCATTATTGGGTTTGCTTAGTCAGCATTTAATGCCTTTGGTCCTTGGTATAACGATAAACTACATCCAGCAGCAAGGCCTCTGATCAAGAGATTGGAGGTTTAGAGAAGCATGGAACCACCCCTTAATTGCTGTTCTTCCCAGATCCACTCTAACCTGAGGTGGTAGCATCTGTTAGAGTCCCAGCTATGGGCAAATAGTTAACCCCAAACTAGTCATTTAAGAGAAAAAGGAAAAAAGTTAGGCTGGATAAGATTCTTTAGCTTGGGATGGCAGCTTATCTAAGTGAAGAAAATCTGACATAAAAACCTCTACACCTAACACTTCACTGAATGAGTCCTGGACCTGACATATAGATGGTGCCACTAATAAAAAAAAATCCATGATTTTTATGAAGTACTAACCTTCAAATGACATGTGACAAAATTTGGGCCCAACTGGATTATTAGTTTATAAAATAGTTATTTAAGTGAAGCTACTGTTGCAAATTTTCAAAACAATGGAAAAATCTGAATTTTGTGTGTTGATAAAGCCTTGCTTTTTGATTGGGGGTGGGGGGAAATACTGTTCAAGCAAAGCAATAGCTTGATAAGTATTATTTAGACTGTTCCATTAGAAACAACAATTAAGAGGTGGTATGCTGACTTTAAACCTGGTTGTACAGACACAAATAATGCTGAACACTCAGGTCGCCCAAAATCGGCAGTTGTCCTGGAAAACACCAAAACAAATCCACAAACTTGTTTTGGTTGATTGTAAATTGAAGTTGTGTGAGATAGCAGAGGAGTTGAACATATCAGAAGGCAGTGTATTCACCATTTTGCATGAGCATTTGTTAATGAGAAAGCTGTGTTCAAAATGGGTGCCGCATTTACTTACAGTCGATCAAAAACAATACGTTAACAATTCAAAGCATTGTTTGCAACTGTTTCAACACAAGGAGTTTTTGCGTAAATATGTGACAATGGATAAAACTTGGATCCACCACTTTGCTCATTCAAATTGGCAGTCAGCTGAGTGGACAGCAGCGGGTGAAAGCCATCTAAAGAAACCAGATGCAAACATCAGTAGGCAAAGTTTTGGCCTCTGTATTTTGGGATGTGCAAGGTATTTTGGTTGTTGATTACCTTGAGAAAGGAAGAACCATTGATAGTGAATATTATATAGCATTATGTGTGCGTAGGAAGAAAATCACCAAAACGGCCATAAATGAAGAGGAAAGTGATCTTTCACCAAGATAATGCACTGTCATAAGTTGATTGCAACGATGACAAAACTACATAAATTGCACTTTGAATTACTTCTGCATCCACCTTATTCTCCAGATCTGGCCCCCAGCGACTACTGGCTGTTTGCAGACCTCAAAAGAATGCTTAAGGTAAAGATTTGGCTCCAATGAAGAAGTGATATTGGAAATTGAGGTATTTTGAGGTCAAAGACAAATCGTTCTACAAAAAGTTATTGAATTGTTAGAGAATCATTGGAATCAGTGCATCACCATTGAAGATGTCTTGATGAATAAAGTCGAATTTTGCCTAAAAGATGTTTTATTAGTTGGGCCCAAGATTTATTGAGTGATATGTTACTTTGTGTAGAATAGATTAGGCTGAACTCTTTTAATTTGGTAATCTTCCTCAATAAAAGTACTGTGTTTCCAGTTTCCTGAACTGGTTAGTGTTAGTAAGGGCATACAGCTGTAAAACTCACTCCAATGTTATATGATGGTTCAATTTCAGAGTCAAGAAAACCCTGTCCAACCCATGCTAGCATGGAATCTGACATCAAGCAACAATGATGATGTGTACTGACTTTATATATATATATATATATATATATATATATATATAAAAGGCAATCTGTGAGTCTGTGTGTGATTGTAATCTATGCATGCCTACATTTTTTTTTAAGCTATGCGATTCAAACTTTCTAGGGACACATATCTACAGGGAAGCCAGGTCAACACGTACTTTTTGAGTTTAAGTTCAGTAATTTTCCCTTTTGCACTTTTTGGCCAATGAAGCCGATTGTTTACATTTGCTCTGTAAAACATCTAAGATGGTTGCTAGATTACATCACAGAAATCAAATCACATGTCAAACGCGGCTAAAAAAAACAAAAAAAATGAGCCTTTATATTTAATTTTTATTCTGACGCTTTAAAAATTAATTTGGTCAACAAAAAAAAAATGAATATTTTTCCTCATAATTTTGAAACAAAAGAAATATTTAAAAAAAAAAAAAATGGGTTTTTTCAAACAAAAGCAATATATATATATATATATATATATATATATATAAAAAGTGCCAATGGTTAATTTAATTATTTAATTTTTTTTTTTTTTCTCCAGATTTAATATTTCATACTTCAGAAAAAAAAAGAAATAAAGCTTTTTTTTTTTTCGCTAAATATTTCATGCAGGAAATCAACTGTCTGTAATTCATGTAGCATTAATGTAACTTTCCCTCTAAAATTAAATGTCTACATTTTTAAATATTCTTCGAAAATTTCTGAAATTCATTTAGTCAACAAAAAATGTAAATATTTTCCCCTGTAATTTTGAAACAATAAAAATGCAATGTTGCTTACAATATCACACAAAACATCAACTCATGTTTATGCAAAATAAAAGAAAATAGATTTTTTAATGGAATTTTTGAACAATTTTTAAACAATATTTTATATAACTAAGTTTTAAAGTGAGGCCGCGATTACAAGTGCTTGGAAATTGCAACATGCTGCATTAATCATCTAATTAGAAAATGTTCTGAGTTGCCTGGGCAACGCCGGGCTATGATGCTAGTTCAGTGCTAAAGGGTTGAAGGAAAGACCTACAGATAAACTAAATGAAGATTTTTTTTCTGTTTTAGTTAGAAAAAAAGCCAAATCTCTAAAACCTAAAGAAAGTTCCCATAGAGAGGCAGAGTGCAAAAGAGGCCATGTGGCGAATATAGACAATTGATTAATGACTTTGTCTTTTGGTACAAGTTATCAAAACACAGGACTGAGATTTTATACAAGCAAAAAAGTTGAAATAATATAAACATCTTAGTGACTAGCTGAAGCTTATGGTGCACGAGACTGCACTATGAACTAAGGATTTCTTTGTGAATTGAGGATTTAATTAATGACCATAATAATGGAGAGACATCTGGCAAGTTTCTGACTGGGGACTTGAGTTTTCCTTGCATAGGAGAAATTTTGAAATAAGAATTTAATTAATCACTGCAAGTAAATGTAACCTGAGACCGACGAATCAAGTCAGTTGTAGGAAGACTGGCTAGTAGTGAGCAGAGGTGAAAACTAAGGCAGAATTTGTACATGCTTTTGAAGGGTATTAGCGTGAGATATCAATGAAGAAAGGAAGGAATTTATTTAAGTGGATCAATGCCTGTGTCTGCTGCTCACGGTGAGGAAAAACCCCGAATTGAAAAAGATAATCTTCAAAAGCCAGAGAGCAAAGAGACCTTTATTGGAATTAAGTAATTCGCCGATTTCCCCAGACCAGTCATACTCCACTCCAGTTTTGAGTGGAAATCTATATAAGTGAGGGCCTAAAGTGGCTAAAGGGATATGCGGAGCAGTTTTGGCCAAAGAGATTTGCGGTTGAGATAAGAGACCTCGCTGCCTGACATCATGTGACTGCCTGTCTAAGAGGAACTCTGACTTGAACTCAGTTCCACACTTCTAAGTTTGGCACAATCTCTTAACTGCTGTTATTCCCAGGTCAACTTTTGCCCAGGGTGGTAGCACCTCTTAGGGTCCCAGCTAGGGCTAAATAGTGAGCCCCCTCAAACAAAAATCAACAATATATTTTTATAACAAAATGACCAAAAATATACTTTATGATCTACAAATTATATATCTTAAAAAAAAAACCCAAAAAAACCTTTGTCAGCATAAAATTTTGTACAAAATTTCTGGAATCAAAAACATGTTGAAATATTTAAATTTCAGCATTAAATAATCCATAAGGTGTTTCCATGCCTCTAAACAAAATCAACCAATAAACTTCTCAACTTTCTTGTCTTGCTACTCTCACTTTAATTAATAATTACATTAAAAACTAAATATTTCTGATGACAAGAAAAAAAACATTTTTTTAAAAAGTAAACTTTTGTTTCAAAATTCAATCTTTATCATGTGCATTGTAAATGTGGAGAAAAAGGATTGTTGATTATTAAGAGTTAATGTAAATGTTCCTGACAGAATAATGCTTTTACAAATATGTTTTGTAATTAGTCTTCAAATATACTTTTAATCTTGTGGCTATTGTGAGATAATAATCAACTTTAGATCATTTTTTCTTGTATCGTTCTTCAGAGTTGGATTTATTTCTTTGGATTATTGTTGCGGTTCTAAAAGCTCTATTCTTTTGGCAATGCTTTTATGCAATTCTTCCAAAAATTTGTCAGCAAGGTTTTATCAGACAGATATGAAGATAAGTGGTTAAGTTTCAAGGTGTTCAGTTATTTCAAGATGGTGTCTCATTTTTTTCCTTCTTTCCTGCCAAGCTTTCTCAAACAGCCTAACCTGTTAGCAATAATGCTATTTGGTACAAGCTCATTAATAGAGATCTTTACTGTAATTTGATCTATTTCTTTTTTTTTCTTTTAGGTATAGTGGGCAGTAAATAAGTTTCATCGATATCTTGCAGGCTGCTTTAGATGCCACAGAATCTGTCTGAATCCTCTTGGCACCCATATGAACTAAAGTGACTGCTCACTATTGTTTTTACCTCCTTCCTCCCAAGATGGATATTAAGCTTAGTTTAATCTGGCATGAAGCCATAACAGATCAACTTACTAGCAACAGCTGATAAGACTAACCAGTTGGCCATCATATCATAGAAGTCATCCTTATTTTATTCTGTATGTTGGTGTGGAAAAAAAACAAAAAAAACAAGGGCAATATCTAAGGTTTAAAATAAATTTTTAAAAATGAATCTTTCTTGAAGCTTGTAGTTTTGATTTCAAGCTACAAAAATCTGGTACGTTTGTAAACATAAACAAAAATTTAAAGTTTTTTTGAAATAGTGATGTTTTATGGTTTGTACTAAGCTTTTCCATTTTATTTGTAAATATGGTTTTTACTTCACCAAACAGAATCAAAGTAATGCAGAAATTGATGATTTGAAATCTAATCAATTTTTCTAATTAAAAAAAACAAAACAGTTCTTATAAAAATTCAATATTCATTGAAAAAGCTTTTCTTAAGACAATAATATCCTTATCTTTTCATAAAAGCTATTGATTTTCTAATTAAATAATGTCTGTTTTTAATTTTTTTATTTTACAATTCAAAGCAGATTTTCACCAAATGGACATTGTTTTACAAAAAAAAAATTCAGATTTTCTGAGAATTTTGTTTGACATCCCCCTTTATATTAATATATTAGTTAAAAGTAAATGGGGAGGGGCCAAATTTAATTTCTTGAAATTTATTAAATAAGTGGGGATAACAGATGTTAGAAAAAATCTGAAATAATTTAATTAATTTGTGAATAAGTTCTGAAAGTTTCATTAAAATGTGACAATTATTTGATTTTTGCAAGAATTTCCAAATAAGTGTTTTTTTCACTGCAAAATATTCTATTCTAATCTTTGCTCCTCTTATCATTGACACAAGAAAAAAAACCAAGACTTTTAAACAAAATTTTAAATGTGCTAAAAAGATTAAAAAAAGATATCATTAGATAAAAAATACTTTTGTCTTTTCTTTTAATAACAAAGATTTTGATGAAACTTTAAGTTTTGAGTTTTTATGATCTTTAGTAGCAGTACCTAATTTTAAAGATAGCTACATGTTGGCAGAATTATATAACCAAACTTTTAATATGTTAAAAATAAGCTTTGATAATGTCATTGTTTCATATATTAGCTGTTTATAATGGTATTTTTACGAATGCAAAAATACCTTATTTTCAGAAATTTTCAAAATTTCTTCATATATTTTAATTTTTGTTTAAAAACAAATTTGGATCTTATAAAACCAATGAGAGTAGCTTCATTTCATTAAACTAAAGATTTAAAAGTTGATACTTTTCATTTGGGAGGTGGGAGTAAGTTATTAGTATAAAAGCAATTGGAAAAATTGACTGAAATGAAATAATTTTCTATTTTGCTTATAATCAAGTGCTATGTTTGATACAGGTGAGATAAATTTAAATGAAAATGTTTTTTTTAAGTTTGGATATACCAAATAGTGTTGTTGATATGCAACAATGGCATCAGTAAACTTGTAAAATTTGGATTATTTTATAACAGAAGAAATTGTATTTAAGATATGAACCAGAAAGGAGTTAATAAACTTATTGGTTTGTAGTTTTGAAATTTTATCTTTGCTGTTGAGCTGATTATATTTGAATTGGACCTTAGAGAAGAAACACTAGGATGTAAATAATGTCCTGAAGTAGCATTAAAATTTAAAAAAAAAACTTTACTCATGACCTATAAAATTTGCATACTGCATCAAAAACACGAGGCCTGTTAACTAAAATCTAAAACTTTGAGAGATCAAATCTTACAAAGTATATTAAGATAATTTTATTTTAATGTATTCATTTTTTTTTTTTTTTTAACCACTGTACAAATACTGTAAGAGATAATTCTTGTTTGTGAAACTGCACAAATTCCAGTTATTTGGTACAATTACAAATTTGAAGTTTTTATTGATAATCAAATTGATGTTAAACATTGTGAGGTCAAACAATTGTATAAATTTTCCTTTTTTTATTTTTTTTATGACATAAAACAAAAATAGAACTGACAAAATGCTGGTTATTGCAAACAAAAGAAAAAGTAATATATTTGACAGAAAAATATTTTGTTTAAGAAGAATGGCTTAGAGGTTCATTTTCAAAATAGAAGTTTTATAACAAAATGATCATGTGACATTGCTGAAAATTGTTAAAATGTTACTTGGTTATGTCGTTTTCAAATCTACCAACAGCCACACGTGATTTTCTTAGGAAAATTATGGGGAAATACAATTGGTGTTCCCTGATCAAATTTATTAGATCTGTGTCATTACTAGCCTTAAAATTAGAGCATCTTGAAATTTTACTGCACTTTCTGCATTTCGCTAAATAAAACTTGTGATATATTTTACTGAATAAGTAAGATATATATTCTTACAGTTAAAAAAAAACTAATGCTTTTTATATTAAAATGTTTCATACAAAATGATACATCAAATGAAGCTAATACATGAAATTTTAATTTTTTTAAATTTTTTTAATAGTTGAATCAAACTGTTAGGAATTTTGAATATATTTTAATATTAAATTACTAGTTAAAATGCTAACTTATCAAGGAAAGTATTTCCTACTGTCACTAAACCTAAATATTCCTTTAAAAATATGCTTGATGTGTTTTTCTTTTTACCTTACTGATTTGTGTAGATAGTATTAATAAAATTCTTTAACGCAAACAAATTGTGATACATCAAGTCAAAAATAGTGAAAATCTATCTAAATTTAAAATATATATAGTGGAATCCTTATATTAATGCTCTTGGTTTAGTTTCTTAAGAATTTTGTGGATCATCTAAAAAACCTAAGGGCCCATAGCATCTATTTCAAACCAAAGTAAAATTAACTCAAAAACTGTTTATTTGAATAGAAATTTATAGGAATGCCAAATTTCAGCTTTATATTTTCTTCAATATCAAATTTATAAGTTGCCAAAATTGACAAAACCATGATTTTTGTTTTGTAAGTTGTTCTAGAAAAACGTTCTAACCATAGAAGTTTGGTCACAAAACGAAACTTTTGTCATGTGATTTTTGAACATCTAAGAGTAAGTATCTCCACAAAGTCAGCATGCCAATTTTAAGGATGTTAAAAATATCAACCAAATTTTAAGCATTAATACTGACATTCCTTTAACAGGAATGAATATGGTTAGTGTATAGGAATAATCTATTAGGTCATAAATAATAGGAAAAGTAAATTGGATGCTGTAACTGAAATACTTTCTGAATGAGAAACTCTAAAAGTGGACAGCATCTTTTTTGCATTTTGGTATTTTGTCCATTTTCAGGTCCTTATAAAGACACGCCTTAGCTGTTTTGATTTCTGTAATCTACAGTAAATATTAACTATTGTTACAAAGTTTCAAATCTGCATGTACAATATCTTTGCAGCTATGAATGTCAAGTTTGTTAAAAGCCTTTATTTGGCAAAATGAAGTGACATTTTAAGATGCTCTGATTTTAAAATTATTAATGATACAAAAAAAAATTTTTGGATTTATCAATAAATTGAATCTGGGAAAACCTATAAATTCTTTCCAGATTTTTGAGTGTCACTTGTGACAGATGATTTGTAATTGTATGTCCATACTTTATTTGATCAGTTGTAACAGGAGTTGAAGAGTAATGGTCTTCACTAAGCTCAAATTGAATACTAGAATAAAAGGTACAATCTGAGAAGGTAGTTGAGGTACTGGGCTGCTGTGTAAATATTAAATTAAAAGCAAAGTAAGTGTAGGAACTTAATTTGGGACTGTTCTTGAAATATATTTGTTGATTTAAGATTTTTTACTTGACAGGTAAAATAGTGAAAATATTAACCTTGTGAACATGTTAATGCCACAGGAATTTTGTATTCAAATCCATTTACTCACAAAATAAGAATAAGCTACTTTTAAATAAAAATGTATTGAATTATACCTGTTTTATGTCTGAGAAAATGCTATGAAGGCTGATTTAGTTTTTTAAATGACTGGATGTTTAAAATAAAGCTTAAACTTGAGTTAGGTGTAAATAATTAAATTCTGTTGTATTTGCTATAATTTGAAGAGGTAAGGAAGCTAGAGGCATTAATTTGAGTAACTTCATGACATTTGAATTTAGAGATAATATATATATATATATATATATATATATATATATATGCATGTATGTTATTATACAATTTATTAAACAAATACATCAAAACTTTACTCTCACCATCACCCCTTAGCCATGGGTAAAAGGCAGGGTAGCTCATTAATCATAGTAAAGCAGCTAACTCTGAAAGCAAACTTTTAATATAGACAACAGAAAACTACATAAGAAATTGTGACAATTTACCAAAAAAAAAAGGGGGGGAAATTGAAGTCATGATCACCAACATCCATGACATTGGGGGGAAAAAAAAAATCACAGCAAATCCTATAACTGGAGGCAAGAGAAGGGTTTTGATAATAATGATTAAAAGAATGTTATTCTTTCACCTAAAATTTGTTTTTAACAACCTGAATATTGCTCATTGAAAATCAATAAGAAAGGAAATGACAATGGTCAAGAAGTAAAACCAGCATTTGGCACAATTTGTTATTTTTGGGATTTATAATAACTGAGAAAGTATGTAAATATTGTTATATGCATTGAGATTCATTTCTTCAACATTAAATGATACATTTTACAAGTTATTATAAATTAATACTGTACAACTTAAATACTTTACTACTATTTATGATAATCAACAAATAGCCTACTTCTTGGTAGTTGCATATTTTTCTCAGTGGTTGATGCCAGAATTCACATAAAAAGCTATAATTTAGAATTCTGGTTTTCAAGATTATAGTTCTCTATTTTACCTGATATCAAGTTTTATGAGCAAGTTCTTATATCAAACTGACTGACCTAACCAACAACAATTTGATTGGTTAAAATAATGACAGAAAATTATTTTGTTTGTGTATTATTTCAAACTATTGTTCTTATCTTGGTTGACATGTTATTATAGACCCAGAATTCTGACCAAGTACCTGGTCGTCATCATGTGTCCATCGATAGACTGATATTGGATATTTGCTGATTATTGTGAAATAATTCATCAGTTCATTGGAGACTTGATAATGACCAGTCAGTCAGTCAGTTGAGTGCCATACGTGAGACACACTTGGGCGATCATGTCTCTTTAGAGACATGACTGACTGGGCAGAAGATTATCTCGCAGTAGGTTGCCATTGCTTTCTGTGGTACACTGGTTGCCAACCAAGGCTATAGAACCCAATCTGTCCTGCTATTTAACCCATAACTGGAAGGAAGAGACGGATTAATACCTTTCCCAAGGGTATTTGTGCGTAAGTGAATGCAATGAATTTGGCTGGATTTTAAAAAAAAAATGACCAGAGTACTCGGTCAAAATGTGCTTATAATAACATCTAAGACAAGAACAATAATATAATTAAAAATAATATTGACTATTACTCATCTAATAAATGAGATACTGAATTAGAAAATACTTTCTTGGCATTTATTTAGTGTTTAAATAAGTAAAACTATGACTTACATAAGGACATTTTTTTATTTTTTTTATTTTTTTTTTTATTTATTTTTTCAAACAAATTAAGACTCATTTGGATCAGTTCAAGAATTTGATGTGTGAAATTTTAATTAGATGATTTACGCTAAAGAACTGTTTAGCTTAGGTACAAATAAAAATAAGCCCAATTAATGAAAAATGTTTAAGGAATTTATAATTATGATGGTTATATACAGAAAATAGTAAATATATAGAGAAAAGTTCTCAGCCCAACCTACTTTATATTCAGATATTTGGTCTTAACAATTTTGAAGAGTGGGTCAGGCTGTACTGAAGATTCTTTTTCGTAAGACTAGAAAAATATAATTTGTGCATAAATTTACATGGGGTTGTTCTTTGACTGTTCATAAACTGTATATGTACAAAAGATGTGCATTATGATGCAGTGGATATCAACTTGGAATGACAAATCGAGGTGCCGAGTTTGAATTCCAGTTGAATTCCTTGCATTCACTTAACATGCAAATACCCTTGGGAAAGGTATTAATCTGTTTCTTCCTTCCAGTTATGGAATAACTGGACAGATTGGGTTCTATAGCCATGGCTGGCAACCAGTCTACCACAGAAAGCAATGGCAACCTACTGCGGGATAATCTTCTGCCCAGTCAGTCATGTCTCTTTTGAGACATGATCGCTTAAGTGTGCATCACGTATTGCACTTAATTGACTGATAGATGAAGTCTTAGATCTATCATCATGCCGTTGGGCTAAAAACATTGCTACTGTCTGATAGAAAATGCCTTTCTGCAATATTTTAAACTTAAAGTAACTAATATTTGGTTCAAATCAGATTAATTATACTTTAAATTAGCTAATATTCCTCAAATAAAGTTTCAGAAATGTATATTTTATTTTTGGAAGACTTTTTTTTTTCTTTTAATAAAGAAAATTAGATAGTGATGATAGATAACTTAAAAAACCAAATGTGTAAACAACTATTTTAACCCAAAACAAATCCTTCCAATTTAAATTTGTTTATGAAATACAGCAAAATACTTTGTTTATTGGTAATATTATATTTAATTTATTAGCTTGAAATTGAAACTAAAATAAAAGCTTAAAGATTTTTCACTTTTTAAAATTGTCAAACAAGACCCGGTTACTGAAAATCTGTTCTGAATTGTAAAATATAAAATGCAATAAAGCTAATTCTTTATTAGAAAAGCTTTTAATTGTTTTTGTGAACAAAATATATTAAGACTGCTATTGTCTTAAATTTTTTATGAATAATGAATTTTTACAAAAATTATTTTCATTCTTTAAAAATTTTAATTAGACTAATTTATAAAGTTTTAAATTTTTTAAATTTTGTATTTGTACTGGTGAGGTGATAAAGTAAAAATTATATTTACTAATTATAAATGGAAAATGGTGTATGGTTAGGTTTTGAAGGCTATCACAATGTGTTTAGTAAAATAAAGGTGCTGGGTATTACCTATTTATTATTCATTAATTTTCCAAGATCAAAATCTCATCTTCAGAATGGTAGGAGAGCTTGTTTTCACATCCACTTGTGGACCGTGCTTTTCAACATTGAAAGTTGATTCATTTTAACCCTTAGGTATTCTTTCTTTTTGACCTTTAGGTATTGTTTCTTTGGGGGTACTTGCTTTGTATTTAATTTTCCACTTATTTTAGATAAATTTTTGCAAATTAAAAAAAAAACTTTATACTTTGAAATTTGCAAAATAATTCCACATTTGCCATCTAATCTTTTGTTGTAATATATAGACCTTTTGCAGGGAGAAGCAAAATACTTGTTTTGGATCAATTTGCTTTTGAAAGGAGTTTTTTTTTGTTTTTTTTTTTAAGGAGTGCAACAATATTGGTTCTATATGTGATATAACTTTATGCATCATTATAAAATGTATTCATGATGCTTGTTCATTTTATTTACAATATTTATACTTCAATTCTATTGAATAACTCTTTCATTTTGAATGTGAGAAGATTGACTTTAATTTTAATCGGAAATGCAAATAGTTCCATTAGTGATTTTTGCCTGTTTCTTGGATAGTGACAATGCACAATTCTTTTCTAGATTTTATAAAACTATAACTGGTTAATAAGCAGCAGTCTTTCCTTCAGATATATAGTTTTAAGTTTTGGTGTTCAGGCTAATAAAACAAACATTTAAAAGATTTTCATAAACAAATGGAGCATTAAATTTATCTGCATTCAAAATTAAAACATTACCAGATGTATGTTTATATTGTTTTTACTTGAAAATGAACACTTTTACTTAACAACTCGGGATGTTTTTGGTTTTTTTTCTTAATGATTTTATGAAAATGTTACAGTTTGTGCAATGTTGGAAATAATTATAGTACTAAAACTAAATTTTACACTTTCTCTGCAATAATCTGAGTAACTTTGCATCTGAAAAAATTGTTTCTTAATTTTGTCATAGAAAAAGTTCTAATTTCCACTTACCAGAAATCTCTAGATGTTAAAGTTTATCAAGAGTTTTTTCATTCTCTTATGAAATCTGTAAGAATTGAACATTATCCATTTTTATCATAATTGTATCATGGTTGATACCAAAAAAATTTCAATTATCACATAGTCGAGTCTTTTATTGTGATGAGGAGATTCAATCAATTTGACACTTTATAGCTGTATCTGTGATACATGATCTCACAGGCTTCTACTGAGTAAGCATGTTGATCAAAGATTTTTTTATGATGTTGTGAATATTATTATTGTTCATGCTTTCTTTTAAGCTGAAAAGAAATTAAAAAAAATGAATTCTGTTAATTGTAGTTGGTCAGTTAACCCCCATTTAAAAAAAAAAAAATCTAAAATTATCTTTAAAGTGGCTCTGCTGACTAAAATTTACAGCAGACAGGCAAATAAGCAAGACAGAAATTGTAGTTACACAAGAGAATAGAAAAGTAACTAAATGTAAATTGTAAAATTTAAAGAAAACATTTCACTGTATTCAAACATAATTGTATAATAGAATTGAATGAAACCATGTATTCCCTTGATCTGCATATTTTGCTTAGATCCTTGGCATTAATTAATAGATAGTAAGTGGTAAGTAATGTAAGTTATTTATCATTGGGATTGTGAATACTTCAATTTAATCAATGTTGGATAAATTACATTTATTTGAGAGGGATGAGTGGCTTAACATTGGAAATAAAATTGCTCAGGTGAATTTTAATTCCAGCTGAGGCAATTTCACTTTACATGTCTTTAACTATGGTTAAAAATAGCAAATAGTTCTTGTAGTCCTATGGTCAGTGCACAAGTACTGATTGGATCTTGGATGTTTTATACAAATGTTTTCAATAAAACTAGAAAAAATAAATATAAAAATAGAACAGTAGAAAAATTGCTAGAAGTTCTTTTGTTTTGAAACTGCTTTATTTGCTAAAATCTATTTCTGATCAAAAACAAAATGGATATCTTTACTTTAAAGTTGTTAATTTTATTGATATTTGACTAGAGGCTTGGTCATCTGTTTTTGTCTTTTTGTATTTTTGGTAAAGTTTTAGCCAACTGATTTTCATGTCTGCATTTTACATGCTTTTTTTGTGTGCCATTCATCACAAAATCAATGAACCTTAGCTTACAAAAGTATTCTAAAGTTTTGGTTTGGTATTACTGCATAAAACAATCTCTCAATCAATCCCAAAAGTTGAAAAACCTTCTCAACTGAAGGCCATTAAGTAACTTCTAAACAAATGGATTTTGTGGGAAACATAATGAAATGTTTTGTGGTTGATTTATTTTGCTGTTATTGTAACTTTTTTACTTTTATCTTTTGTGGTAGCTGAATAAAGTCAGCTTTCATACTGGGAAGACCTATTTTTATTCAGCATAAACTTCTACCTACAAATCACAAAAATGTACTACTGCTAGATACTAGGAAGCATGATACACATGTTCAACCTGAAAATAGATTTACTACCAAAAGTTCATAGAACATAAAATCTCTTATAGTACACTTTGGTTGTTTTATCTTTTGGGATGTAATCGTATTTAAAGAAAATCCAATTATTATGTCAAAATTTATTTTAATGTTGGGATTTATCAAATTTTTTTTTTGTGTTTTGTTTTAAAGCCTTATAATTCACAACTAATGATCTCCCACTTTTGTGATTTATTTCAAGGGACAAATCACAAGTTTTGGGTCATATAGTCAGGTATTTTCTTTTCTTTCTGAATTCTGTTAGTCGTTTTGAGGGCAATTTTAAAGTAATACCAAATATCGCTGAAACCTATATACTTGCATCCGCTATTTTATTTAAAATAAGAGATACAATTGAATAATATTGATATAATTATACATTATATGATATAATTACGTGTGTTTATTTAAAAGAAAAAAGGCATATATAATCTGTTTGTAGGTAGGATTGTGTTTTTGTTATGGTTGTCAGAATTATAATTGGTGTATTATTATTATTGTAGTCTTGGTGTTGTGCTGGAAATACTTTGGGTATTGGAAGAGTCTGAAAGTGTTTTTGATGTACTTTTATTCATGCAGGAATTGGGGACTACAGATCCCAAGGGATTTCTTTTATCATCAGCTTTATTTCAAATCCCTTAGAATCTGTAGTCCCAAAAGAAGAGTACATTGAAAACACCTACAATCTCTTCCAGTACCTAAATTATTTCCTGCATAATACCAAATGCAAAACTAACAAGTAATAATAATCCTGACAGTCATAACAAAATCAAACATATAACCCTATTTACCAACTCCATAACAGCTACTATTGTATATTTATTTCTAAAGTAATTTTTCTATTTTTATTTATTAACCGACAGTTTTATGAATTTAACTGTTATTTTTAATGGATTCCCATATTTGAGTAGACTTATCATTTACTTACTAAACAGTATATTTATTTTTGTCTATCAACCTAAATATGCAAGAAATATGAAAGATGCACTCTCTAGCTTCTCGAATATTCAGGCCTGTAGATGAAAATATATGGTTTAATAAATAGTTGCAGAAAACACATTTTGCCACACGCACTAAAAAAAAAAAAACGAACAAAAAATGCACTCTAACAAAATTTACATATTGTTAGAGATAACAAATGAAAGCCCTATTTACACAAATATTAGAAAATATATCTCTAACTACATGCCAATTTTCATCTAGCTAAGTCACACACATACTGCACTCTATTCAAAATGAATTTTAAACCCAACACAAACATACCAGAGTGCTGACCATTATTGACATGATTCTTACTTGTCACAGGCGTCTACAACATCTGTGCATTTACCTTATATAGGCTATAAGAGAAGCCAGACATAGAGACACACTTGATGTGCTAACCACAGAGGTTACAAAAGAGCCCAAAGCAATAGGCTGTATAAACAACCTCCTGCAAGCACAGAGAATGTACTCCACTATCAATGTGACAAGCCCAAACAGATAGCCAATAAGCAGTCCGCCATATTAAGTATACTCACTTTCGCACTCTCATTTTTTCCTTTTGTATACAGTACACTCAAGCACTACACTATACAACTTACCAGAGACTTTTTCATATTTTGTAAATGAAAATAAATCTTTGGTTATTTCTCCAAACCAGTATTTAAATTATTTCTTTACTCTAACCAACTTCTACCGTGGATCATGTCTACTCAGAGATAGATATCAACTAAAAATACTGTTTAAAGTGTATATATATATATATATATATATATATATATATATATAGTAATTTTATTAAAATACTTTACTCCAAATGGAAAAGTGAGGTAAATCTCAAAAACCTGATCCTAATTAATATTAAATTTTAATATTTAAAAATGATACAGAAGGAGAGCTCAATGTAATTAAAATTACAGAGCTAATATAAAATAAAATAAATTTTCAACATTCCAAATTGTCGAATGAACATTTCAACATGAAATCTCTAAGAGAGATTCCACATCTCCTTAGCAACAGTTCTAGGACTTGAAGTTCTGGTTCTTCTGTTGGTCATGGTAGTTATATATTATAATACTAGGAGGCTATATATATATATATATATATATATATATATATATATATGTATATTTTTTTTTTTATTAAAATACTTTAATCCAAACGGAAAAGTAGGAAGGTAAATCCCAAAAACCTGATCCTAATTAATATTAAAAATTTTAATATTAAAAAATGATACAGGAGGAGAGCTCAATATAATTAAAATTACAGAGCTAATATAAAATAAAATAAATTTTCAATATTCAAAATTGTTGAATGTTGACACATATCGAGCGTTTCTAATATAAAGATTTTTTTTTCCTTTTATTTTTCTTACTCCCACTTCCCTTTCTGTTTTGTTCAACCCAATTCTCAATTTAACACCACTTCCTACCCCTTTCCTTTGTAAAGCTAGACGAAGCCAAATTTTCTATATTTTATATTTCTTCACTTACAACTCTATCCAAAAGTTAAAATATAGACATGATTTTCTTCCGAAAATTTTTTGATGTTAATTTCTCAAATCTTAACTGTCATTTTTCATTTATTTTCCGTCAGTCATGTCTCGGAAGAGACATGATCACCAAAGTGTGTATCACGTATGGCACTTAACTGACTGATTGCCCGTTGCTGAGGAGACGTGAAATCTCTCTTAGAGATTTCATGTTGAAATGTTCATTCAACAATTTTAAATATTGGAAATTTATTTTATATATATATATATATATATATATATATATATATATATATTTTTTTTTTAGTGTGTGTAAAATAATTGATACACCTAAATATTAATAGGAAAGTACTAACAATGTTAGTAACTTTAGTTTTGAAATGAGTTGGATAGACAAGATAGTTATTTTGAAAAGTTATTTCTTGTTTTATACAATAAATGTAATCAATATTTTTTGCAAAACATTAATACTTTTTTAAAATGACTTAAAAAGAAAAACACAAATTACTCAAAAAATATTTAAATTTAATCATCATTATAGTTTATGAATAACAATATCATAGGGGAAAAATACTGAATTAATTTTATGTAACAAATAATAGCATTTTTAAATAAATTTAGCAATGTATAAAAAGAGAACTGGTAAAAAAAAAAATTAAACATGAAAAAACTATTAAAATAATTTCTAACATTTGTAATAAGACTGGAAAAAATATGATTGAGTAAATATTAAAATGTTAGTCTCAGCATAAAAAGCTGAGTAGAATTTTAAAATACTTTTTCATTTCTTAAAAACAGAAATACAGATCAAGCAAAAAGTAATCAGTGTATTTTCTTTTATGAATAAAAATTTCATAAAGAAATATTAATTTTAAGTGAAAAATGTTAAATTAACTTCCAAGTAAGATGACCGAGTTTTTTTTAAATGTTTTTCGTGGATTTTGCATGAAAATGTGTGTTTGCAATTAAAACAAAATTATATAGCAAATCTGAAGGAAGTAAATAAATCTTGATAATTAAATAAGCTAAAGGTATTCCAAATGGAAAAAGTAAAAAAATTCTCTAGCCAACTACAGCAGCGAACTATTGTAAACTTAAACTAAAAATCTTCTCTCAGGAGAATAAGAGATATGAGAATTTGAGATATGCCTTCAGTTCTGGGTGAGATATACAATCATCTTACCTTAAATAAAGATCACCATGACCTAACACATTTTAATTTGTTTAATACAAAACTAAACAAAAACAAACTCATATTTCTATTTCCTTTAATAGTCATTAAAAACTTGGAAGTTTTCCTCTTTTTATTACATTCAAAAATATCAATGTCATCAGGAAAAAAACAAACAAGTTTTATAAAAAAATTGAAGTAATTTGTTGTAGGGTATTTGAATTTTGATTTGGCCAGATGTGAGAATAATAAAGATAGAAAATTGAAATGTTTTAATATTTTATATTAATGGCATGCATAAATTGATAATAGACTATATGTAGAGGGAAACATTGTCGGTTTAACATAAGTGCTTGTGCAAACATATACAATACATATACATGATAATTTTGCGTGAAAGTCATGCCTCGTATGATTATATTTAGTAAGCATTTTTCTGAAAAAATATCAAACTCTAAAATTCACTTGTATAGCTTGTTTACAGTTGGCAATTGATAATTGTATAGATTTCTCAAGAATTAGTTTGAAACTTAACTAAAGGTGGATAGATTTCAGCTTGAGTTTAAATAAAATGAAGACTGATACTTTTTATGGATTTTCTGAAAGCTTATCCCTAGAGTTGAATTACAAATATTGAGATTTTTATGACAATGTAAAATAGTTGAAGCTAAGCTCATATAATGAATTTTATTGATGGCTTTTCTAAATTTGCTCTTGTATTTTATGAAAGTTTCTATCTAATAATCTATGGTTAAGTTTGAGCAGTTGAGTTGGACCTTTTCCCATCACTGTCTTCTGATTAATGTTTTATAGGCATTTCTTTTTGTTAATATAAAAATCTAATATAAAACTTGAGTGGTCTAAATTAAGAAATTGCAATGTTGTGAATCTGTTCCTATGCATTTCTCTAATAGATGATTTATTCAAGTCAACAGTGATTCCCAAACTTTTTTTTCTCTGGGATACATTTTCGAAATGAAAATTTGCATGAACTTCACCAAATTTTATGTGATTTTCAAAAATTTTACATTTAGAATTAAAAAAACTGAAAGGATTAAAGGATGAATACCGTGGATTCGAAGTCAGAAGATTATCATTGATAACTATCTCCTCCAGTTTGCAGACCCTAGTTACTATATTCTTAATGCAAAAATATGATAAAATCATTCAATAATTATTTATAATGGGACTCATGCATGTGATTACAAGTAATCCATAATATCTAAAATTTTTATTTATTTTTGGCACATAAATTTTTTAAATCTTTGATTGTCTTTCATTGTCTCACTTGCTATCCTCTTCCACTGCACATGTGAGGCACACCACACCATTTGCAAACCAGTGCTCTTGAATGAAAACTTAAAAATAGACCACTTTTAGGGAAATGCATTGATAAGATAATGAAAAGTCACAGGATTATATTTAGAGGAGCCAATTTCTGTCTCAAATTTTCCTGAATTCTGTTTTAGTGAATTTTTAAAAAGATTTTTATTTATTTATTTTTCTGTTTTCAGTATAGCTTTTTGTTTTTACTTCATTATAATACTGAAAGTGTAACAATATATAAATGTTATTACAAGAAAATAAGAGGAAAATGAAAAATTTTACTAACTGGAATATCCATCAATTGAATAAGTTCCTCCAGCTTGATAGGGTTTTGTACCTTATACTTCTGCCTTTAATCTTTAACCAGATGAGTTTCTGAGACAATCCTTGCAAACAATGCTACAATCCTAAATAAGAATTAAGTGAAAGTGACAAAACCTACAGAAAATAAAACCACAAAGTCATCTAGAGACAAAAAAAAGCTACATTATCATTGGTCACTAGATTGAAATTATTAAATAAAATTTTTGAAAGAAAACTATTAACTTGTAAAAATTGGCTTTCTGAAATTACAATCAGTCTCCAACCTCTGTCACTATACATGATAGGAAAATGAAAAGATAAAACAGTAAAACTTTTGGGTATGCTTCTCCAACTTTTCCTAATTAAGCAAATTTTGTAAAATTTGGTTCTTAAATACTGTAAATTGTAGGGGATGTATCTAGTTAAGGGTGATGTATTAAAACATTACCGACATTATCCTTTGATGTCTGTCGGATGAGTTAGGAAAGTGCAAGTGAGTTAGGAAAGACAAACATAGTAACAAATAAAAATACCAGTTGACAAGTCTGATTGTTAGAAAAGAAAAAAAAGATTTCATTTCAAAATCTTGATTTTACACTTAATGTAGAGGCCTTTGTGTTTTTTCTGGAATATATGTATATAGACATATATATTCTATTCTGTTTTATGAAAATCTCGGGACATTTTGAATTAATGAGGTCTATTTTTTCATTAGTTTTCAAATGGTGAATATCTTATTGATTCTTTGATTTAACATCACTTTACTCATTTTTTTTTATAGTTGGTTTTAATGATGCCTTAATTAAAAAAAATAAAAACATGGTTTGTGCAAAATACTTTAAAACAGGAAGCCATTGGTTATAATCACAGATGTTGTCAGCTGATAATTATCAAATTCACTTAATTCCAAATACATAATGAGATAAATTAATCATTTCAAGTTGGTAAATTTCAAGTTAATATTTGTTAAGTTGTAACAGTAGATATAAATTATTTCAGTATTTAAACCTTTGTTTAAATTGTCAGTCATCTTAAAGAATTTGGGTTCCTCAGTATATAACTTTGGTATACTTGTTTGATATTGTAGGATATTTGTTTATTAGAGGTATAGTGGAGTAATTGAGGAATCAAAGAGTTCAAATTCTAATTGAGTTCATTACATTCACTTATACCTTTGGGAAAGGTATGATTCCATCTCTCCTCACTACCAACTAATGGTAAAATAACAGTAATAGGGTGGCAGCTAGTCTAATAGTAGTAAACTCTGAATTCAAACTGGATCACACTATTCTAAAAGTGTGTATACATGTGTCTGGGAGGCTGACTGAGTACAAATTCCCACTGAAAATCCTACTATGGATTTGTACATCTGAATGAATATGACCTCTATGCTTGGTTAGCTTTCATTTAGGTGCATCAGGTTCATTTGATAGAACCATCTCAACTGACCACAATAGGCTTGACTGACCAGGTGAATACTGCTACAGGTAGTTTTCAATTTTTGTAAAATTGGGAATAATGGTTTTCAAAATCTTAGACCATATCAAGTAACCAATGAGAATTAGGAAGACTTTAGCAATGGCATGAAAGATTAACTATTCCCCTACTGAAAATGCCTAAATTTTAGTAGTCTGCTTTAATGTAACTGCTTTCAGTCTATATGTTTAACATAATATAGTGAAATTTCCATTTCCTATTATAAATCTTAGTCTTGGTTATGATAAATATCATTTGGCAGCAAGGCTACTGATTAGATGACTGGAGGTTTTGAGAAAGGTGGAACCACCTTGTAATGCTGTGGTTACACCTGTTAGGGAGTCAGCTATGGATAAATAGTTACCGCTTTCCCTCCTGTCAACAAAAGTTGAAACACAGGAAAATTTTTATAGTAAAAACTACCAGCAAAATATATATATATTAAAAAATACCAACAATATACACATAAGTTGTAGCATCTTTATTGAAATTCGTTTAAAATACTACCAAACATTCAATCTGAAAGAATTTTCATGACAGTAATCCATATATATATATATATATTGTAGGCAATTGCTGGAAAAATTTTAATTTTTCAACTCATTCAAAAAATTATTTTTCTATGTGACTTATCTTATTACTCAAACTTAGTGATTTATTTTACAGAAGTTGCTTGTTTCTGCTTTAATGGCCAGGATAACTCTCTAATTGTAACCTCAAAATATCGTTACAATTTTTGTAGAGTTTGGAGCTTTGATCCGTCTCTATCGATGTTTTTTTTTTTTGGTTTGTTTTCCATCATAAATTTTCTGCTTAATGGCTAATAACTGAAATGTGGTTCTACAGAAGGATGCTGCGAATATCATGGATCGAGCATGTGAGCAATGATGAGGTCTTGGAAATGATGGAAACAAAAAGGAAATTAATACTAAGCATCAGGAAGCGACAGCTGAAGTTCCTGGGACACGCAATGAGGAAGGAGGGCTTGGAGAATCTGATACTAACAGGCCAGATAGAGGGAAAAAGAGACTGGAGAAAGCAACAGATAACATGTTTGAAGGACCTAATCAGGTGGATGACGGAACGAGGATTGCATGGTGTAACAGGAGAAGGCGTGCTCAGAGCCACCAGGGATAGGGAAACGAGGAAAGCCATGATTGCCTACGTCCTGAAGGGACAGGGCATATAGAAGAAGAATGGTTAATAAAATTTTTATTCATTACTTGAAAAAAATAATCATTATTAAAATCTTAGATTTTTATCAAATAAATGTAGTCGATTAGATTTTAAGAGGTGAAAAATAGACATACTTTAATTGTTAAGATGAAAAAGTCAGAAAATATTTTTCAAAATAATTAAATAAATTTTTATTATTAATTTTACAGAAACGCATCTTTTCTTTTTCCTAAAATAATTTTCCATGTTACTATTTAATAAGTGAAGAGGCTCATCGCTTGTTCCCTGTTTAGGATGTGGTTTCCGGCTTTCTCTTTCCAATTTTTTCACTCCCACATAGCCCCCTGCACATCGGTGGCCTTACCGCCTTGCTCGGGGTGATATGATTAAAAAAAAAAAATTTATATATAATATAACTTCAACAAAACACATCACTATCTCTAGTAATCATTTTCACACAAGCATGTATATGCATAAAATGTACCATGTATTCAATTGTGAATGCAGAATAACATTTTTATTACTTCCAAACTCCTGAGAAAACTAAATTTTGGCATTAAATGATCCATAAGGAGTTGATATGCCATTTAACAAGTTGAAAATGCTTTTCTAAGAACACTTTTCAATATTTAATCTTAATTTTTCTTCTGTTACATACAATATTTCTAGAAGGTAATTACTGTCATAAGTAGCAGTTAGTAATCAGTTCTCTTGTTTTGTAAATAGTAGTTTGGTAGACTATTGCTATAGGCTGAATTCTTACTGAGTACACAATTTTTATAGCTTTGTTATACTAAGCCAAGCTTTATAAATATAAAGAGAGAATCCTGTTATAAAATGACTAACATGTATTGCAAACTAATTTCTAACATCACTGAGTATCCCACACTTGTGATAGTAGATACCAGTTAACCAGCAGTATAAGCAAACAAAAATTTATATTACAACCTCTTCAAGTAATTATTCTTATTGACTCGCTTGTATTTCTAAAGGTTGGATGTAATATATTGTTGATTTTCATTATCTGGTAGACTTACTGTAAAAATTAAAGCCAGCAACGTTAATTAAATCTGGATTTGTTAAGGTCTTATTGTTAAGCTCTAAAAACTAAAAAAAAAAAAATGAAGTAATAATTTTCTATTTGACAACTCTTGAGCTGTTTCATATGAATTCGACATATTGAGAATCTTCTCGATTCTCTATTATTGCATTAATAATTGTATTATGTTGATGTGTAGCTGAGAAGTGTGAGTTTTGTTGAGGAATTCCATAGAAAATTGGTTTTCTTTTCATATCACCTTGGCATGCACACCTCTTCCCCATCCTTATCAAGATTGCTTTCATATGTTCTCTATTTGTCATGCAGTATTAAAATGTGGATTTGTTTTTCTTTGTTTTTTTTTCTTTTTGTTAGACTTGTTCATATTTTTTCTTGTTCCTTTTGTTAAATGCGTACAAGTCATGTTTTCATGATTAGTCTATAAAAATAAATTGTGAAACCATTGAGTTACAATTTGAAAACATGATAATGCCCCCTGCCCAGAAAATATTTACTGAATTTTAAAGAAAAAAAATTTAAACAATAATGAATAAAAATGCAGAATTTCATAAAATTTATAAGAATATTGGTTTCAATAGGGTATATGTGTGTGGATCTGTAGCCTGATATATATTTATTAGCTAAATTTTGAACTGAAATTTTATTCAGTCTGTGACTTGTTCACCTAATTAAGAATAGTGACAGTGAAAGAGATTATGTTGGAAAGTGTAAAATAAATACTTTTCTTCATTAGATTAATGGTTTATTGATTCACACACACACACACACATCACTTGATTCAAAACTAGCCTACAAGCATTGAAAGTTAATATCTGAAGCAATATATTAATCACTGCAACTTTGTGATTAAGTTGATGAAATCTAAGGTAAAACAGGATTTGATTAACTCTGAAGATTGATGACTTCACTTTGTGGCAGGTATATACTAACATGCCAAAATTCATTAGTTAGCAGTAAAGCTAATGATATTTGATGCTATCATACCTTGACATTATGGGAATGTCCATATCTATACCAGTTGTCTTCTGATATCTGAACACTGGTTTGGCTACTTTTGGCAAGGTGATGTGAATTATCATATGAAACTTGATAGTGTGTACCAGATAAGATAATCTATTTTTGAACTTCTGGGAACGTTTGATATAGAGCGCCATGTATACAAGAATATCTGATAGAAGGCATTACTGTCTACTCTGGACAGTGCATTGGCTGACTGCAGGTAATTTATGATCATGCCCAGAAGTATTTGGCTAAGAATTACTTGTGGAAACAGACATGTGACACAGGCTCAAAAAACAACCACATTCAGAAATGCATGCTTAGATAGTTTCTGTGGAATATGGGGATAGAAAACCCACCAGGTTGTCCCCACTGATCACACATCAGCTAGGATTTTTATATTGCTAATTGTGCCCTGGAGATCAGGCAACAATGGGTTCAGGTGTATCACAGGCATAAGATGTTATTGACCACAATTGTCAAGAAAGTACTGTGTAGGTTGGGGGTGATTTCATAATGGGTGTGTTAATGTGGCATGGGTTGGATTGATTGATCAGTCTAAGTGTTATTTCATGTCAAATCAACAAGAGCCTGACCATCCACAACACATTTCTTTTTCACATTTGGTATACTTACAGTTTCATGATACAAATTGAATGATGCTTATTTTACACCTCTAGGTCAAAGGGTTCCCAAGATATGAACCTTTGACCTTTACCAGAAAGGTGAATTTTGGAAAGTTTAAACACTGCTATCTCAGTTGCCTTTTTTTTTCATCTACAAGGCTAAATTATATATCATTTTAAATTGCTTAGATAGATCTAAAAGGTGATTTATTTATTTTTTAGGTCAAATAAGATAATGTAACTGTTACCTTTGACTCAAAATCTTATCTTTTATATTTTTAATTTGACTTATGCCAAGGTATGTACAAAATTTTGTGGTGGACTTTGATTGTGACCTGAGTTACAAGGGTTTTACTGCAATGGTCAAGTTGTATATCTTTACGAAGCTCGTTGAATGCTGATTAATATTCACATAACTGTTATCAACAGTTTGTGTTATTTGTAGTTAAATTTGAACAAACCAGGTGGAAAATAAACCTTATTTTTGGACTTGCTTACATTTTTATTATACAACAAATAAATTTTTATATGAAAAAGTTGTATGATGAAAATGTTTTAAACAAGCATCATGAGTAAATGTTAAAATAACTTAAAATATGCAACAAATAATGTTAATGGTTAACAAATTTTGTTGACATTTGACATTGCATACTAAATGCACAAAGCAATAAGGTGTTCATTTTTTTTTTTTCTATATTTAAAAAATTAATATTGATAAAAAGATTCTTAACATTTACAAAAAGATTAACAAGCAAACTCATTTTTATGCTTGTTGGAATGCTTGTTGGAATATGTCTAAATAGAAAATTAAAATTTAAATATGCAAACCACTTAAGTTTTCACTCAAATCTTTTGTGACGACCAACCTTGATTGTATCATTGTTTCAGATTATTTCAGGAACTTCTTGTTCCTAAAATATCAAACTTTTTCCATCTCAATTTTTGGAAGTTTAGAAGTTCTTCCAGTGTCAGTTATTGGATCAACTAAATTAAGAATATCAGAACAATTTGAAATTAATATATCTGGATATAATAGATAAAAGAAAGATGTGGAATAACCCTTTTGTTGTAAAAAAAAAGTCAATTTTTACCTTTTCATTATTCGGATATTTTTAAAGCACACATTTTAACCACTGATTCCGATGCTGTAACAAATCAATTAATGTTTTAAGCTCTATATTGTCCAGTTTTATAATCTTAACTATTTTTCTTTCATCCTGAGTTGACACGATTTTATTCCTGTGTCTCAGAAACAGAACAGGTAAAAACAATGTAGTTTTTGAGTTCCCATAATTGTTGAGGCATTTTAAATCTATTTTCTAAGATTTCTGTTTCATTTGTCAAGAAATACAAAACATATCTGAAACATTTTTCTTGCATGATCAAACAACTGTCTTGATGTCGTTATTTGTTCATCATATGGTCTCTGCAGGCTTGGTTTTGCTGCTAATATCTTAATAGTGCCACCTAATCCATCACTTATGGTTATACAAATTGATAAGATTTTTATGTGAAGCAGCACCATCAACAAATGGGTCAGATTTTTTATTTTAAAATTAAGATTTTTTTTTTCCAGTACTTCTATAGGTTTTAATTGAAACAGATGGGCAGCTACTGTATCAGACTTGAGACAATCTGATATAATTACGCTATTAGTTCCAGCTCTGTCATTTCTGTAATAACAGATATAATGTGGCTTAAGAATTATTCCAGTGGAAGCATTGTGCAGCATCCTGCAAAACAAATAATTCTCAGCAAAATCTGTAATAACCATAACTTCACCATTCATCAAAGAACTTTTCTAATAAGAACAAAATTTTGATTGTTCTTTGGCAATGAAATCATACTTTTTCAAGGTTTGATGACCTGCATAAAAACTTAAATTCTTCTGTAGATTGTGTTATGGTCTGCTGAGTGGTTCTATCAGTAGTTGATAGCCATTGTTTGTAGATAAAATCATCTATTAAATTTTTATTTAGAATTTCTTTTATATAAGAAACAAAACCCTCCATCAAATTGCTACAACTTGAGCAGTCATCCAAATAGTGGTTATGTTGCTTCATTGCAAGTAACAGCAGATCTGCATGGGTGATAATCTGTTAAATAATATTGTTCATCTTGAGACAGTATACCAAGATGACCCACTACAATCATCAGATTCATATTTTGATGGATTGTAAAAAAAAGACTGTGTTTCTGTACCACCTGCTAGGATGTATTTTGTTCTTTGCTCAGAAAATTTTGAAAAACTAATTCTGTTTGGAATTTTTTTTCATTAAATAATTTGTATGTCTCTTTCCAGTTACAGAATACAAGATATTTTTGTTCCTGGACTTTTCTATCATTCTTTAAGACAGTCTTATATTTGTTTTTTTTTCTCTGGTATCAACCTGCTAACTTTCTCACTCTTAAAAACCAGTACAACTTTGAATTGTCTCTTGTGAAAATCTACATTTTTGTGTATTTAGTAGAGTTAATATTTTTTGTTCACTTACAATTTTTTTGGCTTGGTTTAGAATGTCTATTGTGGTGACAAATTCCATTTGAATTCTCAGATTGCTCCCTTTTTTTTTTTTTTATAAGCATTGTCAAAATTTGTACTTTTTGGGACCTATTTTCACAAGCTGCAAACTTGTCTTTTAATTGTGTAATCATTCCACTTTTAAATCTTTTAAAGTCAGTATAATTTTCTTTAATCTCTCCCCACCCCCCCATAACTGTTTTCTTTAAGTTTTTGATGCTTGATTGAAGATTCACTAATCATTGACAGTGACTCATTAAGAAATTGCAATTCATTTTCAGAATCTTCAAAAATTCTGGTCTTCAGCTGAAAACTGGGTAATGTTAATTTTTGTGTACCATGTTAACAAAAACTTGTTAACCATTAGCCATTTATTGCATATTTTCATATTTTATGTTTACATTAATTCATGAGATGTTTTAAATAATTTTCCATATAAAAATCTACTTGTTGCTTAATAAAGATCTAAACCCAACCAAAACAATGTTTATTTTCCACTGAAATGGTCAACATTTAACCACAAATAATACAAATTATGGATTTTATGATTATAGGTATGTGAATATCAATCAGCATTCAAAGAGCTTTCTGGAGATATATAACTTGACCATATTGGGAGATATGGACTGATTATATAAATATGCTTCCTCCTTTCACTGATTTTTGGATGGTGAGGTTGGAGTCAAAACAAATTCTCACTAAGGATCTTAAGGAAATTGGGGTAAAAAAAAAGTTAAACCTTTTGTAACCAATAAAAATGATGAAATGAATAATGGATTCAGTTTATATTATTTATTTCTATCAGTCACTGTCTAAATATTATTGAAACAAAAAAATTTTTTTAATAAAGACAGCCTTTATGATCCTATCAACCATGATATTTATATATTTAAAAGAATGCAAACATTTGTTTCATAACATAGGTAAATATTCTGTTTATAAAAGTTGACTCAGGTGTAAAAAGTCTTTTAAAAGTTAAACTAAAATGTAATAACCAGTTCTTGGTATAAACACACTATGAAATATAAAAATGTGAATCAATTTTGATTTGAAATTTTCATCTACTATCCTGTATAGATTGTTTATTTTTTATATACAGCTTATCAACTCTTTGTGGGTTATTTAAAGCCAAAACATTTTGTTTTGCATTATAAAAATATTTTGTTTGCAAGTGAATATTGCATTATAATAACAATAATTCCTCCACTCCGATACAAATCCTACTATTTAACCCATAACTAAGGGTACTATCCTATATAATTAATAGAAAGGTTTTGGGTTAAGTGCATTGACGAGGACGCAGATTACATGGAAATATAAATATTTACATTCAGGCAACAGCCAAAATGTCGTAACAACAAAGATGAGGAAATTAGTTTGAATATCATACAGAAATAAATATTTGTAAATTATTTTTTTAACAAAAAGAAAAAAAAATTTGAAATCTTAGTTTTGAGGCTATTATATATTTTGTTCAAGAAATGTTTTCATTTTTGGATTTAGCTCCTGTTGGAAAATAATGCATGTACTTTTAAGTACAAATGCACTTTGTATTGACCAATAAGTAAACACAAAAAGGTTGCTTATTTTATATATTTGTTTATACTAATTAGTAATCGTCATGTTTTAATTCTGTAATTGAAAAAAAATGTATTTATCTTTCAGTACCATTCATTTTTTTGATACTATTTTTAAAACTGATAAATATTCTAATGACTTTATGTAATGCAGTGAAATTTCTTTTTTTGTTACTTAAGTATGAAAAAAAATTCACATTTGATGTAAAGTAGCTATTCTCTTTTGATAAGTTTTTCTTACTTAGAAGTCGTCATTCCAGTTTTTAACTATTTTAAAGATTGTCTATAAAAAGCCAATTTTAGCTTTTATGCAAAGTAATTTTTTTCCTATGAAATGATTCAATACAGAATCTTTTTGTTAGTTTTAATGCTGCTAAGTATTTTTGAGGATATTATTAGCAGAAAATATAGACAGAATATTTCTGTTATGTTTTTGCTTTCTATTTCCAAACTTGTGTGTCAAATTGTTTTGTAACCTTAGACATTCTTAGATATATTGAGTAACTTGTTAAATCTGATACTCTAAGCATTTTTTCATTTATTTAAAAAAAAAAAATCTGTAATTTTCTATTGACATCAACTTATTTCTATCATCTGAGATTGACTAATAACTTTGTTGGTCCTTATAATAGATCTTAATGGAAACATAAATACTGTTTCTTAAAACTTGTTTACATAATTATAACCAAAATGTAAATTCTTTTCTTTGTAAGAATCTTACAAGGTTTAGTAATTTCCTGTTTACCTCTGATTCTGAATTTTTTTTTTAATGTTCACTTGATAAAAGTTCCAAGAACCACTCAAGGTAGTTCATTGTATGGTGGTGTATGAGCATAAGAAAAGGCAAGAAGGGAAGTTCATATGGTTATACAAGAAAGATAAGTTCACCTGAGACTTAAAGGGGTCAAGATTATAATGATTGGGGCAGGGAGAACATCCTGCTGGGAGTCTGTTCTACAAAGCAGCAATTCTTTAGCTGACTAAATGAACTTCCTTCTTACCAGTGGAATATGAAGAGTGAGGATGATTCATCCTTGTGTATGTGGCATGGTGGGTCCCAGTTGTAAAGGTCAGATCTGGCAGAACCAAGGTATGTAGCATATCAGAACATGTTATAGAAGTAGCTAGAGGCTAGCAAGGTTTCATCTGTAGGAAAAGAGTTGTAGGATGGAGAATAATTAATTACCTACAAGGCTGTGTAGATGCTTTTTGAACCCTATGAAGTCAAGTGAGGACTGGGCAGATATGGCAGCAATATTTCTTTTGATCTGACTCTTATAAAGATAGATTATAACAGGGGTAGTCAGAAACTTGGTGCAGTACATTTCAGCTTTTTTTTTAAAAGTCTATGGTGAGCTTGAACCCTAAAATATATTCAAGGAAAGAACTCCTACTCATCATGATAGTTGAAAGTTCAGGGTTTACTTGGTGGTGGGTGTGGAATATTACTTGTTTGGTTTTGGGCATATTTAATTTTAAAAATCAGTCACATGAGATAAACCTGATGACCTGCTAGGTTCAGACCATCCAGAATTTTTGGAAGTGCACCTATAAACTGTTGTATCATCCACATAAATATTCACTAAAGATTAGTGTCTAAAGAATCAGTCAGTCAGTTAAGTGCCATACGTAATACACGCTTGGGTAATTATGTCTTGAGACATATCTGACTGGGCAGAAAATTTTCTCTCGGTAGGTTGCCATTACTTTTTGTGGTAGTCTGGTTGTTGACCAAGGCTATAGAACCCAATCTGTCCTCTTATTTAACTCATAACTGGAGGAAAGAGGGGGATTAATACCTTCCCAAGGGTATTTGTGCATAAGTGGATGCAATGAATTCAACTAGAATTTTAACTCTATTCGATATCCTCGTTCTGCACCACAACGCATATCCAGAAGAATAATGGTGTGATTTTGAAAACTTTTTTCATTGATTCCATGATTGTTAGATACAGAATTTGAAATTAATTTTTTTTAAAAAGTTAATTGGATGAAAGCATAATTTATAATCACAAATATTTTACCTTGTTCTTGTATTTCTTGAGTATTTTGGGGCCATGATTGTTTATGAATTAAAAATAATGCTAGAAATTTAACGTTTTTATAATAGTCTTTCATATTTTTACTATTATGTATAATTTTGAATTGGTGGTCCACACTAGTGAATGCAATAAAAGGCTATGGTAGTTTCATGTATCAGTTGAGCCAAGTACTATCTGTAGTTAAACAGTTAAAGACTTCTGTGTGCTGTGTCCCTTGAGGACATTGGTAATCATAGCTCTCCGCAACTTGTCCTTTATAACTCTCAATAAGTTTGGTCTTTTCACCATCTCTCCCAAACAATGTCCCACTGTCCATTTACAAAAGTTCACCAGGTAGGTTATACATTGTTTTCCTGTCTCTCTTGCCTTTAATCTGTCATGTATCAAATTTTCAAAGCCCTCTTTCCTCATATGCCCTAGAAATTTCAGCTGTCTTTTCTTGATGTTAAGTATAAGCATTATTTTGGTTTCCATTTTCTCTAGAACTTTGTTGTTGCTCACATGTTTAACCATGGTATTATTAGTTTCCTTCTGTAGAACCGCATAGATCATATAAACAAAAAAATGAAGTAAATTATTCTGATCTTTTATTATTGCATTTTTTTAACACTTGCAGATAAATCCCAAAGGATCCTATTAATATTAAATATTAACATGGATTCAGCCAATGTAATTTATTTGCAGAGACAATATTTATTACATTTTTTTTTATATATTTATTTATTGTGAGCATAAGTGTAATGACATATATATTTGAATAATTATATTATAAAACCACACAAATAATGAAAAGATAACAGAATTTGTATTAATTAAAGCACTTCTAATTGATTAAATATTAACATTAAGATAAAGGAAACTATTAATTAGCATTGCTATCTTATAGACTCAGGTCTTAAAATTCATGTATATATTCACAATATATAGATTTTTGGACATGTATAATGATCTGTTAATCACCTCAAATTTGAAATTCCAAAATTGTTTTACTGCGTAGAATAAAAACAAATGAAATTATTACTGATTGTCAAAATGATTTAGCCTGTTGATTTGTTATTTTGAAGTGAACACATTTTTATTGTTAAGTTATTTGTTCTGTTTGTCATCTTCATTGCAGATAGTCAGGTACAAATTGGGCAAGACAATCTATCATTTACTTCAATCACCAAATCTCTAGGCTCTTTTCTGTGAGGGAAGAGAATTTGCTGTCAAGTAAATTGGTCTCTTGGAGAGAGAACATACAATATTTTCTTACTCGTCCTTAACTCATGTTACCCATGTTGATTCACAAGTTCTTTCCCTAAAGACTATAGCTTCTTAGACTTTCCTACAAAATCTTAACATGTTTTGATATTCACTCTATTCACATTAACTAATGGCATCTTTGTTTAAATAAAAAAAGCAATTTCTTTAGAACAACTCAATGCAAAGTTAAAAATTTAAATTTAGCATAAAATATCTTGGTTAAATTGACTGAGAGCATAGAATACCATATTTTCAAGAATCTTTATTTTATTTTGTGGGACTAATTCATTTTCTCTCTCTCTTTTTTTTTTTTTATTGTAATATGTTGTGTTCTGTGTTGTCTCAGTGTTCCCACACTACTATATAAAATGCTAGCAACAAAAAGGACCATTTCTTTTTCTTATTCGTTTTATTAGAGGAGAATGGTTGAAGCTTGGATTCTAAGCGGAAGTGGGAAGAATGGTGTCATGGAAAAGCATGTCACATGTTGATTAGGCCTCACTCTGCAGGTAGTCTGAGTCTGTCCAACAACCTGGGTGTGGGAGGTTTATCAGTGCTTCAGAATTTTTGTGATAATCTGTTCAATTTGATCTGTTTTGGGCTTGTATCCAAAATACAAAGGCAATCCATGAGTGTCAGAATACCACACCCATGAGGCACTCTGGCCAATTGCTGACCACTCTGACTTTGGCCTTCACATTCTGTAATAAATAACAAAAGAATTTTGAAAACATCTATGAATCGGGGATCAAATTATCATAGTGAACTTCACTATTTTTTTGTTAGCTACATAGTATGTGCTTCACATATGGCTTTGATTCAGTCTTTTTTCCTCCTAGACTGGTTGCCAAATACAATTAGAAAGTCCAGCCTTCTCTACTTTTTAATCCGTAGTTTTGGGGAGAAGAAATGGCTCCATACTTTCCCAAGAGTATTGGTGTGAAAGTGAATCTAATGATTTTTACTGAAGTTCACTCAGATTTTTGATTTCTTGTTCCAAGCTGGTAGCCATTACACAACCGGAAAAAGTTAATTTCATCTGATGAAAAAGTGAAAATGATTTGATATCTTATTTATTATCTCTTTAAAAAACAAAACAAAACTGTTTTCATAGTTATCAAATTTGAATTCATCTGAGATTTTCTGCTATTATCTAGAATAAGTTGAAAAATTTTATTTCTTAAATTTTTATATCCTGATCTGTATTTATGATAATTGATTTCTGGAATTGTAATGAAAACAATTTTTTATAAAGGTCTTAAGTTTATAATATAACTGCATTAAAATATTTTGTTTTGAAAATCTGTGACCCAATTGTTAAATATAAATAAAATTTATCTATAATCAATAATATCAACAATAATAAAAAAGTTTTTAATGTGAACAAACCTAATGTTTGTAATATCTGATCTATTACTCAATATTTTCTTGACATGGCTTTTAAATTGTAACTCATTACTTTTCTTCAGATTGGTTTCATTTCATTGTAACTTTATTAGGTTTTTCTATGTTAAGCTTTTATTCAAGAAATGTACCACAAGATTGTCTTGCTCTAAAATAGACATTTTGATGAATTTGCCTAAAGATTTTTCTTGACATCTGTAATTGGTTGCAATAATGTTGTTCATGTCAGTTCATGCTTTTAAAAGTGCAAAATATAAAAATTCTGAGAAAATTAACTTTAAATTAGTTAAAAATAAGTCTCAACCCTATTGAGACTTGAAAAATTGGGGAAAATTGTTAAATTATACAAGTATTAATAGAATAGCTAAAACATTAGTTCTGTGGGATGTTGTGAGAGACTAATTCTTGCTGGGTGGGTCTCATGTTTGAGTTTTTAACATTAATAAATTAGAAACAGAAATCTGAAAGGCTGCTGAAAAGTTCTTGGCCTGACCAAGAGAGAATTCCAAAATTAATTCTGGTGTTGACTTATTTAGTTAGCTTTGGAAAGTGGGTCGAGCCAAAAATGTTTCAGCACTCTTGTACAAAGCTTATTCTTTTAAACTTGAGTCTGATCATTTTGTACTGAAATTGAATAAGAGGAAAAATGTCTCTTCTATCCTTGAAAGAAAATATGACATGCCCACACACACACACACAGATTGCACCAAAAATATTTCTCAGTAGCAGCTACAAAGCTTCAGGTGAATCTCCTTTAAGTCCAAATTTTAAATATTAAGTAGAGAATCTTTAGTTAGTCAATTTTTTTTCTTCTTTTTAGGACTGTGTTGTGTACAAAATGAATATTTCTGACTTAAATAAATTACTAACCCTCTTGACCTTTTGGAACGGCTCTTAATCTTGTTCTATGGCTTTCCTTCTATACACACACACACACACACACACACACGACAAAATGGTGTGGAGATATTAGTGACTTGTTTCATTCTAAGAGGAAACTTTTTCAGATAAATTTTAATAATCAAATCAATGTTATCTATAAAAAGGTTGGGAGAGACTAAAACAATATACTGAAATCATTTGTTGTTCATTTTAAAAATTCTGATCTTGAAGTTTAACTTGAAGAAAGTAGTTTTGATAAAAAGAAATTTATTGTCTCAGTTGTGTCATGTCTGTCTTATATGATCAGTGATGGAAATATTTCTTTACACTATTATATACTGTGTCATTTTTAAGCTGATATTAGTAATAACCTCCTCACACTAGTGTAACTTTGAATGATTTTGTTTCAGTTTAATCCAGGTTCCTCCTTTATCCAATCTTTTGTAGTTTCATAGCCATGTCTATGCAAACTTTTCTTCTTTCTTTAAAAGTCATTTTAGAAGGTTATTCTACAAATTGACAGATTACACTCATTGTCATCAAAGAAGTTGAACCGTTCACACCTTTACTCATTTTAACTTATCTATTTTTCCATTTAAAGGCAGTGTTAATTGTGTAGTATAGGAAAATAACACCTGATTTCAATCTTGTTTAAGCGGGAAATGATAGATGACTGTGCTCGTAATAAAATGTATTTTTTCTTGTTAATAGTGCACATGTTTTTAGATTTTAATACATAGATTCTAATTTACATAGTAGATTCTAATTTATTTTAAAACTTGTTGAATGCTGGCATTATATCTCTGGAATTTGTCATATGAATTCATGTCTTATGAGAAGTAGTTTTTAAATACTTAAATCATTTCCACTTAACCAAAAAATAAAAAGGATTCATATAAAACTTTTGAAGATACAGGAATTTAGTTTTTCTTTTTTTTAAAGAAAGATTGAAATCTAAGACTATTTTCCCTCAAAATAAAATTTAAGTGATTTCAGCATCACTAGTGAAATTTTTGTACATTTAACATTTTAGTTTTTGTTTGAAAGTCAAAATGAATTTCAGTTTTTCTCTTTTTAGTATTTGAACATTGATAGTTAAGAATGTTTTAATTTTCTATTCCTCAATAGTGAAGCTTAATTACAGTTTAAGAAAAATAGTATTCAAAATCAGAGCTGACAATATTCTTTCAATTCTAAATCTTCATAGTTGGCACTGGCAAACAGGTGTTATTTCCTTTGATGCACTTTTTTTTTATTGACTTAAAAATGGGTACAATGATTTTGGGCTATGTTTGAGCTTCTGTTAGAACTTTGAATATTTTTTTTTTCTTTTTTTTTTAAGAATGAGGGTGATTCTGCCAATTTTGATAACTTTGATATTTAAGAAAATATAAAATCATACACTTTAAAATCATGGAAAAAATTTTGTTGATACTTACAACAATTTTTTTTTTTTTTTTTATTATTTATTGAAAATTTGATACTTTTAAAGTGATTTTACCAACTCCTTTTGAAGGAAGCATGAAACCAGAAATTACTTATTTGGGTAGAGAACTACAGGGATACTAGATTCCAGGTTTGATTTCTTTTAAAATATCAAAATCTTAAATTTGTTAGAATGATGTTTGCAATCTGAGAGTTTATTTTGAAATTGAGACAGGAACTCAAACATGACACAAAATGTTTATCTTCAGAAAAGTAAGAATGGATGATAAAAAAAATATGAAGATTTTATCTTTTAAGTATCCAAATAATCAAATGAGGAAACAAAAATAGGCTATTTTGATGACATTAAAAAGAAATAGAGTAAATTTCAAACTATTACTCAAACACTTGTAACAGAAATAATGTCGCTGTGTTGACATATAACCAAATATCTTATGATGGATAGAAATTCTTTTTACATCCAGATCAATTTTGTAGAAAATCTCTTAAGTTTGTAATGTTTGAGTCCTTTTGATCATCTCTACTCATTATCTGGGAAGCTAATGTAGTCATAGATAAAACGTTTTATTAGGTTCATTCTTGTATTATAGGAACACTACATTTCTAATATATGTTTTATTGTATCATACAATTATGTTATGTGTATAAATGGTTGAAAGAAATTACTTGAATGAAAAGAGTTATCACTACTGGACAATTTCTCTACAAGTTTTATGTGGATATGTGATATTTTATACTGAAATATAATGAAAAATTAAGTACTTGTTAGTCAGTTTTAATAAAACTTGTTCGGATTAATTCTTGCTGCCCGAGTATGTTATATCTGGAAAATTTAGCATCTTCTATAAACACGGTGATTTTGAGCATCATTATTTTATTAAGGAACCATTGATTATTTACAGGAAAGGAAGACCAAAAAAACAGGTTTTTCTTTGTTTGAAATCCTTTGCTTATAGATGTCATAAGAAAGGTTCATAAAATGCTTTATCTAGAAAATAGTCTGTAATTCAAATGCAAGGGATTTATCTGTTTTTCTGCAATCTGAATTTTTTTTTCGCCTTCAGTGCAAAAAAAATAATGTAGTAATAACAATAATAATGGTTGCCTTTCTTTTAAAACATCTTTAGTATATGATTCCCAGCATCCAATTACATTAATTTGCTGTCATCCATGCAGGCTTGATTTATTCTAAGGTGATGTCAGAAAGAATGTGAGGAGATCCTAAAATTCTGTATATGTGATTTTTAATCTAAAATAGCTTTGTATCATTGTCTCAGATGCATGATTGGAAAGCAGTGATTTTTTTTTTCTCTCTCTATTTTCTTTCTATTTTTTTGTGATTAGAAAAGGAACATAATACTCATTCTGGTTATAGCAACAGAGTTGAGATTTTTAAATCAACTGTTCAACACTTGGTGCTATATTGTTTGTATGAATAAGTGTTATTAATTTACTCTTTCAGAAAAATTTGAAAGGTAAAAAATGTCTTTGGAAAGAAACTTGTAAGATTTGCTGTATACATTTTAGTCCTACCCTTCCTTTGCTGTATGAATTTAATAGTGTCAGTAATTTTTATCCTGCATGCAACTGAATGAAAAAAATGCTTAACCTACAAAAATTACATTTTGACAGTATGACCAACACAAAATTCATTCGGACAAATTTTCCATGATTTGTATGTATTTAAAGCTAAATTAATTGATGGTAGCTTCTATTGTACATAAAAAGTAAGATGTTATAAAGGTGGAAAATATCCATCACATCCATGACATTTTATGGACACATCATATATCCAAAGGAAATCTTTTAAAAAAAAAATAATGGCTCAGTTTAAAAATATTTTTTAATTAAAAATGTTCATAAAATATATTTTTGGGCAATGTAATGTGAATGCTGCTCTATCCTTTTCTGTACGCATGCTATTGTATAGGGTCCATTTGTTTAAGGACTTTTGTTTATGATGTTTTTAATTTTAATTAAAAAAAGACAAATTTAACTGAATATATTTGCAGGAAAATATTAATGTACTTTAATATTTCTGATTTGAAATTTTTTACTACATTTGACAATATTTTAATTTCCAGAATAAATGAATTCAAATAAATTAGTATTTGTTTATACTTCTGAGATGAGGTAGTATTTACACTATTTTGACTATTGTCCTCATCTTTGTTGCCATGTTTATGATGTTTTGGTCATTTTAGGTTCCAACCTTCTTCAGGTGCTAGGAATTTTGAACTGAACTGTTTATTACAATCAGTGGGGGTATATCATTCTCATTCCTTTGCAAAGACACTTCTGGTAGCCATAAATTATCTTCCTATAACCCAACTCTATAAGTTATTTGTTCACCACTGCTGTAGTCTGGTATTGAACTCATAACTCTTTGGGTCAAATCAATGGAACTAACCAATATCTATATCCACTGGGCCATGTGTCTTTAAGGAATGAAACTGTTTTTTTTGCTCTGTTTATTCTAATTTTTTTTTGTTTTTTAAGACATAAGGAAGTGTATGTTTTATCTCCTAAAACTTTACTAGTGATCTTCTATCCTGGATTTTTTTCTCTCTCTCCCTCATTCTACTTATAAATAAAATCCCTTTTTTTTCTTCTGTCATTTTGAATTTATTCAGATCCCATTCCTTAATCTTCTGACTAAATAATAGGTACATTTCTTTAATAACTTTAATAATTCAGGAGATATATTTGACGTTGCAGTATTTTTTCTTATTTTTAAACTCTGCTCTTTATTCCAAGCCTCAGGCACAACCTCCGCTATATTACCATAACGTAATATAGCAGAGGTCGTGCCTCAGGGCTAATCTTGACCCTCTTTACCTGCTGATATACTATTATTGAAAACTCTTGTAGGGATGTTGAGATTTTGATTTTATAATCGATGAATTACTACATTGTTAGATCAATAAACTTATCGAATTATGATAGTCTAAAATGCATTATTGTAAATAGTAATTACAAGTTCACTTATATCTTCCATGCTTTGATTTTTGTGTTATTTATATAAACACTGCTAAATATCTTTTAAAACTTTTATTTTTGAAATGAATTTGTAACCTTTCAAAATAATCTAATTCTCTATTTTGAATGCATAAGGCTTAGAGAAAAATTGCTACATAAATTTAAATTTTTTTTTTAGATGCTGGTTTTATTGATTCTAAAGAAAATAGGGAAATGAAAATTTTGATCAGTAATATATTTGCTTTTTATCGGAGTGGTTATTGCCCTTATTGGGAGGATACTTTGAAAAGTTAACTCATCTTTAATGACATTTCTTAAATTTATTTTTAATTCTTTAAATCAATCAGTCTGTTGATTGCCATACACAATGCATGCTTGGGCGATCATGTCACTTTTGATCCATGACTGACTAGACAGAAGATCCCCCCCCCCCCCCCCACAGTAGGTTGCTATTTCTTTCTGTGGTAGACTGGTTGCTATAGAACCCAATCTGTCATATTTAACCCATAGCTGGAGAGAGAAGAGATAGTAATATCTTCTCAAGGATATTTGTGCACAAGCGAATGCAACAAATTCAACTGGAATTCGAACTTGGCTCTCCAATTTCTCATGGTTGGGCTGATATCCATTGCACTACAATGCATGTCTTAATTCTTTAAATACCAGGCGTATAAAGACACATTTCCTTGTTGATTTATATTTTTGTTTGGTATAAATTTGTTATAAAAAATGATTTCAAATTGAAATGTGATTTTACTGAAGTATTTAATATAGTTACACATTGAATCTTTTTGATTAAGTTGTGATTCTTTCTTTGTTTTTGTTTTTTTTTTTTGTTTTTTTAAATATATAGTCATTTTGTAATTATTTTGTGTTATGTAAATGTTTTTTTTTTAATTAAAAAAAATTTTTTTTTTCTATTAAATGTCTTTTTTTTATATGACTATTGCCTTTATTCAGTGAGGAATAAAATTTATGAAATTCTTGCTGAAAGAAATTAACATTTTTATTGGTTAAAATGTTTGCATCAAGCTGAATTAGAACATCAAATTAACTTACATCACTAATTTCTTTCATATTAACCACTTCATGCAATCTTGTTTTGAAACCCATTGTTGTCTGTCAATTAAATAACACCTAAAATTGTTTGGATTGAACAAGATATTTGCGACTGTTTATTCCACAATTGCAAAAGAAAAAATTTCATTTGTGTTAGTTTCTACCATATAAATGAGACAACATTGAAAATTTAATTGCTAGATTTTTTTTCCAGTATTTTGAAATTGTATGATATCTTGTGCCAAATTAAAATTATAACTTGTAGATGCTTTTAATGTGCACTTCTGTTGCTGCCTTTCCTGATTTATATTTTATAATTTCACAAATATTCTAATGAAAATATGAAACATTTGGTGGGTGATTATATAATTCCTATACTAAGTTTCTTACTTCAGGTGAGACAAAAAAGTTTTAAAAATTATGAAATTTTTTTGTTAAACCATTAAATGAAGATTATATGAAGGGAAGATATTTCTTTTGCATTTATGAAAAAAAAAATCTATCTGCATTTTTCTTTTATTAAAATTGTTTTATTTTTCCTCTCCAGGTAATCCAACACCAGACTGTCAAATATGAAATGATTCCTCATTCACCTTTGTCAAAACACAGATTAAGTAAGTAGATTATGAATATTGTCTTTTACTGTTTTTTAATTTGATTATATTTGAATATTTCTGTGGGAATTTTTAATTAATTTTTTTTTTTTAATTAAAAAAATTATCAAGTTAAAAATAACTTGCAGAATTAATAATATAGAAGTGATAAACTGAATTTTTAAAAACTTTCTTATGCTAATTGTCTCTAATTTTGAGATGTGATTCTCGTTCAGAGATTTTAGGACAGTGCATTCACTTTTGTTATTTCGACATTTCAGTTGATCTATTCTTCTATGGCTTTTTCAGTTGTACTCTCAGTATGGAAACAAAAGGTCTTTTTGTTCAAAGCCCAAAATGGTAGCAAACAAAACTTAAGCATTGAAAACCAGTGCTTGTAACATGGGCAAATATAAATATGGCTTGTTCCATATGTTTTAAGATGGAGATGTTCTTAATTTCTTTTTTTAAACATTAAAAATTATGGAACAACCTATCCTGCAAGTTGAGAATAGAATAACTTTCCATATGGATGATGTACCTGAAGGTCATAGAATAGACCTTTTTGTTGGAAATTTCTTCTAGTGATATGCAATAGAAATTAGATGTTATTTTTTAATAATATTGGTTTTTATTTCAAACATTTAGCTTGAGTCTCAGTTTAAAAATATGAGCAAATATAGTTGTTGAATATTAGTGTTATGAATAGACAAGGAACAAATTTGTATATTTTGCTTTGTTAGAAAGTTTTATTTTTCATGCATATATGAAAATTGTCTATTTTAATTTAGCTGTATTGAAAAGTACTAAAAATATTTTGACCTCTTAACTGGAAAGAGTTTGAGAAAAAAGGGAATAACCTCAAGAAAATACCAGTTTATCTTACTGGTGTCAGTTATTTTTATTTTCTTATATTTTGATGAGAAAAACCTTTTGTTTGAAGCAATCTTGAGAAAACCATTTTGTTTTAATTATTTTTGTTTTTTGTAGTGTTTAACAGTTTAATATAAACATTGCAAATCTACTTCAAAAATAATTTTAACTCTTTTGTAAGGTACAAAATTCAGTATTTAAAATTTTTTTTTTTTTTTTAATACAACAAACATCTTTATATTATTTTTTTATTTGTTTTTTTTTTCTTAGGTATTTTACTCATATCTTGGTCTTTCAAAATGTCATGACCATCTATCCTTCAGTTAGATAGACAAGATTTCTTTTGCTAGTGTGTCACATAATGCTACAAATATTCATATGACAAAAATACTTTCTCAAATTAACATATTGTTAGTAAAGGATCAAAAACTATTAACCTATTATTTAAGTCTATTTGAATATTTTCTTATGAGAATAATTCTTTAGATCAGTGTACTGAATTGAGATTTCATTTTTATTCTGCCACTCAACTCCATTTTGTTTTTGAGTAAATTTGGATTTTTTTTTCTTTTAAAAATTATTCATTAAAAAAAAAACATACAAAATAGATTTTGGTGCTGTTTGATAAAAATAGGTAATTATTAATTTTACCCTTCTAACTTGCCTACCCTATATTTTAATCTAAAGTATTGGATTGTTGTCTTAAAGCAGGTGGATGAGTTTGGATACATTGAAAAGAAAAAGAAAATGGTTTTGTATTTCAAAGTATCAAATTAAAGAATGTTTATTTTTAATGTAGGGATGTTGACTCTGAGGTTTGTTTCATTTTCTTTCTCGATTTCAAGTTATAATTTGAAAAAAAATATTGCTTTCACTGCTTCCTTCTATCTTTCCTTTTTTTCTTGAAGAAAAAGAGTAAATGAAGCAAATTAGTGTCCACTCAATATATAGCTGTTAATTCTTACAAGCTCCTCTTAACAACAAAATGGTTTGTTGTATCAGTTTGAATATTCACTGTCTCTCTTTGTTCTCATCTTTGGATGACTGTAGAATTATAAAACCCCCCCCCCCCCAATCTGTTATTGATTGGATACTGCTGTTCTATTTTGCTCTGATTTTGTTCTGCAAGGTTACTGGGACACCACTGCTTCGTCATTTTGGGATTTCTTGGAACTTATAAGTGATTCATTTCTGTAATATCAGAAATATACAGAAAAGTGCCCTTCTCATTTAAAAGCATATTTTGAATGAGATATAACATGAAGTTTTTATTTTACTATACTGAATATTTTTATTCATAAGAATGAAAATATAAAGAAAAATGAAAACATTGAAGTTTCTAACATTTGAATTTATTTTTATCTGAAAATAGGATTTCAGTTGGGTGTGACTTACTATTCATTGATCTGTCCCCAACTTGTCACACAACATGGAATTTGTCATTAATCTTTATTCAATCAAAGCCATGGAATAATCAGGAAAGAAACAATATCTGAATTATTTTCAACCTTTTCCCTTATTTTTGTATAAATTTATTAAAAAGGTATATGAATATTTTTTATTTTTACTTTTTTTTTTAAAATTTAAAAACAAATGTAAGACCGAAAATTAGAAATGTTTACAAAATGGAGTTCTATAGAAATTGTAATGTTACTTTGTAACTTTTTAAAAATATTTGCATAAATTTATATTTCTTGTATATGTGAATATAAGATTGAAGTAATATTCCCTTCTGGAAAAGTAAAAATTATATGAATAATATTATTTAATAAAAGCTGAAAATCTAAATATTTTATTTCTATTATACATTGATTTATGCTCTACTATTTATTAATATACAGTGAATGAGAAAAGTTAATCAGTGTATAATAATAATAATTCTTCATCTGAAAAAGTCATTAAAAAATTACTTGAATCCTAATTTCTAATGGTGAAAAATAATTGGTCTGTTCAAAAATCTGTTTAGTGGATGCCAGAATCAAAAGAATGCTTAAAAAGAATCAGGAATTGTTTCAGTCTGTGTGATATTGATCTAGAATTGGTGTAATTTGATGATAATTATGGAATGTGGCCTTGAAACTCTTGAAAAATTAATGCTTGTTTTCTTTGACAGATGCTGAAATTATAATAAGGATTTTGTTTCTTGTTATTTCAAAGAAGTTAAAATGTCATACTTTAGATTAAATTTCTATTTAAGGTTCTCTTGAAGGATTTGGATTTTTCACAAGCAACCTTATTGGGGTAGCATTTGTCTTTGGCATTTTCATTGCTTGTATGGGTAGGGGCTCTCTATTATATGATCAGATAAACTTACTGATCAGAAATTTGAAGGCTGTCAGTATTATTCTCAAAAATTTTATCTTTGTTGGAATCTAATATATAAAGCTCAGTTTGTGCATCTGCTTTGAAAGCCTGAAAATTACTTATATTGAATAAATTAAATTTTATTACAGATTTACCTGCATGCCTATTAAAATGGGATATGACACATGGTCAAATTGAAAATTGGGAGTTCCATGTGTAGATGGGGTGAGATGAAAAATACTCAAGCTCTCTTGACATTTCCTCTCTTTGAGACACCTTAGGTGCCAAGGATTAGCTTTAGCTTTTACTCATAGAGCAAGTAGTATCTGGAGGGTAATGGACCCCCAGGGAGTTTTTAATTGTACCATCTTCTGTAAAAAAAATTGAAATGAATGTAGCACCTGATTTGGCTTTATAGTGGAGATCCACATGTGTACATCATATGAATATCAACCCAAAATAGTCCAGTTTCTTTGGTATTTCACTTTTTGGAGGACACCTCAGGTGCCAGAGCTTGACTGTAGCCTCATCTTAAAGGTAGTGCTTTGAGGATTGGATGTCTAGGACTGAACTTAATAACTGTAAACCCTCAGAAAATGTGGGTTTTGGTAGTATTTATAGTTACTAATAATTATTTTAGATTGTCAGTCAGTAGTTCTTAAGACAACTAAGTTGCATAAAAATTGAAGTTTTAAAATGAACAATTTGTTAATTTCTGATTTGCTCTTTTCTATTCATTATAAATTATTTTTTTGATGGTTTTTATAATTGCTTATTTATTCAAATCAAGCCAATTTGTGTCTTCTTGGGTATTAAACAAAGTAAGCAATGTTGACATTTTCTTAATAGCATATCTTAAAAATGTAACAAATCTGAATTTTCATCTATGAAATATAATCTTTTGTTCACAAAAAATAAGTTGATTTTGTTTCCACCTCTTTAATGGAGTTGTTTCTTTTATTGAGCTTATTTATACAAGAATAAAAAAAGTATATGCTTTATTGTTAAAACGCATATATAGATTGTGTGTTGTGCAATGGATATCAGCTTGGAAAGAGAAATCAGAGAGCCAAGTTCACATTCTAGTTTAATTTGTTGCATTCACATACATGCATATACCCTTGGGAAAGGTATTAATCTCTTCTACCTTCAGCTATGGGTTAAATAGCAGGACAGATTGGATTCTATAGCCTTGTTTGGCAACCAGTCTACTGCAGAAAGTAATGGCAACCTACTGTGGGAAAATCCTCTGTGTAATCAGTCATGTTTCTAGACATAATTGCCCAAGCATGTATCACGTATGCCTCTTATCTGAAATGTTTTTTATTACAACAGAATGCTAATACACACAGAAGGAAGACCATGGTAAAAAATTTTAAACTAAAAAAAAAAAAAGGTATGTCAAGACTCGCTTCGCTTAAAAAAAAAAATTAGAGAAAAACTTGAGGCACTGAGGCAAGCCTTTCATTCGACAACTGTTCATGGGTATATGTCAAAAGAAGATTAAAATTAGGGAAAATTTAGGTTAGGTTCAGAAAGTGTGTGTGTGTGTGTGTGTGGAGAGCACCCCGAGCAAGGTGATAATGCCATTAATGCATAAGAGGCTACTGGAAGTGAAAGAGAATGAAAAAGACCTTAAGAGAAAGATTTGGAAACCTAATTCTAAACAAGAAATAAGAGATAAACCTCTATCCCTGTTCAAAAGACTGGGGAGGAAGAATTTTTTTTGTTTTTGCATGTCAGCTTAAAACCCTCAAAATCAATTAAAAAAAAAAAAAACTCTGTGGAGAGACTTTAACTAATGTCTTTAAAGAGAATAGGACTGAAACCTATAGATTTTGTCCATTCACTCACATTGTTATTACTGGATTCTTTGTTTTTAGAAAATTGCTGTTTAATAGAATATTCTGAAGAAATAATAGCAACTGTCAAATATAAGTTGTGTGAAGGGCTGCCTTATGGTGGTCTAATGGTAAGCAAACTGAATTTGTAGATCTAATAGCAAGTTCATTGTTCAATGGGTGACCTATACTTATGGCCTTGTCAAAAATAACCCTAGCTTAGTAAGTAACATCAGTTATTTGAATAAAATAATGAAATTTATTAGAATGAGATTTAAACAAAACCATGTTTTATTTCCACAACTTTTTATTCTTTTTAGGAATTATTACAAATTTTGTAAATACAGAATTTGCTATAATAAATATTCTCTTATCATAACCATTTTTATTTATTTATTGCTAGCATACAATCCATGAGTCTCTTTGAATTCTTAAAAAAAAAAAAAGAAAAAAAAGACCACTTCATACCACTCACACCATTGCTACTACTACAACCTGTATGATGATTTCTTAAATATATATATATATATATATATATATAAAGAGAGAGAGAGAGCTTAGGTTGTGTGTGTGAAAATGTTATGTAAATGTGGTTTTATCATTTAATTGCAATGATGCAGTGTAGAACAAATTTTTCATTGTCTCATTTTGTGACATCTTTAACTTCTCCATCCTGTCTATTTTAATTCTTTATCAGGATTTGAACCTAGGATCATTTAATTACTATGGTATAAAATCATAGCAACACTTGTACAAACAACTACCAAAATGTTTAAACTTATCATAATTTTAGCCAATCATTGTATATCATATGCAAATCTCTCAAAGAAACAAATGTAGCAGAAGGAAAGGATTCTTCTGTGTATATGTGTGGAGGTATATTTTATTTAAAAATGTTTTTAGTAGAATAATCCTTTTTTTTTTCTACTTGCCCAGAAAAAAAAATTACTTAAATATGGGTGTCTACTAGGAGTAATAAAAGTATGTTGGATTGAAAAAAATAAAATCCATTCTTTAGAAATTGCTTGTTTACGTTTTGGATACAAAACTGAGCAGCTATGCTTTTCAAGAATGAATGACTGCTTCAAAGAGAAATAGAATCTTGCTTGATTGTGAAGTTTTTCATAGCCAAGTGGCTAAGGCATGAAGATAATGGTTTCTCCTGCAAAGGGGGATGCAACTTTGAATCTTGCTAGAGAGCAGATTTTCTTTAATAATTTTGAGTGTGCAGGCTGGTAGATGAAATAAATACTGTTTAAATTATTAAAACAAAACAAGTTTTCTTCAAATATAATTATCTACTAAAAATGTTTGAAGTAATGAAATTTGTTGGATTAAAAAATAAAATGTTAACTCTCGTGTGTGTGTGTATATGTATGTATATATATATATATATATATATATATATATAGTAACTAAGTTGTAGAACTCGTAGGTTTTTTTAACCTGTTGTTCATGCATTTACGTTTATAAAGAGTGCTCGATATCTACGTAGAGCATTATATTGTAATAGTTGTTACAATGGTTTATAATTCATTGTAACAACTATTATAATTTACAATATATATATATATATACACACACACACTGGGATTGCCTCTCCTGAGTAATAACAAGAAGTCACCTTCCTGACAAACTAAACATGGTGAGATTCGAACTTGGGTCCCATGGTTGGAAAGTTTATGTTCTAACCACTCAGCTATGTACCCATATGAATTTTGGAAGTGCCTGAAAACCATAGCATGGGTTGACTCAAGCCTTATGAGTGAAATTGGATAGCTAGAACTATTTGGGAGCTGTTGATGGTTGTGTTAACGCAAAGTAAGATCATCATGACTATTTGAGTGTGCCTGCTTTGTTCAGACTGTTGATTATACCAGATCATCCACTCTCTCAGGAATTGTAACTCTGCATAGTTACAGTATAAACCCTAGGTGGGCTTTGAAGGTTTTAGCCAAACATGAATGTACCTGAGCAGGCATCAGCAACAGGGATTGATTGACTAGCCGCCTTAGTAGACTGGCATATTCGAATACTAGTGACCAGCCAGCCATTATATATAATGGCTGGCTGCTTGTATCCGAGCATTCATTCTGAATATGTAAGTCCTGCTCAGCATGACCACTTAAGACTAGCCATTGACTTGTCTTGTAAAAAAAAAAAAAAAAAAAATCGAAAGTATGCAAAAAATTTTAATCAATACTTTATATCTCATTACTGATTGCAATTAAGAAAATCATTGGTAGAGATGAAAAGAAGAGCAACTGCATACTTAATTTGAAATCTGATCAATAAAGCAATACAATTGATATTTACAAATTTACACATTTTCTCCAGATTGTGATATCAGGAAATTTAGATTGATTATTCAGTGGTTAATTTAACTAACATTTTTAATTTGCCATTTGTGCTTCCTATATATCGAGTTTTAATTATGGATTTTAAATGTTAACCAAAATGCTATTTTAAATGTGTATGAGATATGAAATATTTGTCCCAAGATTAGTTTTTAGTTTAAGCAGAAGAGACCAATAATTAAGTTTCTTAACCTCTGTCATCTTGATAACTTGGTTTTTAACATTTGATTTCAGCTGTGGTGAAATCCAATCCACTTCTCAAAATCTAACTAAGCAGCAGTTTTTTTTTTTTTATAATCTCATCTTGGTTTCATGAAAACTTTTCATTATCTCTTATACTTTCACATATTTTTTTAAAATTCGTTTTTATAAACTGGTAAATATCAACTACTTATATGTGAAGTGCTGAAAACATTCTCACTGAAACCAAGATGGTGTTAAAAAAAATCTGATGTTTGGTCAGATTTTGGGAAGTGGATTGGGCTAAGAACTTTTCAACACTTTTCAGTCATGGAAATAGTAAAGATAGTTTTTTTTTTTTTTTTTTAATTATTACTATATAGAGGTTTTAATCATGAACTTCATAAGATTTGAGGATTAAAAAAAAAAATCCATTATTTACATTAAATCTCCATATTGATTGTGGCTTATGACCATGTGATGTAATGGATAATGGCTCAGAATTGGAAACCAGATAGTTACAATTCCATTCAGGTTCATTGTTTTCACTTACATGCAAATACCTTTAGGAAAGGTATCTATCTTTTCTCCTCCCTAGTTATAGATTAATTATGATTTATATCAGTAAAATCAGTCTTTCCAAAACATTCTTACAGTCTAAAAATATTTTCCAGCTTTAAACAATCTGCAAAGGGTTAAGCTGAAAAGAAGAAAAAAAAATTATCCAAATTGATTGCATGATTTTTTTTATAAAATTTAAATCTAAGTTACTCTTTTGCTTAACTGTTTTCAAGCATTCTTATAACATTGAGGATTGTTGGAGAGTGATCAAACTAAAATGAAAAGGAAAAAAAAAACAAGGAAGCGGAAAGAGTCTTCTAACTGGATGATAACTGCAGGAAGATGGATTGAAAAGTTAAAATAAAATGTGGTAAAAAGAAGAAAAAAAAAATTCCATGGAGAATCAAACCTGGGATTAACTAGATGGAATTCATTAAGATTAAGGAAAACTAAAACCACTTCCCCTCCCCACCTTCTGCCGATAAGGGACCATTAAAAACATACAAGAAAATGCTAAGTAGAAGAAAGCATATGTTTTTGATAAAGAAAACATAGTGGTTTCCAGAATAACATTTTTGATTTCTCTGGACAAAAGGAATTAGAGAAAAGACATCTGTTTTGAATCAGCCACCTAAAAGAGAAGTACCTGAGAGAGAGAGAGAGGTCTGAAGCATTCGCTCATATAATTTGTCTAGAGAAAAATTTTATATCCAAATATTAATTTGGATTTCTTGAATGCAAGTGATAAGGGAATTTAATTACTATTTTGAGGTGACCATAGATAAGCAGGCTATGTGGTTTCTTGATTGTTAAAAAATGCGCATAGGAAAAAAAATTGTTTTGATAAGTGGGAATAATTTTCTTTCCCTTTCTTTTAAGTGATCTGGTCATGACACAAAGCTGATGACTGAAAATCCTTTTTGCTATGCCATTTTGAAAGTTTGTATAATCACAGGAAGCAGGTTGGAATTAGCTACTGAGGTGGGAGAAGGAAGTGAGAGATTAGTGCCGCCCATATGGAGCAGTAGCATGAGATGAGACACGAAGCAAGTTGGAGTAGTTGTAAAAAAACAAATGGTGACTTGGCTTTTTTCTCTGACCATTCTCAAAAATGGGCTGGACACCCCAGATTTGGACAACGACTTTAGTAAAGATACTGAGAATATAGAATTTTAGAAAAGAGTAGAATTCAATCAAACCTAAATCCTGGCCAATTCCCACCCCTGCCAGATGTAGGGCTTATAAGCTGGTGATTTTAGAACTGAGAAGACAGAAGAGATTAGGTAACACGTAAAAAGTCCCTATGTTGCTGCAACCAGAATCGACATTGTTTGTGGAGATCTCCTGACCAAGACTGTGCTGGCTCAGAAGATAGAAAAACTCTTGAAGATTGAATGAGTAGATCAGAAGAACTTAGAGAAAAAGTTAGAGATTGATCAAAAGACCATATCAGAAGAAGACGAGAAAGACCTCTTGACTAAGATCTTGTGCTGGTCATGAAGACTAGAACTTAAATTTAAGTTACTACTAAAATGAGTTGCAGACTCCAAAGGCAATTCCCATGTCATTTGATTTTAAGTAGAGAGGGTTAAAACCAAACCGCTGTTTATATCTAATCATATATAAACCAAGTTGTTGTTACATTTTTAGCCTGAGTTAATTATTTACTCCAAAGAATATTTTTTAATGCTGTATAACTCCCACCTGTCAGACCAGTCTTTACTTCAAGTTTTCTTCATCAGTGATCTTCTCACCCTTCGAGATCAAAAACAATGTGGAAAAGGTGTAGATGGTTGTGAAGAAACACTAGACATGTTGAGTGGAACCATGTCACCAACATGATACCAGCAGCAAAACCAGCAACGTGTTAATAAGTGAAGAGTCAGCTAGATGGTGGCTACAGGGCCTGAAGGAACGTGAAGACCAGCACAGGTCATTGGGTTACATTACTGGTTTATGTTGACTAGGACCAATGTAAGGGTTAATATATTTGGTTGCTGCTGACCAGGTTTGAAAAGGTTGAAGGTTATATTGCAACCTGGATGATTCACATAGCATACTGATTTCTGTACATTTGCATCAGTTTCCAACTGTGTTTCTCCTGACAAAGAGGAAGATCTGTCTACTTTTAATTATTGAATTTTTACATTAAATCTATTTATAGACTGCATCAAATCTACAAAATGCATGATATTGGATTATTGTATATTTTGTTGTGAATTAATGAGTGTTGCACCCGTCACCTTCGTGTGTGTGTGTGTGTGGAGAGGTGGGTGAATTAGAAAGGAGACACCTTAAACCTGCTTAAAGTTCTTTGCTTTTGCCTCTTTTGTTTTTCTTCTCTCTATCTCTCCCCAATGACAAATATTGTCATTTTTCCTCTATTCAGATTATTCCATCCCTCCCTCTTGGTCTTCAATGCACCCACATCTTTTTTATCAGAAGCAAGTAGGGCTTAAATATCTTTTTTTTTTCTTTTTTTTTTTAAATACATTACTAGATGTAACAAGAAAAACTATTTCATTGTAAGAGATGATTTTGCTTAAAGCTGACAATATTAACATATTTAATTAACTTAATACAAATAAAGGGGCCTGTTAGGTTTGTTGTATACACTGAGCTTATTTTAATCTACATAATTAATTACCTACAAATATTTACATAATAGTTTAGTGTATTAATAAAAAAATTGAGATGATTATAGTCTATTTTTGTGTATAAACTTTTGGTATTTATATATTTTTTCTTGTCTGTTGCTAATCATTCTGTACTAGAATTTATTTATTTTTTTTTCATCAAGAAAATTGTCAGTGAAGTATTATATACAATCTAATGAAAAAGAAATGACTTACACTGTAGATATTGTTAATAGTAGTAATGATATGATTGTTTGGATAAATTAGGTATTTGAAAAAAAAAAATATTTGCATTCTTCCATCTTAATTTCAATTGCAACTTATTCAGTTACCATTAGTAAACATCACAGATTAGAAATAAAGAACAATTTGAGCAAAATTATCTTACCATGGTAATAACTGTTCTCACCAATTGAACTATGTTATCTTTAGAGCTGGAAAAAGATCAAATCTAACCATATGAACCTCTTTTCTCTGATCATTCACCAAGAACTTGTTCTTTATTTTTAATTTGCAATTTACTGATAGTCTAGTTGTGATGATTGAAATTAAGCTGAAAATACTAAAAAAAGATTTTAGCTATTTCATTTAAACAAAAAATGACTAATAATGCAATTAATGATGTAACATCAAATATGACAGCACTGAACAGTCAGTAATGGTAAAAAAAAAAAAAAAAAACCTTTATATGGTTAGATTTCATCTGTCAATTGTAAAATCTCTTGTAGCTAATTTGGTTAGAGCCACTATCATGGGAAGTTAGTCTTTCTAAAAGAAAAGGAATGTGTGTTTGAGTAATATTTATTATTGATTTATGCTGTTTACTGATGGCCATGGACTGTTTGAGTTTGAATCATTTTGATAAAAAAAAAAAAAAAACTAAATGAAGATGAAAGAAATATTAATTGACAATACTTGATTATGTCATCCATCTAAAAGTATTTGAAGCTATTCAGTGATGAATCTAATATCAAATGTTAAGTGACAGTTTTACTACTATTATGTGTGCAAATTGTAATTAGAATCTACAGACAGGTGATATATCATATAATGCACCATAAATAGCCAAGTCTAAACAAATAGAGCCTGAAGATTGTGTTCCAGCATGAAATAATGTCCTTAATTGGTTTTGACCTCAGTGTCAACTTTTATATTTACATTTGATATTGAGTACTTTTACTTATAAATATAGCCTACTTAAAAAATTTTATCATATATCTCTCTTTTTTTTTTTTAAGATGACTGTGTATCAAGTGAGAAATCTTAAATTTTTGTCTTGTTTTTTGGAAAAGATTTTCTTTTTGGACACAAAAGATGATTTGTTGAGAGCTGAATATTGAAACATATTTCCCTGCTAATCTAAGATGTTAATGTAGTATTAACTGGTGTTTCTCCTATTGGTCTTATTTTGAATCCCATTTGAATTTTTTTGAAGGAGTCTTTGCAATAAGAAGAAATTTAACTTTTAGTATTTTTCTTCTATAGTCTTGGTGAATTCTTATCTCTTAATTTTTATTTTGCCAAAGTTTTAATTTCATTTTACAGTAAATTTAAAAGAAAAAAAGAATTTTGCATTTAATAATCTTTGGGCTTTGGATATCCTTAAGTGTTAGTTTGAGTATATAAATGAAAGTTAGATTCTTGTGTAGTAATTTTCATCCCTAGGACTATATATTGTGTTCACTGATCAAAATTGTTAAGGAATTACAATGTTTTGTGCATTGAGAGTGAGACTGAGAGAGACTGTCCTTATCTGAACTTCTGGCAAGAATATTTGCTGCAAAGTATTTGAGGAGGTAAACTTTGTCTATACGATTTTTCTTCTATTCAACAAGAGAAAAAAGAATCATCCTATGGTTAGACAAATTATACTCTGCTATATGATTTAATATTGGTATTTTTGCAATTGTTTTCTAACAAAAACATCAACCTTAGACTTGATTGAAACTTTTTTGTGTTGCTTATTAAACAAAAGGCCAGTGCTATTGAAAAGATCTAATGACTTTTATATCTTATATACAATTTTGGTGTGGGGAGGTGCGGGGTTAATATAGCTTTTAATGTATGGTTAGAGGTATTTTCTTTTGTTTTCGTCTTTTTTTTTTTTTTGTCTGAGCTAGACCTTGTTCATGAAAAGCAGTAAAATTTCAAACTTGTAATTTTAGGTGCTACTGCTTACCCACCAGTCACAAATCATTTTTGTTATTGAATTCAATTTATGGATTGATAAGTTAATAAGCCATAATCTTGAATCAAGTACAAATTTGGTCAGAATTAAATCTTCAGTGCACAATGCATTTTGGCATTCTCTTAAACAGTTATTTAAATGCAACTAAAATCAGTGAACAAATAAAGAAGTAAATTGATACTTGTATTTATTTAAATTGGAGCTGAAATAAAAATGGATTTTGAGTACTTGTTCCATTTTGAATGACTTGCATTGATTATTTAACTGGTATTGTTATTTCGGAATATAAAATGTCACAAAAAAAAAAGAATTGGCAATTGTTGCTAAGAACCTCTTGCTTTTTCTCTTCATATTTATACAAAATTCTTTCTATTCTGATTTAGTCATTGAACTGAAAATATTTACAGAAGCTGTTCAGTCTAAAAGTAGAAATGATAATGAGTGATAAGTAACTATCTGGCATATAACAAAACTTGAAGTTTGGTAATTGCTGTCTTTTATTATATTATCTTCCTCCCCACTGAATGTGAGGGTGTTGTCATTGATTCTGAAGTCAGTTTCTTAAAATGTTGATTCCTGGCTACAATTGATAATTCAGTGGGAGGTTTACAATAAAAATCTTAATGCAAAATGATTTTTATATCATACTTAACTTGTCCTCTGTAATTTCACTCAATTGGTTATTAGAATCAAATTTGAAATTAGATGTATGCAAAAGTTTACAGCAAAAAACCAATTATGAATTGTGTATTCAGTTCATAGTTTTCCAAAAAAGTGTTCTGCATACTTTTCTGCCTGCTAAACACTCTGTAATTTCTCAATTTTGTCATCTTCATGCAGATCAATAGCTTCATATTGAATTCAAAGTGAAAACGGTCATATGTCGATGGAACTATTGACATTAATTTTATTTATAAATAAATATAAAAAAACATTTTTCAGATTAAAGATGAATTTATATGGTAATCTTTACTAGTAAAATATCTTTGCTTTTTAAAATCATTTCACCCCAAGCAAGGCAATAAAACTTCTAAGACAAGATGTTACTCAGTGTAGAAGAATATGAGAAAAAAGTTTTTTAAATGTAATGGTATAGAGTTTGAGAGGATGCCCCACCCCCCTTGAAACTGGAATAAAGATTTATTTATATACTTTTTACTAAGCTTAGACACAGGGTCACAAGCATATAACATCTAGTGAAGATTGAATTTGCTACTCTGTAGTGTTGTAATTTGTTTAACTCATTTTCTAGTGATTATAATCATGTCTGCAAGAAATAGCTTGAAGACTGACTCCGACAGAATTTTTCAGACTACTTGGACTTAAAGTGTCTAGACTTATTCATTTCAGTCACTGTGTGTGTGCGTGTGCGTGCGATTCTCCCCCCCCCTTTTTTTTTAGTACCACACCTCTATTCCTCTTTCTGGTGAGTTTACCAACATACTTTCTATCTTTTATGTTTAGGATCAACCAACAGTTTTTCTGTTTGTTTCCTTTTTCTGGAAATTGTACATTTAATGAATTCTTGGTGTAGCCACATCAAAACACATAGTACTTTCATAGGTTTTTTCTAGCCTTTCTTTGGCTAACTTTTCCTTTAGTTGATGATAGTGTCTTTTATGTTCTCATTTTTTATCTTTTTACTTTTAATTTATTTACCTTTTTCCATGTATATCATCTTTCCAGTATGTGATATTATTTTGCTGTCTTCTTACATTTCTTTTTTATTCAAAAAGTTCTTTTATACACTCTGAAAAGCACTTTTTCACTCATCTTGAAAAATTGTCATTTTTGTTATCTGTTCTTCTTTTTTTGACTTAGTAACAATTTGTGAAACACTGATATAATTTTTCTTGCAAACATTAATTCTGCTGGCAGCATGCCTGATGGTATATTGGATTTGGACTTATATGGTAAATTCTTAAACATTTTTGTAGTGATTCTTTGTTCACTTTTTTATGACTTGCTTTTTTTTTTTTTTTTTTTAAAGCTCTCTTGGACATAACTCAAAAATCTTTCGGCTTGTCTGATTGTCACTGTGTGATACGACAGGGTAGTAATATGTTCAATGTAGAACTTTTTAAAAAAATCTTCAAATTCATGAGCTGTGAATTGTGTACTGTTTTCTAAGTCTATGGTATCTGGAATGCTATATCTTGCAAACAGTTTGTGTAAGGGGGAAAAAAAAAATCACTGTCACCAAGAAGTTGTTTTGTTTTGTAACTTATAAATTCCAGGCCACTTAGTAAATCTATCCATTACCATAAGATAATGTGATCCATTTATGGACCTGCAAAATCTTTGCGCAGTCTTGAACATGGTGTATGTCTTTGGTTAAGGTTGTATTTTCATAGTAGGTAATTTTGCTACCAGGCTTTGACTACTATTTTAATGTCTTGATCTATTTTAGTCCAGTATAGATAGCTTTTCATAAGATTCATTCTTGAAATTCACAGACGTTCACAACGAGATCATTTAATATTTACTTTTGTAATATGCTAGGTATTACAACTCTTTGTGTGAACATCAGTACTCCATCATATAGCGGGTAAGTGTTCAAATTTGCATTACGATAGTTCTTCCTTTCTTTTAGATTCTTTTTTGCAATAAACATGTTCTGATTTTTCTTTTATTTCTTTAGGATAACTGGTAATTTGTGTACTATATGGCATTTATTTTTTATTTCCATTTCACTTTTTAATGCTTTAATGACTGTTCTCAAATGGTTCAGATTTTTTTTATCAATCTTGATAACCCATCTGCATGTCCTAATGGCTTTGGGATGCTTGGTATTCCGTTATAAAATCATAATTTAATAAGATAGTACCCCAGCATTGCAATCTATTTGCTGTATACATAATCTTTTTTCAATATAACCATAAATTGATAATTGTGGTCTGTCTGTAACCAAAAAGTCCTGTGTATAAATTTGTGAAAACTTTTCACTAGAAATAATGCTAATGCTTCTTTTTTGCTCTGGCTTTATTTTTTTTCTCTCCTGGTAGTATCGAACATGAAGCTTGTGTAACAGTTTTCATATTGCTGTTGTCATACTTATGCAAGATTACTACTCCTATACTAAAATCACAGGCATTTGAAGCTGCTACAATTCCACTTGTGATAAGTCTGACATTAGTATTTTTTTATTTCTTCAAATCCCTTTTGACACTTATCAGATCACTCTTTTTTTTTTCTTTCCTTTTTAAAAAAAAAAATTTTCAGTGAATCTCTCAAATTCTGCCTATTAGGTACATAAATTTGATAGTAGTTTGTTAGTCCCAGGAATGCTTGTAAACTATCATTGTTTGTTGGGTGGGAGGCATATTCTTAATTACACTTACTCTTGACGTCTTTTTTTTTTTTTTTTGTCAATGATTTGTTCCAGGTATTTAATTTTTGGCAAAAAACTTCACACCAAGTTTGGACTCATACTCTCATTATTTTATTTATTTATTTTTTTCAGAAACTGTTTTCACATGTCCAATATGTTGTTCCTTAGATATACTTTTAATTAATATATCCAGATAAGCAACTGTGAAATCATAATCTGCAAGCATGATATCCATAGATTGTTGAAATGTAGCTGGAGCCACTTCTATACTAAATGGTAATTACTTGAACTTATACAATCCCTTTTGTGTATTTATAGTTGTTATCACTGAACATTCTTCAATCTGTATTTGTAAATACACTTCAGAAAGATCCAGTTTTGAAAAAAATTTTCCACTGTTTAACTTTGCAAAAATTCCCTCTAGACTTGCTAATGGGTAGTTATGGAGTTCTAAACACTTGTTTAACCCTGTTGAAAAATCAGCCCAAACGCAAATTTTACTTTTTTTTTTTTTACATGCATACACTAATTTTGTCATTGACTATGAAGGGTACACTCAATTTTGGTTTTAATACTGGCGTCAGACCTTTTTCACTTGAATTTGAAACGCTGATCCAACTCATTTGACAGAAAATCTGGAAAACATTTTTTTAATCAATTCTTCCTTTAAAATCTTCTTGGTCCATTTATGTATTTGCAATAAATATTTATAGGCTAATCCCAAAGTTCAAATAATTTTATCCAGTCAGTACTGAATAAGTTCATAGTATTTTTTTAACACATAAACCTTAGCTTTTATGTACTTGTTATATTAAGTTATTTTGCCAAAAAAATACCTGAGACAGTACTCATAATTTTTAAAGTCCTCTACCAGTGTCTAGTAGCATTATCACATCCACATTATTTATTTTCAAATTCACAAATTTTCTGTGAAAATCTTTTGTTGCAATGCCATCTATAAATTTTTTCTTGTGAGAATTTTTTTCTTGGTTTAGTTTTACAGTGACTTTACATGTCCTACTTTAATACACTATATTTTCAAATTCTTAAAGGGGCATCCGTCCTTGAGATGTAACCTTCCACATCCAAAACATTGATTTATTCTCCTTTTTGTACATTTTTCTTTCACTTGTATGTATGCACATTCTTTTTCTTGAATTTCTTTGGCATCTCGACTCAGATCTAGGATTCTGACATTTGTCTGATATTTCCTGTAGTGTAAATTTATTATTCTGTTAAAGTTTTGTTAGAATTTTTGCCCTTATTTCTGCATCTTCTTTCTGCCGTTAACCCTTGCATGAAAATTAACCCTTTAAACATATCTGGAGTCAGTTCATTTAATCTGAATTTTTCAATTTCTTTGTTGACAATTCCAGCATATGTGACAATCTTTTTTTTTTTTTTTCAGATTCATACATTTGAGTTGAATATAGAACTTCTGTCACTAAAACTTTTGACAGAAAAAAAAAAAAAAAAAAAAATCAGTTTCTCTTGTTTTATTTTATTTTTTTTTTCAGTATTTTGAAGTTACAGTAATTTTCATGTTCAACTAGTGCTACCTTTTGCAACAGAAGTCTCGTTTTTCTCTTGTCTTCCCAGTCGCTGAATTTTTTCTGAAAATTTGTATCTTTGAAAATATGCAGAAAAGTTAAGTGTGTCATCTGGATTGTATTTAAATTCAGATATGGTATATGTGAGTGTGTCAGAAGTAAAAGAATTTTGAGAATTTTCTGTTTCCTGCAGAATTGTTTTCATTAACTTTTGTTTCTAGAGTTCTAACAACTGTTGCTGTTGAATTTTACTACAGAAGCCAATATGCTCATATTTGAAAGAACCTCCACCCCACTTACAAAAGAGAAAAAAATTTAAATTACCATAGTTTAAATTCTTGTCACTGGTATCCTGTGTGTCGAAGCGACAAGTATTTCCCCCCTCCTCCTACTTATTGTTATACTTGGTATAATACAGTATCCTCATAACTAGTTTTAACTTGTGTTAGTTTTAATTCCTCGTTACCAGTATTATGGCACATTAGTGGTTATAATCTAAAATCTTGCTTAGGCACTTGCAGTGACATCTGTAAGAAATACTCTGAAGCCTAACTTCAATGTATTTTTTTTTGTAAACTACTTGGAGTTCCTTTAAGCATTTAGACTAGTTCATTTGATTCACTAGGCCAACTTTTCTCAATCTTTTTACCTTTGTGTAACCTTTAAAATAAATAACAATTATATATCATATTTTCCTCATTTTATTTTCATTGTTGTTCCTGTGGTAGATATCAAAGTATATATCTTTGAATAACTGGTTGAGAAATGATGCACTAGGTGTGTTGTTTACTCCGCAACAGAATTTCATTCCACTGATCATCAAATTTATAACTGAAATATATGTAGTTAGTTGGTTCAAAATGAAAAGGCAAAAGAGATTTCATAACCAACAACTGTATATTTTCAGCATGATTCGGAGGATTTAAACAGTCATCCAAAATACAGAATGTTGCATTAAAAAAATTTAACATGCAATACTTTTGCCTTGCTTCTAGAAAATATTTTCTTTTCAATGCGAAAGTCAAGTGAATTGGAGATTAGGGAAGATGCTACAAATTCTTTTGTTTATCAGATAGGTAAACATTTATTCATATTTAATTATATGTTAATTTATGAGATTAATTTTAAAATTATATCATAAAAATATAACTGTGGATCAATTTTCCAATACAATTTCTTTTTTTTGGTTTCAGAAGATAATTTAAAAGAAAATCATGAACTCTTGTCAAATTTGATTAACCTTGCACAAAATGATGTTTGTGAACTTGGGATAGTAGGTTTTTTAAATTATGAATTTCAAAAGGTTCCAGTAAATGAAATGACTTTGGAGTTGTCAAATTTACCTGCATATTCACAAGATGTGGCAAGTGCAGTTAATTACTGAAGCTTTACAAGTTGTATATAGATAAGAAGCAAGGCAGAAACACATTAATAATAAATCATTGTGCCATCAAATAAGACCTTCATTTACTTCAAAAGGAAATTATACTGAACAATATAGCTGTATTGATATGTTATACAGTGCAATAGTTTTACTATAATTTAGAAAAGAAAAAAAAAATGAAGATCTGTGTTATTTGTGCCCAGCAGTATTATGCTATTATATACACTTTTATCTACACTATTTACATTATTCAGACTATTGTCCTCATCTTTGTTGCCATTTGTACAACATTTTGGTCATTGTACACTTCAGCCTTCTTCAGGTGCTAGAAATTTTGAACTCAACACTTTATTACGATCACTGGAGTATATCATTTTCATTCTTTGTGCAAATCCACTGGTTATCTCCCTATAACTTAACTCTCTAACTTGTTCACCACTGCTGTAGCCTGGCATTAAACTCACAACTCTTTGGGTCAAGTCTCTGGAACTAACCAACGTCTATATTCACTGGGCCATTATGGATATAGATGTTGGTTGGTTCCAGTGACTTGACCCAAAGAGCTGTGAGTTCAATACCAGGCTACAGCAGTGGTGAATGAATAACTTATAGTCCAGTTAGAGGGAGATAACTCATGACTACCAAAAGAGGCTTCCTGCAAGGAATGAGGATGATATACCCCATTGATTGTAATAAAAGGTTCAGCTCAAATTTCCTAGCACCTGAAGAAGGCTGGAGCGTACAATCTGTCAAACAGAAATGTTATTTATCAAAGTCTGCTCTGAATCGTAACATAAAAAATGCAATAAAATTGACATTTAATTAGAGAAGTTTTCAATTGCTTTTTTAAATATTATGGACACCTTATGTCTTAAATTTTTTTTATTCCATGAATAAAGTTTTTTTTTTTCTAAATTAGAATAACTTAAGTTTGAATTCTGTATTAGTTTCACTCCTTTTAGATGATATTATTAAGTAAAAACCATATTTACTAATCATAAATGGAAAGGCTTAGTATAAGTCGCGGGATATGAATATTTTTAGAAGTATCAGCTATTATAGAAACAAACTCCAGTCAATTTAAATTAGTTTTAGCAAAGTATTTTGTGTTTTTGGAAATATTAAATTTCATCTATTAACTTGAAATAAAAAGCTTCAAGTTTTTTTCATTAAAAAAAAAAAAAATCCTTATGAATTGTTTTCTTTGGTGATACATACCTTAAACTACTTATATAATCATCCATTTATGTCCTGGAACTTATTTTTCTCTTAGCTTATTAATTTGGTAAACTGTATTTACTCACATTTTTCCCTTTCTACTGAAAATTTTTGTAGTAACCTTGTTTATTGTAGATTGACAATCTTAAGTTTTTTTTTAGTTCCTCTTAGTCAGGAGAACTTGTTTTTATGTCGCATATATGAAAATTAGAACAGGAAATATGAATAAAAAAATCTTTTGATGCATACATTTTGATTGGTTAACTTCAGGATTTCATAAGTAATTCAAAATTTCTAATTTTATAACTCTGAAAAATAAAATTTTCGTCAGATAGGAGAAAATTAAATTTATTGTTGATAATTTTTATCTAAAGATATATTTAAAGCAAATACAAGCTCATGTATTTTATTTTAACTTATTAAAATTTGTACTAATCTGTTTCTTCACATTAGTTTTCTAATTGTCTTGTAGTGAAGTCCCTTATTTTGAGTTATAAATATCACACACTTATTAGTGGAAAGGTTATATTCAAAACTTTCTGAATATGATTGGATGTAACATTACACCTATAGAAGGTTGCATTAACAAAACTTGTTGATTGGTTTCAAAACAAGATGAGGATGCTATTTATTCAACATCACTAAAAAATTCAATAAATTCAAGCTAAAAAATCTGGAGATTTTAAAACTTACAACTTTTTTGATAAAATTATTTATAAATGATTTAATATGCAACTTGTGGGAAAAAAACCCCCCAAAAAACTTTGGTTTGAATGTTTCTCAATAAAATAAGAAAATTTAACCCATTAAGGCCTACTTTAAAATTTGGTATTATAAAATATAATCTTAATTATAAGTTTGTAACTGTAACCCACTGTACCGTTTTGTGTGAGGTGAGGGGGTTAATGAAGTAAACTCACTAACCTTTTAATTAAAGTTTTTCTTTTTTCATGTGCTAAGTCTCTCTCTACCATTCTCAGACTTTATTACATTGTGGACAGGTGTGATCATCAGATGGTAGAATTGTCTCTTTGCATGACAGACAAGTCCAGCACTGTTTAATTTCAGAAAACCTGGGACAAACAAAGTTTGCTTCAGGTATGTTAAAATGACAAGATTTTAAATCTGTGCACAGTTCATTATAGTGTTCTTGTCTCATTATTTCAGAGTTTTAACCTTGTTAAAATATTGACCTCCATTTTAGCCAATGATGCTCCCAGGTATCTACTGGTATTAGACAAATTTTTAAGTTGTCTTTGAGTGGGTTGCACCTGACACTCCACATCAGCCAGTTGTCCTAAAAAGACCTGCTTAGGCAAGTGTGTCTTCCATCCTGACAAGATGACCAGCACAACTCCGATCTGATCAACATTAGTTCAATGTCTGATATATTACAATGGTTAACGCTATCCCTGTTTTTGTTTCTATCAAACCTCTTAATGCCACAGATTTGACATAGATGCCTTTCACAAGAGATGTTTAACTACCTAAAGTACTCACAGTACAGGCTTGGCCTTATATCTAACCAAGAGAATTTAATCAGCTTTTACTAAAATTTCTTTTCTAAGTCGGGAAGTGCGAGGAAAGAAACTTCTACTCCAACAGTTTCTTTCCTCGCACTTCCCGACTGTGGAATTCTCTTCCAAACGATTGCTTCCCCGACGGCTACAATCTCCAGGGGTTTAAATGTAAGCTCAATAGACACCTCCTAACACACTAACCTGCTCCCATTCTATCTATCACTCTTCCCATCTGCCTAACCCTCATCCTCGCTATCCTTACTCATCTGTCACCTTCCTCCTGACATTCCCTATGTCTAACCACTCCTTCTCTTTACCTTCTCCTATGTAGCCCCATGTGCAATAGTGGCAGTGGAATGCCTTGCTTGGGGTGAGATGATTTTTTTTAAAAAAAAAAATTTTCTTTAGGGTAACTACTGTAATATTTCTAGTATTCTTTCTCTTTTATTTTTTTTTTTTTCCCTCTCAATGTAAAAAGCTGCCTTATTCTGTCACTATCTGAGGTTCCATTTTTTTTTTTTTTTTTTTTTTTTTTTTTTTTTAAGATAAACTTATTTCTGTTTTCATGCAAAATATCAGCAAAGTACATGCCTATTTAGTGATTCAGTTGTGGCATTCTTTTACTAAAAATCTCGTAAAAGATTGTATAATTTTTGCAGTTTACTTAAAATCCTATAATTTTTATAACTCAAATGTGTGATTTGCTGTGTTTTTATCTTCTCTATAATAATTGTGGTAGAGTGAGATGTTTCTTGTAGTCAGTAAGAGATGATCTAAAGTGTGTATGTATATATATATATATATATATATTTAACTCGGTATCGCGCACCGTAATTTTTTTCATCATGTATATGACAAAAAGTCAAATAAGATATAGCTAGTAATATGCTTCACACACATGTCAAAATGGCATAGCAGAAAACAGTTTTATAAAATAAGCATTATTTAATTTAGAACACTTCAGGAGAACATTTTGATAACAGATCTGTTAAATCTAAACCATTAATGGATTAGTATCTCCACCTTTTTGAATGTGATAAATTTCAGTGCTGATTTATATTAGTCTTTTAAAAATAAGGAAAAAATAAGAAAAAAAGGAATTTTAGCAACACTAGAAATGTGAACTCACTGGTCATTCAGTTGCCAAACAGATGTTATTCTGTGAAAAGCCTTTTAAAGTCGACCCCCTCAGTGAGAAAGGTCAGTGCCGCTGACAGGCATGCCAGACTTTCACTGGTGAATGCGATTGACTAGGCCAGGAATCTGATCGTTTAAATGAATAAATAAAGGACTTTTGATTTGGGGATGGTTCAGGAGAAATCTAGGTCTTTTTGAGGTTTTTTGGGATAGAAGCAGAAGTATTCTTCTACACATAAAAGGCATGAGATAAGAATTTTGAGATGTAAAAAATGACTGTTCTCTGGTTTTTTTTGGGTTTTTTTGCTGAGGCTGTTAAATTAGGAGATAGATGATGGCTGACCTATAAGTCGGCTGGTTGCAGACAGAATTAAGATGTTCCTTGGTAGCAGGCAGTTTAATAGCCTGTTACTAGAACAACCATTGATTGTCATTCTTTCACTTTATAATTCACATCTGTAAGAAAAAAAAAAGATAAACAAGGAAGAAATCAGCTGATGTTGTCAAGAAACTTGCATCCACATGGTTTCTTTTTGTAAGATGCAGGAATGGAATATAGTGCCTTTTGCGGGCTACATTATACATCTTGTTTTAGAACGAGTGGCATTGTGACAATACCGTAAATGGAGCATTTAAGCATGAGAATGTTTTAAGGAAAAAGAAAACAAAAAAAATCACTTATAAATAGGAGAAATTTCTACAATGTGTAATGAAGAAAGAATACTTGAAAAGTTTTACACTCACAGTACATCAAAGTTAGTATTCTAGGGAAACAGCATGAAATCTACCTTTCACTACCCTGTGTAAATGGTTGGCAGAACATTTGGAGGGATAGCGAAAAGACTTAAAAGCTATAAAGGATAATAAATTGTGGAGAGCCATGATGTTCCCCATCCTGCAGGGACATGGCACATCGAGAAAATCTATATAATGAATCTGTATTGACCAAAGTGTGTTTGTTGTTAGGTATAAGCAGATGAAACTTGATTGAAATAAATAAAAAATAAGCCATTTTATAAAGGAAGAAATCTATCTTCAATGATTTAATGCCAAAGGGTTTTTAGAAATGAAAGAAAATTGAAAATATCTTCACCAAATATCTTACACAATTCTGTTGTAAATAAAGAGGAAATTGGCATATATAAAGTGTCACTGCTGACATTTGAGTTTAAACACCGATTATCAGAGAACAAACTGTAATATATTTCTGTGACTAGACAGAAATATGATTAACATCATAGGCAGCCAGCTTGAAAGGCAACAGCCAGTGAAGATGATTGATAAACGTGTCTGATCATAGATGATAACAATTAAGCGAAAACCTTAGAAGGCAAAAATGTGTGGAAATTACAGGTTCTATATAAGTATACTGCTTTCTGGATGAAAGAAGACAACTCTTGCTGGTCAACAATTTCTGACAACTGTCATATGTGTTATTCTCTCAGGCTACATCCTCTTCCACACAACCGTCACCAACGAAGAATGAAAATATAAGTTTTAAAAATATATATATATATATATATATATATATATATATACATACACATTGTTGTTCTTTGTTATCTGCCAAGATGAATATATTAATTGCACATGTAATTAGAGGAATTGTACTGCTGGGATCATGTGACATTATAAAAATAATACCTAATACACACACACACACACACACACACACACACACACACACATGATCGCCAACATCCTGAAGAGACATGGCACATAAAAAAGAGTTTTTGTAAATGGATGGTAGAACAGGGTTTAGGAGAGAAATTTACTAAGAGCTACAAAGGATAAGAAATTTTGGTGCCATTATTGCACATAGATTTGGATCACTAAAGTATCGGGTCATCCCATAAGTCTGATTTTTGGATGAAGAAAACAAGTGACCAAAATGTATTTAATCAAAAAAATTTAATCATCAATGTTCATTCTCTGATTTTATGACTTTCTTCCATCTATTTTTAAGCTGATTAATCCCATTAGGGTAAAACTCTTTTGGTTTTGAAGTGAAAAACTCTGCAATGTCAGTTTTGATCTCCTCCTGGCTTGTGAACATTATTTCTTGCAAATGATTTTGTAAACTATGAAACAAATGGTAATATGAAGGAGCAAGGTCAGGAGAGTAAGGTGGATGAGGAATCTTTTCCCAACAAAGCTCTTTGATCATCTGTGATGTGATTTTTGCAATGTGAGGTTGTGCATTGTCCTGATGAAACATAACTCCGTTTCGATTCACTAAAGTAGGTGTTTTTTAAGCTTGGTTCAAATGCTCTAATTGCTGATAGTAGACTTGAGCATTGATTGTTGCATTAGGTGGTAACAATTCAAAGTGAATTACTACTTTGCAATCTCACCAGAGAGAGAGAACCTTCATCTCATGAAGTTTTCTCGATTGTGGTTGGGTGTTTCCCTCTTTACCAAGCCACTGTTTACAATGTTTAACATTACGATACAAGATCCATTTTTCATCACCAATTAAAAGTCTATCCACTATTTATTGTAATGGTTAGTAAAACATTGACTAATAAATTTATGAATAAAAAATTGTTTTCATATTACCTTTTTAAATTAGCAAATGATAAATTTTGTATTGCATTAGCTGATAGTATTAGTTTTTTAAAAAGTTGTAAATATAATAAGATTATTCTTGTAAATAAACAACCTAATAGTGTTTAATGTTTTTGTAAATTCTCAAGAACAAAAAGTATAAATTCGCTTTCATTATCTTTTTAAGTTTTATTACAATTCGAATAATCTCTTTAAAACAATAAGAAATCTCTCTCTCGTCATGACGGGACATTAGCTTAGGATGAATAGTTTTTGAGGACAATTGCAGGATGATGCAGAATTTTAAATTCTATTATATTTATTCTATAAGCAACTATTTTTTCTTTAAAAGAAAATCCTTCTCACTAATTTGGTCATGATTTGTGGCAGGTAACTAAATGATTTTTTTTTTCTTTAATTATAAAGACTTTAAAAAAATGTTCAAGATGATTTAACTGAAATATTTGATTAAAAATAGATTTATAAAAATTATAAGCATTTTTTTTTTATTTTATTTCTGGTTTAACTTTTAATTTTATTTTTGTACTACTGCATCAAAAAAGATTGAAGGATCAAAATATTTATTTTTTAAACATTTTAATATTTTTATTATATAAAACTATAATAATATTATAACTAAAAACTATAATAATATTATAACTAAAAACTATAGGGTATCCAGGATACCCTATAGTATTAGCCATAATATATGTGCCATTGTTTATTTCTTTAAAATAAATTGTGGGATTGTATATCCATATCATGTTACCCAGACTCCTAAACTGTATAAATTTACTGACAATGTCAACTATTGTCTCTTTTTCTTTTTTGGGTTGTTTGAGAAAGACTTCATAAGATTAGTATTTTCATTTGTATTTTTTGTTTATTCTACTGAATTTTAGGCTGTAACTGATGAAAAAGTATCTGTAACAGTAACATTGATTTTGTGAAGTTTTTTTTTTTTTTTTTTTTTTTAAATCATATCACCCCAAGCAAGGCGGTAACGCCACTGATTCGCAGGGGGCTACACAAGAGTAAAAAGATTGGAAAAGAGAAAGCCGGAAACCACATCCTAAACAGGGAACAAGAGATGAGGCTCTTCACCTGTTCAATAGACGTGGGTGGAGTGTGAACCAGATTGAATTCTGCTATAGCCATTTTCTGAAAAATATCAAATTTTTGTAGTTGGAGGAAAATGATAAATCTGACATTTTGTGTATATTTGAAAAAACAATGTTAAAAGGCTGCAAACTTAATAAAAACAAAATTTTATCAACATGTTTGTTACTATTAAGAGGAAAGTTCACACTATTTTCTAATTATTTTAAGTTAATCTTTTCTAGCACATTTGAAATTTTGTTTGAACATTTTTCTTTTTTGTCAGCATGTGACCAGATTTTTAAGAGTTTAAACTCACATTTTTGCTGATGAAAAACATTAATTTAAAAATTCTTGCAAAAACCAAATAATACTCAGATTTTGATGAAACTTTAAGGACTTATACTCTTACTAAACACTTGTGAATATCATCTCATGCTATTTATTAGGGCACATGTAATGTAACGGATAAGTTACCCATTTTACCCTGGGATCCTTTCCAATTTCATTCAGAAAGTAAGGTCCAAACAAAACTAGTTTCAAGGGTTATGTGTTCTTATAGATACCAAGTAACTGATGCAAACACGTTTTTTTTTTTTTTTTTTTTTGCCACCCATTAAGTCCTCTAGAAAAAATAATATTGAGGATTTGAATTTCAAAATAGGTGTTATTTTACCAGTCTTACCCCAGTAGACCCTAAATGCTAACAATTTTGGGTAGTTGAACTTTTTTTTTTTCTTTAAGACAACATTAATTTTTGGAGGCAGTTCTAGGATGATGGTGAAAAAAAAATTAGTCTGAAGCCTTGCTTTATTCCCAGATACTTAGCCTTGTTTGTTCTTTAAGATCTCATATATATATATATATATATATATATATATATATATATATATATATATATTTAAAGGGGTGATGCATTTTGTGACAGTAACTGGGTTGAGGAATTTTCATTTAAGCTTTTTTCTTTTTTTCTTTTTAGGTATGTTAAAAAGAAAAATATTAGTATTAGACTTGGATGAAACCTTAATCCATTCACATCATGATGGTGTTTTACGACAAACAGTGAAACCAGGAACACCTCCAGATTTTGTTTTAAAGGTGAGTGCTTTGATCCTCCCCTGCCTTTTTCTTTTGTTTTTTTTTTTTTTGTTTTTTTTTGTAATGGATACAATTTGCTAATTGTGATCTTAGAATTAAATTTCACTATAATTTTAGTATTACTGTTAGTATTCCAATTGTAAATCTATGGCTAATGTTAAATTTCTTACTATTGGATTCAACCTTACTTGAAAAATTACTAGGGTTTTTGCATGAATATATCGAATTTATGAAGTTATTATTTGGATACTTATTTGTAAAGCTTAGGTTAACATTAATTTGCCTCTATAAATCTGATTACCTCACCAAATGTCAGTACAGTTTCTGGAACCACTATTAAAATATGATACACATTTTCTATAAACTTTCGTGCTTGCTTTCATAAAAAAAACAAATCAGATTCACAACAAAGTAAAAGGTTAGTTTATTTGCATTTTAAAATAGGTTAAACCTTTTTTTTCTGAACATTCTTAAATTGAAATATAAACTAGAAATAGGAACCTAATGCTGTTTTAAGTTGTTACTTTCTATATAGAATAAGTTGAAAACAATCTGCCAATTGGGTAATTCAGTCTGTCAACAATACAAGAATTGAAAATCATCTGCTTATTCAGCAGTAGAAAAGAACAGTATTGCATTAAGATGTTTCAACTTCTACTCAATTCTAATGTTTTTATTTTGTTCACTTGGAAAATGGGACATCAACACATTTGTCACCTCGTTCTTTTTTTTTATATCTTGTTGGTTTTAGGTAATTGTTATACTTTTTCTTTTGCTTATCTTTATAAAATCCTATAACTTTCAATTCAAATTTGAAATTTGTACTTTAACTGAATTTGATATTTATGACTTTTGGTTACCAGATTAATTTGTTTTCTCCAAGAAGTTACATTTATTTATTTTTATTATTTACATCAGTCTCCTCTTTGTTGGTATTACATTATGGCAATTGTACCTACCATCCTTCTCTCGTCTTATTTAGTAATTATTGCAAACCATGTACCCAGCTCCAGGATTGAACTCACAATTACTGTCACTAAATTCATAAAGCAATGCTTTCATCCTTGAAGCTAGAACTTTGAACCACCATAAATCTAATGCTCTTAATTCCTGTCTGCTGCTGATTCTGTTGTCATGCTCGACTGCAGTCACCATGACTTCTCTTCGTTTTTTTTTAATGAAGTGATGATTATGTTACTAAAGTTATAAAGCAATTATATTTGAGTTATGTGATAAAACATTATTAGCTCTAAGTAATTAATCTAAATGAAGCAATTACAATGTTGGAACAGTCAATGCAGGAGATTTTATATTCAATTGAATATGCTGGAGACTTGCAGAGACTTGCTGCTTCTTGATCCCCTAGATACTGGAGAGAAAATCCTTATGGCAGCACAAGAATTAGTCAAACCATTACAAAACAAAAAAGGAAATCTGTTCACAAAATGCACATTTCTCTGAAGTAGTTTATGATCATTTGACATGAATTACTTTGTAAAAGGTATGAAACCTTATTTACTAAGCAATCATAACTTGGTAAACCAAAATACCCAAAAACTAAAGAAAACTATCTAATAATGTGAGCCTATTTCTTTTGCTTGAATAATGCTAACTTTGTGAATCAACATGGAGTCTCTGAGGTGCTGCAGCTTTTTGCACATTCTAAGCCTGACAATAACTGTTGTTAGTTATGGCTGCAGAGAATTTAGTAAGGAATATATATATATATATATATATATATGTGTGTGTGTGTGTGAATACGTAATAGTTTAAATCAGGAGCTAATGGAATTCCTGGAAGTTAGCCAAATATTCTTGGAACCAGAGTTGTATCACCTGCATGAAGAGGGATTGTCATATCTTGTGAAACAAATCAAGACTAGAAAAAAATCTAGTGAGTATGAAAGAATGCAAATTCCATGTAACAAGGGCATGTGTATATTGCGCTTGTCAAGACTAATTCTAATTTTATTACTGACCCTTGTGAACTCCAACCTAAAATTATAGTCACAATCAATTTGCACAGCACTTTGCTTCCAGGCTAGATCTGTAGCTTTACATGATCTTCTTATATGAACTTGTCTCTCATACGTGTCTCTTTTCAATTCAATATCATCCACGTTACATGTAAGTGAACATAACAAACCTAACTGGAATTTGAAGTTGGCTCTCCAATTTCTGATTTCAAGCTGTCATCCATTGAGGTACTAATTAGGTTTGATATTGGTGATTTAACAAGAGCAAGTATTTTAATGTTATATGGCTATCCAAACATCTATGCACACAAGTTTTTCTCTTGTCAAAGTATTTAATACAGTTGAGGAATATTAATCATATAGTCATCAGTTACATTTTTATTGATTTGCACTCATACATAGATAAAACATTTTCAGCCTGGTTTTTGTACATTTTGAGTGCACATTTTTAAGGATGACAAGAATGTTTTATTTTAAAAGTTAGTGATAAATTTAACCAGTAGCAAAGGAGTTCCTTATAACTGAAAACTAAAGATGTTTACTTAAAGTAAATAAACAACATTGCTAGAAACATTAATTGCAGTTTTTAAAGAAAAAAAATTTTTTAGAACAATTTAAAATTTTTTCAACAAAATGCAAATAAATCAGAATTAGTAAAATGTTCTGCCAACAATGGCTACCTTTATTTTGAAAGCATACAATATAACGAAAATGCTATTTTAGCGTTCTAATCTGAAATAATAAATTGTATATTTCTTGGGAGTTCTATAATAAGAAATCCAACTTCAATGACTATGATGATGGGATACTCTCCCTCCGCTTAGCTTTCTACAATTGAATGATATCTTGTGCTTTTACCTCTCACTTTGCTTTCTATATACGAATGATAGGCTGTACCTGCTAAACCTTGCTTTCTACATTTTAATGAATGATAGGCAGCCTCATTTTACATTTTCAGATAAATGCATCAGTTTCCAAACCTTGGTTCTTTTTAGTATTTTCTATTTTATTTTTTTCTGTTGAAATTCAAATAAACTTCAGTTTTGGTGAAAAGATAATGTAAAAACATGATATGGTAACTATTGTTATTTTCTGAAAATTTTTTAATGATGGCACACATTGAATTGCATTTGTTTGTCTAGATAAATGTTTATGTAGGACATTTGACATATAAATTAAGTGAAATTTGTTTCTTAAAATTCCACCCTGTCAGTGTTTTTTTTAGAATATACCAAGTGCACCTCTGCAGGGAGTAAAAGCCCCCAAGGAGGCCACTTGTTTGCCATGAGTGGCAACCTGTGATGCTTGAGGAAAGGATCCTAGTGTATGAGGGTTGTAGGAATTGGGCTATATATATATATATATATATATATATATATATATATATATATACTCCTAAACTCAACACACCACTTTGGCCCCTACTTGTGTGATGGGTGCTTAGAGAGGCTTGATCCAATCAACCAGCTTAAAAAACTAGAAACCATACAAAATCAAGGACTGAGATTAAGTCTTGGAGCCTTCCGAACTTCACCCATACAGAGTCTCTATATAAGAACCACTGAACCAACTATATTTCCGAGATGAGAAAACTTATCTCCAGTATGCACAAAAACTACAATCCAATCCAAATAACTTAGCATACCAAAACACAATGAACCTCAATATATCCAGTTCTATAGAAATAAACTAGCAGCCATCCCTTCACTTACAAAGCCCTAGAACAAAGATCCTGATAATGTAACACCAGTCACAATAAACAAGTTAGCTTTATAGTTAATCCCCAAATCTCACATAAACCTAACATTGGTAAAAAAATACAAAGACAAAAATATATACACACACACACACACAACAAAATTATGTACAGAGATTTAAGACAAATATGGTCACTATAAACTATTCTACACAAATGGATAAAAAATCCAAAATAGAATAGGTGCTGCAGCCACAAACAAATTCATAAACAAATCAGGCTACCAAATAATGCATCCATTTATACAGCTAACAAGCCATTAAAATGACACATAAAATAATAAAAAATTTCAAAGCATGGGAAGTTTATAATATTCTCAGTCTTCATATCTAGTTTAACAGCAATTAAAGAAAAGAACACAAACTATCTTTTATATTCAAGAAATCCTTGAAACTTGTGATCAGTTAATAAAGCACAAAACAATAGTATTGGCTTGAATTCCTAGTCATATAGACATCAAGGGAAATCATGAAATTGACACACTGGGAAAATAAGCAATGAAAATAACCAACATTAAACTCCCATATACAAATTATAAAAACAAAATTACACATTGGAATAAAGTTTTTAATCTTCCCGTTGAAGACTGTGCATCCAAGGTCTCCTCTTGGATTAAAGCTGACATCAATGTTTTCATCCTAGCCAGGAAGTTATGACTTAAACCCCATTTGTCCCCCTAGTTCTTTCCAGCATGCTTGGCTGCCATTTCCCACAGGAATAAATTTTTCCGGCTTTATCAGTCACACGTCTGGCTATAATGGGCACCTTTTTGCTTCTGCTCGTCATAAGTCCAAGAGGATCTTGAATGATACTGATCTGTTGTTCATTGACAGAATGAAGCAGCATATAGCATTCTGCAATTTTGGCTCCAAAGACTACTGGTGGCTCTGTAAAAATGTGTTAAACAACAGCAAGCTTTCAATCCCTTCTTTAATCATTAAATTTGAGGTCCTCACATCTTCAGCAAACAAGGCTGAGTGCTTTGCTTGCAGATTTTCCACTAACTCAACATTTAATTTGTCTGGGGTATCTGCATCCAACTTCCAACCTAAAACTGAGGCCCAACTGAATGATGTTTACATTATCCCCTTGCTGGTCTCTAAACATAATTTCAAAGCTTGACCTCCATAAAGTGAGCGCTGGGGACAGAATCCCAATCATTATTTTGAAGAAAAGTGCCCCTGAATTTTCCTCTGTCCTCTCCAAACTCTACAACTACTACCTTTCTACTTCTTGTTTTCCTGCCTGCTAGAAATCCTCTGTGGTTCCTGTATATAAGAACTCTGGAAAATCCTCAGATGCCTTTACTTATTGCCCTATCAGCCTCTTACAAATTTTTGAGGTTATTATCAGTGCAAATGTTGAATGAATGTTTGAGTGGTTCAACATCTCACAGCCTCTTCTCTTATAAACTATTGTTTCTGCTTCACCAGGTTTACTGCTGATATACTAATGACCATCAGAGTATATATATATCAGGCTTTTGATAAGAATGGCAAAGCTTGAGCTGTTGCCCTAGATATCTCCAAAGCATTTGGCAGTCTGGCATGCTGGCCTTCTATGCAAGCTGCAGAGCTATGGTGTAACTTGATGCTTGTTTAATCTAATCCAGTTGTTCCTTTCAAATCGCATAATGGAGGTAGTATTGAATGGGCATGTTTTCAGATATACAGATGCTGGTGTCCTTCAGGGCTCTATTCTAGGTTCTATGTTTTTTCTGATCTTCATCAACCTTCTCCCTGATGTAATCAGATCCCAAGTAGGCATCTACGCTGACGACACTACTATTTATTCCCATCGCGATAAGAAATCTGCCAAGGCTGACAAAGCAAACCTTGCTGCTGATTTTGAAAAAAAAAAAAAAAAATCTGTAGTGGACTGGGGTAAGAAGTAGCTCATAAATTTTAATGCTTCCAAAACGAAGCTGCTATCCATTAACCACCATAGACAATTGCTCCTACCCCCATCAGCATGGATTAGGCTAGTCTCTCTGAAAGCAAAACACTGTGCCTCCTCAGCCTAACTCTCTCAGTGATATAACTGCATTGAATCTATAGCTAAATTTGCTGCTAGGAAGGTCAGTTCACTGTCTAGGGTCAGGAAGATTTTCTTGTCGGAATTCATCTTGCACATATATAAATCTACCATCTGCCCGTGCATCGAATACTTCTGCCACAGCTGGTCAGGTGCCCCTGCTATTCATCTCGGGGCTCTTGACAAAATCCAACAAAGAATCTGCAATGTAATCAATCCTGATCTGGTAGCTCAACATCAGTTACTTTCTCACTATCGTAATGTGGTTTCCTTCTGTATCTTCTACAAATACTTTCATGGATTCTGCTCTGATGAGCTTAGCTCCCGGGTCCCCCCCCCCTGCATGAATTTACTTGAGCTACTAGACTAGCAACTAGGCCCTACTCTTTTACAGTGAAACCAATCAAATTTAACTGCAACTTCTACTCTAGCAGCTGCTTTCTTGCACTTCTCGCCTGGAGAATTCCCTTCCGTATACTTGCTTCCCTGACAGCTAGAATCTCCAAGAATTTAAATGCAATGTCAATTGCCATCTCTTATCTCTTTGACTCCCATACTTCCCCTGACAACCCTTGTATCATGTTCTTTTCCTTTTCCACTCTACTCTCATGCAGCAATCTTCACATCAGTGTTCTCATCCTTCCCTTATCCATTCTGACATCCCTGTAACTTGTTCCTCTTTCTCATCCCTCAGCTCTTATGTAACCCCCTGTGCACCAGTGGCAGTTCTGTCTTGCTTGGGGTAAAATGATTATAAAAAAAAAAATCAGAAGAAAATGGCAATTTGGGATGTGTTCATATAGTTTATTGCTTTAGAACATCAGCTGACAATAAGAAAGGAGAATATAGAGCCATTGACATCGTGCTCAACAGAATAATAATTGAACATATCTCACACACTCACTATCTCACTCTCATGCACTATATGCTCAAGGCAGAAATTACACCATGATATACCCACTGCAATCAATTTCTCACAGTCAACCATTTTGACAGAATGCCAGAATCACAAAACGAAACACATAACTAGCACAATATTAACATACTCTTCAAAAATGTACCTACTGCTCAAATAACAGGATATCTGAAGAAAAAATACTTTCAACTTCTATAGAAAATAGGGCTTTGCTACTTATGTTTTAAAGCATAACTGAATAATCAAAACCAAAAAACTCTTGTTTCAACATTAAATGACCCACATGGGTTGATATGCTGGTAATAAACAATAAATCAATCTTCTTAAATTGATTAGGTATAAAATTAAAATGGTTATTTATATTGAATAATTGCAAATATATTTCTGTTCACTGAAATTGTAGTAGTCTTAATGTTTTTGACAATTCCACTTAACCAGTAGTTGCAGAATTTCAGTTTTAACAAAAAGGCAGTGGAATGTATGTCAGCTATTGATTTTCACAAGAAATTGAAAATACATTAAAAAGCAGGAGCCTAATATGAGATGAAAACAAGTTCTACCCTTGGAATCTTTTTATGTATTTAAAACTATTTTTCATATGACGTAAACATCACCAAAAAAAAAAAAATGACTGTCCAAGTGTTAAGGCCAAAATATCTTCTGTATTAAAATATTCAGTTATTCAAAGTGTTGAATTCTTTAGGAAATAGGTTCTCAATCATTTTAATTTCCAATAAAGATTAGTTTTAATTTAATTAAATTTAACTTGCATTCATCCTCAATGTTTCTCTTTGCAATCTAGGAAATGAAGCATTTCCTAGCCTTATGGAATGAAGCATTTCCTAGCCTTATGGAATGAAGCATTTCCTAGCCTTATGGAATGAAGCATTTCCTAGCCTTATGGAATGAAGCATTTCCTAGCCTTATGGAATGAAGCATTTCCTAGCCTTATGGAATGCTTACAAATTTAGGACACCTCTTCTATATATATATATGTATATATATATATATATAGTGTCCCTTTAGAACCGGATAATCAGGACTCCACACAATCAAAATGTGATGAAATTAGATGATATATCAATCTATTTTGACATAGGTTCACTCTATTATATATATATATATATATATATATATATATATAATCCTCTCAAATATTTTGATGCAGGGGTAAACTTGTATTAAATATTTTATGGTAAAACTTTACTGTCATATTTTGTTTGATCAAAGCAGGTACTTTTACTTGTCTCCATTTGTAAATGCTTAGATACATCTCTTCTCTAATCTCAGTACTTAATTAGATCTGGTTTTCTGACATTTCATTCTTCTATTTTTGCAGTTTAAAGATAACTTATTGTTATACTTGACTATAGGCTGTATTGTACACTATACTTGATAAGTTGTCTAAGTGAAGATGAAAGTTGATACTTCCACTTCCCTGAAATACTTCTGATGTTAATGGGGTAATAGGTTAAAGATTCTGCTACAGGGATTATTTTGTAAGTTGTTGATAAAGTGAATTGAAGTGTTTTCTCTATTATATATAAAAACAATGACTTTAGAAAGCTTTAAATAATATTAATGAAATCATTCTAATATGATAAAAAAAAAAAAGCATCTAAGGAACCTTTTGGTCAACCTTTATTCAAAGATATATTGTTGGCAAAAGATTATTATTATTTTTTTAATACTGATAAGAACATTGAAAGCATTTAGGGAACCAGTAGGGTAGAATACATTGGTGCATGATTAAAAGATATTTTTTTCTTAAATAAAGTTGATTACTAACCTGAGGAAGCACCAGAAGTTGAAAACCAAGGTCGGTCTCTCTCTCACTCTCTCACACACAATACAAATATAAAATTTATCCCTTAGCTGATTGATGTTATTTTCAGCATGTTGACTCAGGCTTTGGAATTGCTCCTTCCACTCATCAGGACATACTTTGAGTTAAAAAAAAATATTTATGCACTTTTTATTGGTATAAGGTTGATATTTTTCTTTCATTGTGTGTGTATGTGTTTGCGCATACGTTTAGATTGTCTTTGTTATTTCTCTTTTTCATTGTTTTTTTTTTTTTGTCTCTTAACAACTACCTCGAAAACTATTATGGACATTATCAGATCTAAAAATAACCGAAATCATAATGATGAACGAGCAGGTGTATATGGAATAAATTGCCGGGATTGTTCCTCCATGTACATCGGAGAAACAAGTACAAATCTAAAAAAACGTATCTATGAACACAAAAGAGACATCACTAATAATAATCTAACAAATGCATTGGTGATTCACAGAAATAAATTCAAGCACAATTTCGATTTTAAAAATACCACACTAATAGAGAGTAAGCAATTTGTTCAGAAGAAAAATTCTCGAGAGCGCCACCATCCAGTACTACCAAAACATTAATTTGCACCCCGGATTTTTCCCAATCTCACCTTTGCTTATAGAAATTGTACTAAAACAGACTAACACACATGATAAAAAGTTCAAAGAAAACGGTTGAATTCCCTTTATTTTAACATCTTGTGACTTTGCACTATATATGAAGAAATTCTAAAACTAAAATATTCTGTTAATCTTTTTGAATGATTTGTGAACGTTTTTATAGTTGCCAACACTGTTTTGTTTATAGATACGTAATTTAGAATAAAGCTCATTTCATCTTTTTGCCTTGATAAAGTCCATCACAATACGAAACATGTAGGCGATTTAAATACAGTTTTCCTCGTCGTCTTTTTATTTAACCATCCTGTTCTTAATCTCAGATCATATTTGAGTACACCCCCATATATATATGATTAACCATTATTTTGCTTACCCAGTGTAGGTCTTAATTTGATTGTAACCACTTCAACAATTCTCAGCATATGCCAAGAATATCCCCTGTGTAATGTTAAACCAGTTTTCTTGATGTCTCTTAAATGTTTTTGATGTACTTGTCAGTATTAATAAATTTTGTGTCAAAAATATTTCTTTGAAGAAAGGTTGAGTGAAAGGTTCCTTAGATTCTTTTATTAGTATTTTTTTTAAAGCTTGGTTAATATATATATATATTAATTATTACTTTAGAATATGTGTGAACTATTACAAAATTGTACATTTTGGTTTGACATTGAAACGTCTCATCAGGTAGTTAATAATGATAAGAAACCTTTTATTGAGAAAAAAAATTTAAAAACATCACTTCCATTTATTTTTTTTTTATAAGGTAAAGATATTAAAAAGTTGGGGCAGAAAAGAGGGAAGAAAAGAGAAAATATGATGAGCAAACAAGAAAAGGAAAAGATACAGAAGAAATAGAAAGTGAAGAGGAAAATAAGTGAGAAAATATAGAGAGGAAAGAGCCAATGGAAACGACTGAGAAAGAAACTTTAAATTTTGGTTGAAAGTGAATTGCAGACAGATGTTGACATTGGTTACACGATGTCTGGGTTCAAATCTTTCAACATTTTTTAAAAATAATTGTACTTTTATGAAGAAACAAAAAAAAAAATAGGAAAAAAAGTGAGAAATGTAGAGAGGGAATAAAGGGTAGAGACAATGTAAATGGTCAAGAGAAAGAAATTTTAAATTTTGGCCAGAAGTAAATTACAGACATAGACATTGGTTACATTGTTTCAAGTTAAATCTTTTACTATTTTTAAAAAATAATGAAATCACATGCACAAACAGAAAAAAATTATTCATAAAACATACAATAAAGGATATTTAAAAAACATAACTGGAAGATATAAATTCTTTAAACTTAATTTAATAAATTAGAAAAAAGTAAAATAAATTTAAATATAAGATAAAAATTAAAATAAATTCAATTAATATTAAAATCAAATATAATAATATAAGTAAATGAATAAAATAATAATAAATATAAAAAATTCAAAAATAAAGGGAAGTGCATTTTTTAAAATTTTTTTTCTTCTATAAAATGTTTACCATCATTATTAACCATCTGATGAGACTTTTTTTTTTTTCAATGTTGAAACAAAATGTACAATTTTGTAGTAGTTGGCACATGTTCTAAAGTAATAATCACTAATAAATATTCATTGCTCTGTTTTTATATTAAGCACTGTTTTAAATTAATGTTTTGAACATTGCAATTATTTTCTTCATTCTGCTTACTGATTATGGCATTTTTCATGAAAATTTCAGTTAGATCAAAAGATTATTTCAAAAACCAACAATAAGGATACTGATTTTGGGTAGTGGTTTAGGTCCAGGGCTTTTCAGTATGCACTTGAATGTGAGAGAATTGTATGCACAATGCTAATAATCATCTTTCATTACTTATGAAATTCTTATTGAAATATATTTTTCTAATTTTAGATTTCCTATATTTGAACATTTTAGAACATGAAAAATGCCTTTTTGTATAAACTAATTGGAATTTTGAGTATCTTTATGCATAAAGAAAAGAAGAAATTAGGTTCTACAAAAATAATTTTGAAAGCGATAAAAAATAATTTGGATTTTTAAGAATGTAGAGAATTTTCTAAAAACAAAATTATTCAAGAGTCTACTGGAAACTAACCATTTTGAATTATAGTTTCTAAGGTAATATATCACACCAATACACTGTCTGTGTAACGTTTATCATCATAAAAAAGGTACATTAAATTTCCTGTTGAGGCCCTTGATTAAAGCAATTCAATAAACCCTGTTCATTTTAAAAATGACTTACAGATTTCAATTTTATAAAGGACAGTAAAAAAAAAAAATTTTTTTTTAAATTGAAAGATGATTTAAAAGGTCTATTTTTGTTGTAGCATCTGGTAGAAAATATGTTGTGGGCTGTGAACATAAAAAGCTCAAGAATGTGTGGATGGTTTTTAAATGGAAACAATTTGCATGTATAAAACAATGTCTCACTCTCTCTCTCACACACATATATACAAACTCTCTCACTTTTTCACAATGCACAGATACTATTCATAAGTGTCGGAGAATGACCCAAGTATTTCTGTTAAGTTACTACAAAGACTACGCACTATCTTGGTTTTAACAATGTTAAAGATCTCTGTCTCAGTAGAGTCTCTTATTTCTTAACTAGATCAACAAGTGCATTTGGCAAAGGTTTAAGCTATTCTATATTATACATATGACACTTATCTGGTTCAAATATTTGGTAGTTTAACACATCACTCAATAAGTCCCAGGCCTGACATATAGATGGTGCCAATAGTAAAAGGTTTATATGATTTTTATGAAGTACTAACCTTCAAATGGCACGTGACAAAATTTGGGCTTAATCGGATTATTCGTTTACAAATTATAGTTATTTAAGTGAAGCTACTGTTGCCAATTTTCAAAACAATGGAAAAATTTGAATTTCACATTTTGATAAAGCATTGCTTTCTGATGGGAAAACATACTGTTCAAGCAAAGCAATGGCTTGATAAGTGTTATTTGGACTCTGCTCTGTTGGAAACGACTAAATATGGGACAATGGATGAAAAATGGATTTACCACTTCACTCTGGAGTCAAATCAAAAGTAAGCTGAGTGGACAGCAGCAGGTGAAAGCCATCCAAAGTGAGCAAAGATGCAAACATCATAAGTCAATTGCAATGATGTCAAATCTATATAAATTGCACTTCAAATTGCTTCTGCATCCACCCTATTCTCCAGATCTGGCCCCCAGTGACTACTGGCTGTTTACAGACCTCAAAATAATACCCCAGAGAAAGAGATTTAGCTCCAATGAAGAAGTGATATCTAAAACTGAGGCAAAATACAAACCATTCTACAAAAAAAGGCATTGAATTTGTTAGAGAAGTGTTGGAATCAGTCTCCTAGGCTGATACACTATGTTGATGATTAAAGTCGAATTTTGCCTAAAAGTTGTTTAATTTGTTAGGCCCGGGATTTATTGAGTGATGTTATCAAATCCATCATTTTGTTCAGTTCCAAGTGGAGAATTCTAGCTATTAATTCATTCATTCACGTGAATGTGTGTTTGGCCTTGTATGTGTTTTAGAATTTATTTCCATTTGAAATAATGAAGTATTTTAAATAATGGATAGGTCAGTGTGATCAAAATAGCAAGGATGTCATTGCATATGATTGTTTATTTGCAAATGTTAAAAATGGTTAAAAATGTTTCATTTTTAAAATAATTTATAAATGTTTGTATTATTGACTGAAATAAGGTATTGTAATTAGTTATACTATTTACATCGTTTAAAATGTTTTCCTCATCTTTGTTTTTACATTTACAACGTTTCAGCTATTTTTGTACATACTGGCCTTCTTCAGGACACATGGCCCAGTGGATGAAAATGTTGACTGAAGTAATCCAGTGGTTTGACCCAAAGAGTTGAGTTCAATATCTGGCCAAAGCAGAGGTGAACAAAAACTTGGAGTGTTGAGTTAAAGGGAAATAACTGAAACTGAGATATCTGGAAGAGGCATGGGCACATAGAACTAGAACAATCTACTCAGTGGATGAAATAAAGGGGTTCAGGTTGAAATCCAATCATCTGAAGAAGGCTGGAGTGTACAATGGCTGAAACCGTGTGATTGACAAAAATGAGGTTAACAATCCGAACATGTAAATAGTGTAAATGACTGGAACATCTACAAGTAGACCCAAATGTATACACTTTGGAGATTCATCAATAAATCTTGACTTGCACATAAATAGTTATTTTAAAATTAATAACTTTGCCAATCAAAACCTGACAATTTCACATCCTAGCAAGGCAATAAAGTCACTAAAATGCAAAGAGAAAAACTTGTAATTGCTACATGTTTACCTATACCCTGAAGGTATATGGCACATAGAAAAACTGAATGTTTTCACTCTGACCATAAGAAGGGAGGCATAGAAAGAAATTCAGTGTTTGAAAAATTATGAACTAAGATTAAAAATGAAAGACATTGAGCACCTCTTTGATTGGCTTTCCTTTCTGCAACCAAAGATGCAAATGAAATTATATTGCACAGCAACAGATTCTGTGTGAAACATTGCATATGCAGTTAGCTTTATGCAGTTATTGGAGAGGACAATAGTTACTTTCTTGACTATACATAGATGTATGAGGATTTCTAGGTGATTAATTACTGCTCAAGGAATTCTCCACTAGGCCACCATGCTGTTGTTTTATTAATGAGAGATTAGTATTGTTCATAGTTACATAAATATATTGCTGTAGAAAAGCACTGAAAATCAGAAAGGGATTGTCAGTGGCCAGGAATTGTGGCAAAAGTTACTGACATAATAGATATTATATACAAGTGGGTGGACAAAATAATGGAAACACCTTGAAATTTGTTTTAATATGGGGTAGGACCACCTTTGGCAGTAATTACAGCTTGAATTTTGTGGGATTGACTTGTGTGAATTGTTTCCAGAGGAATTTTTATACATTCTTCAGCTAAGTTTCCAATTCTTTCAATGACGATGATGGAGGATATTGACTCCTCACTTGTTTTTCTAAAATGAACGAGAAATGTTCAATGATGTTGAGATCTGGGGACTGTGGTGGTCAGATAAGATGTTTTACTTCACTAGGATGTTCCTCGTGCCGTTCAGCTACAACTTCAGCAGTATAAATGGGTGCATTATCATCCTGAAAGATGGCATTTCCCTCCAGAAACAGTTCCTAAATTGTAGGATGAAGTTGATCACTTAAAATTTTTAGTCATGACCATTGATTTTAATAAACTTATTTAAATGTCTGTAAAAAAAAATAAAAAATACTAATATTATTAAATAAACAAAAAAATAGACAAGCTTTTGACAGTTTAAACAAATTTTCTAAATTATTCTATTATAGAACTAAGTGTTTCCTTTATTTTGTCCCCTGTATAGTTATTATTCCTAAGTGCTCTTAATACATATTTTTGGTTAGGAACACTGACATCTTTTAAGTGTCTTTTGTTTTAGTTGAAGGACTATCAAGGGAAATAACTTGTTTCTAAGTTAAAAATAGCAATAGAATGATGGTTACTTAATTCTTCTTATTCTTCAAGCATTTTCACTATTATTTCATCACTAGTTTTGTCCCTATCTTACTGTTGCTTTTATCATATTCTGGATCAAACCACTATTATTATTAGTCTTACTTTATCTTTTTGCTTTTTATTATAAAACTCTAGGTTGATGCACACAACTTATTGTGCAAGCTATTCAAGATAAAAAGATATCTTCCAAGACATCACTGTTCTAGCAAGAATAAGAATGACTCAATGTTGTGATAAAAAACCAGAATAAAATGGAGTAAAACTTGTAATAATGAGATAATTGAGATAAAAAGCAACATTAAAAAAAAACAAAAAACTAGTAATGAAATATTTTAGCATTTTTTAAATTACCTTTTATTTTTTAAAACACATTCTGAATATATATACAAATTGCTTTATATTTGTCTATTTTAAAATCTTGCTGTCTTGGGTCAATTTCACTTTTTATGGCTTTTTTCTTCTACTCTGAGATTTAATTTCTTTTGGTATAAGAAGTGAGCTTTCACAGTCAAGTACTTTAACTGAATTAAAAATAGTTTTTGGCATCTTATATTTTTTCCTTTCCATTGCCTTCTACTATCCAAATTTGCTTCCTTTTATGAATGTCATTTTAACTGATGAACTTTGCTATTTCTACTTCAACAAAGGAGAGCTTTTTTTCTTTCTTTTTTTCCATGTGTGTGGGAGGAAGTGTCTTGCTTTATTTGATACCTCACTTTTTATATGATTGAATAAAATATGAAGACCATATTCAAAAATTGATTAAATATTTTTATAAGCATTCTGTTTATCTTTATACATGTGAGTCTGTAAAGATTTGTTTTTGGACATGCTTCATTCAGTTTAGCAAAATGGATTCATTCTCTTTCTAGAGAACACAATGGTTTTCTTCACCATTCCCAAACTTTACAATTTGTGGGCGTACAAGAATGTAACAGATGTTACTTAGACTACTATAGGCAGACTGTCTGACTTGAAAATGATACTTTTACTGCTACTACTGTGTTTTCAGGGTTTATTTATATTAACAAAGAAATTTTTTTTTTTTTTTTTTTTTTTTTTTTTTTTTTTGTTGGGGTTGGGTAGAGGTGTGATAGGATTTCCCTTTTGTCATATTTTATCTTTTCATATCATTCACTTAAAATTAAAAAAGTAGTTAACATTTTGACTTGTTGGGTATGACTGAGGCCATTTCTATAACATGGGTGTTTAAAATTTACACAAGAGAAATTTGATCTTAAATATACTTGGATACCAAATGTAAGGGTTATTTTTTGTGGCTATAACATGACAATTCAGAAATAATTTACAAACACTGGTGAAAAATCTGTATTAAAATAAAAACTTTACTAACATTAATACTATTTAACTAAAATGAAGTGGTTTCTCTGAGCCCCTGTTGTCTCTCATTGTGTTGATTATTATTTAGTCATGGCAATTTTTACTGGTAAACTCATTGCATATAAATATAATAAATAACTTTATCCAGTAATGCAAAATTTATTTTTGTACTCCTAAAATTTAAAGTGTGTGTGCATGCAAATTGTTACACAGAAAACAGATGCAACACTTTTCATCCTATTCATTGTAAACCCCAATTCTCATTTGAGGAATAAAGATACATTGTAAAAACTTTCAAACTAATTCCAATATTCAAATTATTTTCTATATACATACTAAATGCAAACCCTGCAAAATCCAGGGAATAAAAATAGAAAATACACAGATAATAATAATCACAATAGCAGTGATAAAATTAGGTACATAATTTTACACACCAGCTCCATAACAGCTGCTACTGAAAACGACTTCAAGGTTGATCTAAAATTTATCAACATCACTTCTAAAACAATGATATATAGTCAGCATGAAATGGCACAACAACTGAAGTAGGAATATACAAAATAAACTACATAAAATGCCCAATGATATATATTGGCAAAACCTCTAGAAATAAAAAAAATAAATAAATGAGCAACACAGAATCTTATATAACAATACTTTAAATGCATGAATAGGTTACTGTAACACATTTAACTCCAATTTTGACCTAATAAATGGTAGTCTGATGAAAAGAGAAAATGATCCACTAAAAATAAAATTAAAAATAAAATAAGTTGACAAACATCTGGATCAAATTAGTGAAGAAACTCTTAAGTCTGTTTTTGAGTTCTTTTGACCATCAGTTGTCATTATCAGCAAAATTAATGTTATCAGCACTACAGAGAAAAGTTTTTATTAGCTTTATCCTGTCATTTTAGGAATATATTTCTGATTGTATTATGAGTGCTCACTAAATATATGCTCCTCTCATTTGACTAAAAAGGTTACAAGTCAACCATAACTATATTTATCTGTTTGAAAATATCTCATCAGTTGTGAGATTGCTTTTTTTAAATTTTGTTGGAAAGTCCAAAGTAGAAAAAGAACTTCCTGTATTGGGAAAACCAAATGTATTTTTGCTTTTTGCAGTTTTGTTTGAACACCTATATGAATAAAAAATGAATCTTGAAAATATATTATCCTATATTTTATAATGCAGAAATCCCTAGACAGCAACATTTTTCAAAAAGTTTGCCATTGCTTATCAAAGATATATTTGCCAGATTTATTTCTTTTAAAACCCAAGTTAAAAGCTATTGACAATTCTAGAAGTTTTTTCATAATTTAGCTGATATTTTGTCTGTAAACCAAATTCTTAAAAAGAATTTCTAGAATTGCCAATAGATATTTATATAGTTTACATGTGGGAAGCATATATTGAAGGTAACACTCATTAGAGTAGCAATCAACTAGACATTCACTTGCTCATGATTGCATGTTCTTGTAAACAATTGTAATAGGCTGCAATATATATATATATATATATATATAATATTTTTGTGACAGTTTAGAAGGCATTCAGAAATGTCTTTGTTTCAAAGACATTCTTATAAATCTAGATATAGTAGATGTTTGAAACAACTTTATCTGGACTCATTTAAGAATCTAACCTTATTCAGAATCCTCCTCTTGTACTTATCTCTCCTATATTTATTCTATATTTATCTGATGAAAATGAAATGAGAAGTAGGAAATAAATCTGAGAAATAAGCCCTCTGTCCCTACATAAATTGCAAGACACTTATGATTGGTCATATTAAAGGAAATAGAAGATATACTTTTCAAGAGCAAATCTAAATTGAGAATTTTTAAGAGTTAAATAATTGTATATAAAAGTTTGTTTTTTTTCTGCTACAGTAAAATGTCAGTGATGGTAAAAAAAAAAAAAAAAAATTCCTAAGGTAATCTAGTGATAGGACAGCACATGGAGATTGATGGGGCACTACAAAGGGCATCAGTTCAAAATGAAAACTAACCACAGTTGATCTTTTTTTAACTGTTATCTCTTCTCATTGTTGCAGATATAAATTTATTTCTTTTAACTGGAATTCTTCATAAAATGCACTTTTTCTTGCTTAAGTAATGGTTATCTTAAAAGAGAAAATAACATATGACTGAATTCTTTCCCACTTGATCTAATAATTACTTTGAAGGTACAATTTCAAATCTCTGAATGGATAGTAAATATTAAAATAAGGAAAATTTGATTCTTGGGACAAAATGTCTTATTCTCTGATCTGTCCTTTCAACTGTAGGTTTGATTTTTGAGGCGGGAGATGGACTTAAGATTTTGAATATCTAAAAGAAAGATAAGGTTGTTCAGAAGTTGTAAAATAATTTTGTAATGATCACTTTGTGGAAAGAAAGGGTAGGCACAATTTTAGTTGGTGTAAATACATTATTTCGAAACTCTTCTGGTTTAATCTTGTATCTACATAGCACACATGTAACATGGTGCAGTAGTCAAATAATTGTCTCCATTTATATAAGCTACAAGTTATATCAATATTTTTATAATAGTTGTTTGGGGTTATTGTTGGGTTCTAATATCAGTTGATATAGTATTTGTTAAATTTGTACTAATGTTAGGCATGAATTCATCACTTCCCCATCATACTGATGAGTATAATAATGGTTAATTAGGCCATCTAGCTTTGATTGCCAATTTAAAAAATTGGCTTAGAAAATAACATGTGAATCTCTCTACAGTACTTTTTCATCCAAGTGGATCTGATGTATGAAATGGGTGAAATATAAATGACAGCAATTTGCTATCCTCAATTGCATGATTTTGTGTGTGGTCCTAAAATAGCTCATCATCTGGTCATTTTTCTCTGTATGTCTTTGTTGCATGCTAATGTCTGAGTCACTGTGAATGATCTTTCAGTTCAATCACTATCATTGTCAGTTTGTTTTCTTGTCTGCCTCTTCTTTTGCCTAAGCTGTTAGCTTGTAGGATCACAGTGGAATGGTTGTTGGTTCTTATGTGACCATATCATTTCAACTTTCTTTTTTTGATGGTAGATATAAGATCTTTCAATGGACCTGTTTCTTCAGATTATAGATTCATTTTTAAAGAAAATAAGTTATATATATGGTTGTAGAAATGATTCCAGATTACTTGTTTCAGTGATGTAATTTCTGTATATAAGTCAACATCATCTACAAACCAAATCTGATTTAGTCTGTCAGTTGATTGTTATTTCAACTAAATCTATTTTGTCTCTAACTTTTCTTTATGAACTAGAAACAGTCTGCTGACTAAAAATTAATCCATTCTGATGTTTTGTCTTTACTTTTATTGCCATTATTTGATAATCTCCCTCTCCAAAGACTTTAATGGCTGACTTAATCCTTCAGCTGATGTAGATATTTGAATCTCTTGATTATATATAAGCTGCTCTTGTGGTTAGCAATTTAATCTGAGATCATTTCACTTGTAAGTTCAGTCTTGGTGCCTTGTGCCAGACCAAGCTTAGTAAATACCTGTATAAGCTACTCTTTTTCTTCTGGTAATAAGTTATGAACATTATTTTTATCCCTGTCTTCTGAACCAGAGTAAACTGACTTCACTAGTTGATACAGTGATGGAAACTCTGACCATTAGTTGACAGCAATACTTGAACCAACATTTCTATCGATTATGTCTCTACCCTGAAGGACATTAGCATGTATTTTAGGAACCTTTCTTAAATCCAATGTCAGGTTTTGACATTTTGTTATTATGGTAGGCTCATATTGATTTTAATAATTTGGTTTATGATTTTGAGACTGTTGTGTCCTGACCATTTGGCTAAAGGTTTACAATTTGTAAGGAGAATAGAGGGTCTTTCACTTCCTCAAGCAATCCAAGATACATCATTCACCAGAGCCCATTTAACTTTGGTGATTGGTTTTATATATTTTGATCACTTCTCCTTATAGCATTTATTTCTGCTGTAATACTTTCTCATAAAATGATAATTAAAATAATAGATTAAAACAAAGTGAATACACTGCCTTCTGATATGATCAACTCCTATTTCATGCATCTTGAATTTACAGTCGGCCAAAACAAATTAGTGGATTTCTTGGGGTGTTTTCTGGGATAACTGCTGATTTTGGATGACCTGAGTGTTCAGCATCATTTGTGTCTGTATGACTGTTTAAAGTCAACATACCACCTCTTAACTGTTGTTTCTGATAGAGCAGTCTGAATAACACCCACTTGCTTAGATTGAACAGTATTTTTCCTCCATCCAAAAGCAATGCTTTATCAACACATAAAACTCAGATGTTTCCATTTTCAAAATTTGCCTCAGTAGCTTCATTTAAATAACTGTAATTTGTAAACTAATAACCTGATTAGTGCCATCTATATGTCAGGCCCTATGTGTTATAAACAATTTTAGATTCCAATCAGTGGAATGCCCACCCCAATCAAATGACCTTATTGCATTTGAAAATGACTTAATAAACATAATCAATACCTTAAACCAATGGAAAAACACAAAAGCAACAATTGAATATAAAAGACTTCTACCCATACGTCAAAGAGAGCTTAAGCATTAAACTTAACCAAACATGATGATCTCTGAAGCTGAAATAGAAATAATAAAATACTACATAAAATCTATACTACACTGCAACAAAATCACATGGACCAAAAAGAGGAAAAACGATAGCATTTCATTGTCAATTATGATAGGGCAGAAGATGGGTTTATACAGACAATGGACTACCAATACTAAGAAATTGTAATGGCAGAACAGTCAAAATCAGAAAAGAAATGAAAATCTTGAAAAATCTGGAATTCATTATCAATATAAAATCCAACCATAAAATACTAAATTTCCTAGATATAACTTTTAACTTAAACAATGGAATTTACAAAGCATACAGAAAATAAAAAAAACCAATATGTTAACAAAAATTTCAATTATCCCTCTACAATATTTAAACAAATATGCATATCTATAAACAACTTTCAACAAATTCTAGCAACTTAAAAAAATATTCAATGAAAATAAAACCATTCAAATCCACTTTAAGAAGCAGCTGATAGTCAAACAAACTAGAAAAATTATACAAAAACAGGAAATTAAATATATAATTTGATTTATTCCAACTTCTAACAGTAATTATACTGTATAAAAACAAAAATAAGCAAAATATTTTTGAAAGTAATTGACAAATATTTCCCTAAAAAAAAAAAAACAGCAAATTATCAATAAAAAAAATACAATCAAAATTAGTTACAGCTGCATGAATCACCTGGAAAAAATAACTAACCACAATAAAAAAAAAATTATCAATAAAATAGTCATCAGCAGAATAATACAATACAATCAAATCAAATCTAATCATAGAAACAAAGAAAATTGTCCACTTAACAAATGTTTAACCAATAACATAATATACAGAGCTACTGCAACTAATAACATTAACACGAATGAAAATTTTTAAATAGGTGCTACAGAAAAAAAAAACCCTTAAAAGTTATAACCACAAAATTTTCTTTTGACAGGGAAAATGTCAACAACACAACCTTATCACATGGACCCAGATAATAAACAATATCCTCATCAAAAGTAAATGGGGGAAATGATAAAAAAAACAGTCCCTTATAACATTAACAGCAAAAACTGCAAAATATGTTTAGAGGGGAAAATTACAAAGAATTAATTTTAGAAATCAAAACAAAGTATTAAACAAGAAAAATGAAGTATTGGATAAGTGCAGACATATGACCAAATATTTACTTTTCTTATAAGGCAAACCTATTAGGTTTACATTTCCTATATTCTCATATATTCAAGCAAAAAAAACAAATTAAATTATGAACCTAACTTTCCATAATTGATACACTAGGATACCGCCAAGCCGGGGGGGAAAAAAATACAAAAAATAAACTATTAACTACTAAATAAGAATGAAATAATGTTTTACATGAAGACAAATGAATACTTACTTTGCCAGTTAAGCATTAATTGAAAGTAGAATAAAATTAAACAAGAAACAAAAATGGAACACATCTATATTTTCTAAGCTTAATAAAACCCCACAATATTCAAGAAAAGGAATTACCCTAATGCAGAAAGTCCTGTCTGTGACACCAGAAATAAGTGTTGCATTATTCTTAAAACTTGGACCTGAAAGAGATAATAAAGTAAAAAGAAATGGGAGAAAGTGTAAGGCAAAAAAATGGTAAAAAATAGAAATAACCACAACATATTTCTCTCTCTGTCTGTCTCACTCACTCAAGTTATTTTTTAAGAATATAGAAATAACGTAATGAGAAAATCAGTTAATTGCCGGAACCTCCTGTAGCATGGATTGGATGATTACAAAAATGTTTGTCTACAAAACTCTGAGGTGCTGAATATAACAGTCAACTAAATGACAAATTTTATATTTGTGTTAATCCTTTTTCTCTCTTTTTATATATATATATATACACACACACACACACACACGGCCCAGTGGATATAGACATTGGTTAGTTCCTGACTTGACTCTTAGAGTTGTGAGTTCAATACCAGGCTACAGCAATGGTGAACAAGTAACTTGCAGGCTTAGATTGAAACACCTCATGACTTCCTATGAAGTCCTATGCTTTACGCAAGGAATGGAGTTCATATACCCCAGTGACTGTAATAAAGGGTTTGGTTCAAAATTCCTAGCACCTGGAGAAGGCTGGAGTGTACAACAGCCGAAACATCATACAAATGGCAACGAAGATGACAATAGTCCAAATAATATAAATACTGTAAATACTACTGCATCTCAGAAATATAGACATTTTTTTTCTTATTTCACTTATCAACAGCAAAGAGCAGATAGTTATCTTAGAGGATATGACTTTTTTGTGGTGGTGGCTTTACAGTATTATTTCTGATGATTATTACCAGGTGTTGAGGATGCAAATCTAATCTTTCTTAATAACACCTAGATTTGAATAGAACTCTGTGTTCATTTTAGTATACTGTAGTGCTATACTCGTATAGATTAACTGTGCCTTTGAAAAACATTAGTTCTCCTTCTCCACTGTGAATATCAATGATGATGATGAGCCCTTGTCATGACCTTTATTAATTTGCTGGTATTAATGTATCCTCCATGTACCTACATCAGAAAAAAGGCTTGAATAGAAGAGAAAATCTAAAGCAGAAAATTAAAAGAATTTTCATGTAAATGTTTAGTCATAGGTTAAATTGGGGACCCTATAGCTGTGTCTTATTACTGTCAAGCCTAAGTGGAAACTGTCGCTTACATATAAAACATTATCTTCGTTTAACTAGTTATCATGTTAGTATAGATTTTATTCAGTTTGTCACCAAACATCCTTGTTTGCACTTTATTTAAAAACATTAACTGAATATCATTAGTGTCCTTTGATTAATTCTATCAAATATGCAGAGTTCATTACTTGTAATAGTGTTCTGCCACAAAGAATTTCAGAATATCAACCAAGAAGCAGCTCAAGGAGTAGCATGCTGAATAAAGAAAATACACAAGGATTTCTCCCTTATTAATCTTAGGAAGGCCATACATAAAAGCTAGTTTACTATATTGTACCAATTGTTTATACTTATTTATCGTTGTCCTTTTTTTCTTTTCTTTAATACTTTTATAACTTCCAAACTATCAAAAGACAGATCTCTCAAAATTACTTTCATATTCACATTGTTTGACAAACTTTTTAAGCCTGTTCAATTGTGGAATTGAATAAAAAATCTGACAGTGCTTAGTCTAATATGTTTTTAAAAATCATTTCTCCCTATGCAAGGCAATAAAGTGACTAAGACAAGGGGTTTTTGAATGTGAGAGAATGTGAGAAAATATGAGAAAATAAAATTAAGGAGAGAGAACAATAAAAGAACCAGAATTAAGAAAACAGAAGATAACAAATGATATTGTAATTCAATTTTTGAAGATCAAAGTTGACTGGGAAGACAGAAGGCAGTTCCACAAGCAAAAAGTGTGAGAAAAGAAACTGTTAGCATAGAACTTACGGTCACATCTAGCCATTTCAACTGCAAAATGATGAGACCTAACCGCTAATCTAGTACTCTGCTTAAAATCATAAAGTCTTGGTATCAGATGAAATTAACATGAAAATATTTATAAACAGGTAGATTGAAGCTGAGATGCCAGGTCACAACCAATAACATTCTAGATTCCTAAAATTAATTTTTGCTCATGTTTCTGTAAATGTTTCAGACTAATCCCCCCCACCCCACCATTAATCATTATAATTAGTTAAACAAGATTTAACTTTGAATTGTGAATAAACTCAAACTCCAGTCTCTTTAGTCATTGTGAGCATTAACATTTCCTGGGTTTAACTTTGTGTGTGTCCCAAATATATATATATATATATATATATATATAGTAATATTTTTATTATAAGTTTATAATAAAAACATAGTTTACTACGACACAAAAGCCATTGTTTCAGTACTATCTTATTAGCATCTCCTCAGGAAGTTGTTGCAGTAAACTGTTTTTATTATAAACTTATAATAGAAGTATTACCATATATAATGCTTTACTAATTATCGAGCACTCTTAAAGTAAATCACTACAAGCAGTGGACTGCCAACCCATTAGTTTGTACTACTTCTAGCGTATATTCTATAATTGTTTCCTTTCCCATTTTGAAGCCAAGTTTATACTTGGTTGCTATACTATAAAATTTTATAATAATACAAATATTTATATTTTTCACAATGGCTTTTCCGTTTAGTGAATTTAACAGCTGTATCTTCAACTTTTTCCGAGTTCTTTTTTCTCTTTATTTTGTTTAAATATACAATACAATTTGTTTTGTTTAAATATACAATACAATTCTTAATTAGCTACAACATTTGTTCCTTTGTTGTGCAATATGTGGGACTTTTTTTCTTTTTAAATTTCCTCTTATGAAATTTTAAAAAATGAAGCTCCTGCTTTTGTAGTAGTAATGTTGTATCTAAACCTGGTTTTATTACAGTATTGTCAGCCATTACTGTCACCTGATAGTTATGGTAGCATGTTGACCCTTCCAGATTTAACCAAGAAGAATGTTAATTTTATTTTGATATTTTTCTCAGTCTAAACAACAATAGGAAATAAGGTTGCCTGAATTTGAAAGGTTTTCTTTCTGACATGTCCACCTCTTGAATATGCAACCATTAGCAATTCTGTAATAAAAAAAGCTGTTACGTATCTAACAATATTTGACATATTGATATGTGACATCTGGGAACCAAAAGTAATGAGTATACAAACACTAATGTCAGTTTGATTTTTACCTTTTGTACAGGTTTTAAGGCAGTTGCTTTTTTTTTTTTTTTTTTTACTGACAGTATCAATAGGAACAGGTGAGAAGAAACCATGACTTGTTCATTTTGGAAGTTCTTGTCTACATACTTCTTCACTTGCATTTGTTTTGGCCTTTTCAGTTTGGAGAATGTAGGGTGAGTAGCTAGGGTTTGCAAAATAAGTGCTAGAATTGTCCATCAAGCAGTATTGACAAAATTTGCAATAAGCAAGAAATGAACAAGGTAAAAAATAACATACTATATGAAAGGCAAATTAACAGTAATAAGGCAAAAAGTTCATATACTAAGAGCAAATTTAGGTATGCAAATGTAGCATCCTGACTTCAGTACAAGACAGACCAGGACTGAGTCAAATGAAATAAAAAATCAGCTTTTTTTATTGGCTAGTAAAAACAAAAAACAAAAAAAAAAACCAGCATGCATTTGTGTGTTTCTGCCTATAAATTGGGGAGGGTAAAGTGTTTTTCAGTCATTCCTAACAGAGATTCCTATAGCCTTAATGGACTTAAGACTATCAGGTTTTCAATTCTGGATTCATTAACCTGATGCCCTTTTTGCAGCTCTGTTCTATAAACATGTATGCTTTGGTACTTTCTTTACAAGACCTGTTAAGCTTTCTTGATTCTTGCAGATTCTCTGTAGTCTATCAAGCTCCAACAGTACCAAATGATGCTACTGCTGAGGTTTTTGTAGCAAGTGACTTTTTTTAATGTTAGTGTTAGCTTGATGCCAACTTCAACTGTTCTATTTATCCATAGTTGGTGAGAGGGGAAATTAATTCATATCTTAAGGGCATTAGTGTAAAGTGAGCACAAACCCACCCCAATGAAGTTTGAACATAACCAATATTTGTCCTTCCTGTGAGATTTGTCATATTGAACATTTTGTTCATTACTTTGTTAGATCCTATTATGTAAAACATAATTTGCTACAGTTAGATATCCTAAACTGCCCTAGTTTACAATGCAAAAAAAAAAAACATGTCAAAGTAGTGAATATCTCATTCATTTTCAAGGCTATTTTGATAACATTAGTATGTAAACAAAATTTGATTTTTTCTTTCCTCCCTTTCTAAAGATATAATCCTTTTTTATGTGGGACAAGTAGTTTTTATTCCAAGCCTTTTTAAATTATATCAATTATTTCAATGAAAAATTAGTTTTTTTTTTTTTTTTTTTTTTTAAATTAGTTGCACTCCATGTTGCTGGTTTATATGTATCAAAATAGTCCCATCTTAAAGAAAAAGAGAATGCTTGTCAATTTGGTGGGCAAACCAATAAAGTTGAAGTTGTCTACATAAAAATATTTCTTAGTTTATATACCAGAGGAATTCAAGTTTTTAAAAATATTGAAATTTACACCTTGTAGAGCAATGTCTTGTCTTCAATAATCACTTGGTTTTATATCTCTGCATTTGTACACAGAAGCTATACTGTGTTTATTTTGTTCAAAAATCATATCCTGCACATCAAAATTTATATTGTTGACTGAGTGAATAGGCCTTACCAGCTGAATCCCATTTTAAATCATTTTGTTTCATTAATATTAGTTTAAATATTTTTCTTATATTTTCTTTAATGATGCATTTTAAAATTATATAAAGCAATTATGTATTTTTAAAATAAATTTTAGCTGACAAAATAAGACAATATTTTATTTTGTCCAAACCATTAACTTGGAATTTCTCTTGCCTCAGCTGCCCTTAATTTCTTAAAAGAAATTAACTGAAATAATAAAATAAAAAGTAAACTGGGTATATTTTTAGCTCTTTAAATTTTGTTCATTCTCATTTGTCCAGACAAAATTAAAATAGAAATTTTAAGTCATTTATGAATTATCACTACAAACTTATTTTAGAAAACTTTAAAATGCATTATAACAGTCTAAAGCTAATTTGTTAAAAAAAAAAAAAAAAAATTTTTTTTTGTATAAGATTTTGACTGTTTAAGATATTTTAAAAACTTTGCCACAGTCACTCACAAAATCTTCATTCTTAATGACAAATGAAAATAATAAATTTAAAAATTTCTTGAAAATTTAGTATTTGTCTTTTGTTTCAAAGTAAATTAGTAAAACAAGTTAGTTTTTGCCTAAAACAGTGAAAATAATTATTTATGCAGAGCAACAATGAGGTTTAAGAGAGTATGGTCATGAGAAGGAAACTGATATTTAACATCGGGAAATGTAATGAGGAAGGAATGCTTGGAGAACCTGAAATTACAGGACGGATAGAAGGGAAGAGAGACAAGGGAAAGCAACTCATGGCATACGTGATGGACTTGAACAGATGGATGGTGGAGTGGGGATTTAGTGGGATAACAGGAGAAGAGCTATTAAGAGCAACAAGAGATAGGAAGATGTGGAAGGCTAATGGGACATGTCACGTTGAAAAAGAATCCATGAGTAGTGATAACCAAAGTAGTCTTTTAATGTTAACGCTTGAAAATATTAAACTTTATATTTTTAATTTCTTAAAACATGCCTTCGATTAATAGAAAAATCCCTTATTGCAATGAAAAATTACAAGTACATTTTTTAATAATAGATATTCAATGTAGATTTTTTTCATGTCAAATGCAAAAGAAAATATTTCAAGGAGGGAGAAAGGGGATCACCACCTCTTATGGGATGAAGTTGGAATAACAGATAGAGAATGCCACTGGAAAGTATGTAAACTTAAAGAATCAGCATATATGCTAGGCTTCTGAATATGACATTCTGATATCGAAATATTAATGAATAATAAATAGGTAATACCCAACACCTTCTTTACCTTCCTTTATTTTACTAAATGCATTGTTAGAGCCTTGAAATACCTACCCAAACACCTTATATACACAATGCTTCAAGCAAATTACAAAACTCTCCCAAATACCAAAATATTTTAAATTATGCAAGTACTAACTCTTAACAAAAAAGTTCTTTTTAAGTAGTTTATTTTTTTTTTTTTGTTTGTTTTTTTGTAAGGTTTCAGTATGTCCATGGTCAAATTTGAATATATTTTTTTGATTTGAGTAACATCTTTAGAGATTTTTCTACATTTGTTTTCAAATGGGACTTTGAATTATAGGTTAGATATGATTCCAGAAATATTAGCCATATCAAAGGCCTATAAGGAAATTCTCTGAGAAAATCACTAAATAAAAAAAGTATTTGTTTTCCTTTTGTAAAACAAATTTCTAAGTTTTGTAGTCCTTACTCTCCTGTTTTTGACCTTGAGAATTGCATACTTTTCCAAAATTAGGTGTATAGATGACACAAGGTATTTATATTACAACTGTTTTGTTAAAGATCTCATCCCAAAATAGGTAAAATTTCAGGCATTTACCTTTTAATAGATACTTTTTTTTTTAAATTCAGTATAGTATACTTTTGATCAGTTTTTGCCCTCAAGGTTTTTATGTGGTATCAATAGAGTTTTTATATATAATGAGGTATGACTAAAAAAAACAAAACCTTGTTTATGTTGTACTATGAAGTATAGGAAGAAGCTGCAAGTTATTAACTGTTGAAATGAAACTTATCAATCAGGTTTGGCTTTTTTTTTTTTTTTTTTTTAGAAATAAATTTTCCCAATGTTTAGGCTTATTTGATCTCAGGATACTATTAGCATTATCTTTCACTCAAGATTACCTATATAGCATTAAATTTATAATAATTTTAAACTTTTTTGAAGAACTTTGGATGGTCATAACTTTGAGATTAAGTCAACCATTTAAATTTGGTACTTTTTTGTTTATATATATATATATATATATATATAAATAGCTTGTCAATATATCTATGCCTGTATAAAAGACTTAGATATATTCATAATAAAATTTAAGTTTGTAATGCCTACTTTGATGTTTAAAAGGTAAACTGAATTTTGTTTACAGGCATATCTGGCTTTTTCTTTTCCTTTCTAGCAATTATTTGAACTTGGATCCTTGGATTGTTTTACAGTGTTTTAGTTGATGTTTTCATATGTTCAGTTCTCCTCTGGTAATTGCTGAGCCCTATAATCCTTAAGTTTCATCCTGTCTGTGTTGTGTAAGAAGATATATAATCTTTGGGGGTTATTGTCAGTGACACTCTGAAACTTGGATCTGTTGTTTCTGAAAAGAACATACATGAAGATATTAATTCAAAGGGCACTGCCTTTGTCATGAAATCTAGATAATTAAGCTTATTTAAATTATTGAACAAATATTTTAACATTTTATCGTATTAGATGAGTGACGTTAGCTTACTGATATCGTTCAGCTTGTGAGAGATCAATCTGTCTTTTTAGTGGAGTTTGTTAGTTTTAGGTTGAGCTGTTGATGTCATCTTTCTCCGAATAATCATGAGTTATTTGGTTGTCACCGGCTCTGTAGATTTGAGTGCAATAGAAAACTTATCCACTGCTTTACTCTCTATTCTTTAAGAATTAATGTACAAGTATGATTTGCCATATTGAAAACTTGTAAAGTCAAAAACTAAGGAAAATAACTTTTGCAATCTTTCTTGCTTTTCTGCATGTGTTTTCCTTTTTATATATTGACTAATTATTATACATATTTTCCTTGTTATGATTTTCTTTGATTTTAGCCAGATTTAGATTTGGCCAAACATTTCAACATGATTACCTTGCCTTATCTGTAGTAATTTTGGTAGTTTTATGGTCTTATGTCAACTGGGTTGTGAATTTCTGATGTTCACTTTCTGATCTAGATAGATCAGTTAAAATAAAAAAATGTAACAGTCATCAAAACCTAGTTAAAATTTAAAAAAAAAAAAAGCATAATTATTGAAATATTAAAGCTACATTATTTTTTTCTCAATATTGTCTCTTAATGTTTTTCTTGGGTTTATGATTTCTATCTGTCAATATTTAAAAATATTTTATTTCTAAAAGTACTTTTTGCATTAACAAGCTTGATATAAACATTTTCTGAATTTTTTCTCATCACCTGCTCAAAGCACATGACTCAATTATTTGCCTAATTCATTATTAAGCATTTTTTAAATTATTGTTTTGAATTCTTGTAATGTTAATGACTCAAAAAAATTATTTTCTTTTCTTTTTCAGGTCATTATAGATCGTCATCCTGTGCGGTTCTTTGTACATAAAAGACCGCATGTAGATTATTTTCTAGAAATTGTAAGTATTTTTTTTTCTTCTTCTTAACCAATTCCTTTATGATATTATCATATGTACTAGTGTATCATGCAACTTTTGAAAGCCTAATTTTAAAGCTAATTTAAAGGGATCACATCATATAAGAGATATAAAATTAGCATATCTACTGCCAACAGTATATAGGCTAATTTTATTATTCAAAAGTTGCATGATATACAAGTAAATGCTGTGTGTGTGTGTGTGTTGAATATATGGATTGAAATTCAAGATGAATAAGTAAAGAATTGGTAGAAAGTCTTTAACATGTTTCACGAGCTTCTTTAGTGATTTTTTTTTTTTTTTTTTTTTTTTTTTTAAAGGATGAATGATTTAAAAAATTAAAATGCAAGAAGACAGTATGTTCATTGAGGTTTGATTTCATTGATCAGATACGTGTCATAAAGCAATGGATGAATAATTTTAAATGTAGAAAAAAACTTATGTCTGTTTATATGTGTGTGCCATGTGTTATAAAAACAATAGATGTTTATTTTAAATGAGTATATGTATGCGAAAATAATGCACGTGTCAAGCATATGTAAGCTATGGATGAATTAAGTGTTTTTATATGTCAGTAACATTAGTATGTGTGTGAATGACAAAATGAAATACATTTTGTTCGAAATTGTAGCGAAATGTATGCAAGTATCAAGTGATGGACGATATTCTTTTTTTGAAATAAAAATGTGTATGAGAGAATCATATGAATGTGTGTGAGTGATAAAACAAAATACATTTCTGAAAATTCTAGCAAAATAATGTATGCAAACTTTAAGCAGACTTTTTATAAATAAATTCTTTTGAAAATAAGTTAAGGGTTAGAATCTATCAACGAAATATGTATTAAAATACTAAATATCTATGTATTTAAATTAATATATTACAATATAATCAATTAATATTTAGAAATATTAAAACGTACATTAAAGTACTATATATTAGTAATTATATAAAGTACCATGTATCATTACCATTAAGCAATATAAATAACATAGAATAATATATAATAATAGAGAGAAAAATATAATAAATTATGAAGTAAAATAGAATGTAGTGCATATAGAGAAAACAATATTTTAATGTTATGAATATATGGAAGTATCTTTCTGTCTACTTATTGGTAGACAGATTTTGGATTCATGGAGTATAGGTTTGTAGAAAGTTGCAGAAGTGATGTAATGTTTTAATCATGTGTTTATAGTTGGTAGTAATGCTATTAATGTTTTCAAAGTACTTTTTCCTTAGGTTATGTTCTTTTTAAATTAAACTAGCATGAGTGAAATCAAAATTGTCCTATGTTGTTTCGATGTAAAAGAAGAGTTGAAATGTTTATCCAAATGTCTCTTCTGTGTTTATAAATCCACAATTTTAGATTTCGTGATGTCTTCTCTATGCATATGTTTTGCATTTTAGACACTGTATTTTGTAAATCCCTGCATTTAAATTGGTGTCAGGTATCTTTTTCAATCTGATAATATCACCAATAGTCTTGGAGGTGGTAGTAATGATTCTAGCATTTGGAATAACTAATTTATTTGTGAGTTCATATGAAAGGCTGATGGAAGGTAGTATTATGAGATTTATACAATTTTTGTGGGATCTTGTAAGCATGTTTTTTGGCATTGAGGATGAAATGGTATGGGTTGTTGAAAAGTTTAAATGTTTTTTCAATATATCTCTCTTCTTCAGATAATTAAGGCTGCATATTCTGAGTTTCTCTGAAACCTATAATTAAACCAGATTTAATTCTTTGGTTGTAGTGGGAATAGAAGTTAAGGTTGTTTTTGATAGTAGGTTTATGGTGAACTTTAAATTCTAATTCATCATTATTACATATTAAGTTGTCAAGGAAAGGTAAAGAATTGTTGGTTTCAAGTTCATATATGAATTCAATGGTAGGTTCGACCTTAGTTAATAAGTTTGATAGATTATTATCATGGAAATAAAATAATTACTTCATAATTAATCAATTATAATTGTTTTCTTCCTATTATTTTCTATTACATATTATTATATTTTATTATTATTATTACATATATTTTTCTCTCATTTCTTAAATTATATATTTTTGTTATTTATATTGCTTAATTGTAAAATTGTAATGATATAATGTGATACTTTTTATATAATTACTAATATAATATTTAATACTTTAATGTATGTTTTAATATTTTTAAATATTAGTTATATTACTGGATTATGATATTGTAATTTTAATACCTAGATATTTAGTATTTTAATATATATTTCATTGAAAGATTCTAACAGTTATTTTCAAAAAAATTATTTATATGAAGTCCGTTTAATACTTGTATATCTTATTTCACTAGAATGTTAAACAAAATGCATTTTGTTTTATCACTCACACACATACTAACTTTGCTGATTCAGACACACATTCATACATAATTCTTTCATACACATTTTTTATTTAAAAAAAAAAAAAAAATCATCCATTGCTTGATACTTGTATAAATTTTGCTAGAATTTCGAATGGAAATTATTTCAGCATTCACACACACATAATAATGTTACCAACATATAAAAACACACTTAATTCATCTATAGTTTAAATATGCTTGACACATGCATTACTTTTGCATACATACACTTATTTAGAATAAACATTGCTTTTATTACACGTGACACACACATATAAACAAGCACAAGTTTTTTCTGCATTTAAAATTGTTCATCTATTGCTTTATTACACATGACACAGATCTGACCAATGAAACCAAACCTCAATCAACATACTGTCTTTTTTATATTTTTTAAATCATTTGTCTTTAAAAAAAAAAATCTCTGAAGAAGCTTGTTGAAGACACCTTTTTACTACCTGTTCTTTACTTATTCTGTTCTCACACACACATTCAATTTTTTTATTTTCTTTTATACATTTTACTGTTTTTTTGATGTCTGGTGAAAATAAGAATCGTTAAGCCCCTTGATCTGATTAGATTCAATTGAATTTGCTGATGTATTCACTTAAGACTTCATAAAACATAATTTTGCTTAATATGCATTCTGAAAGATGCTTCCTTGGTGGGTTGAATGAAAGCTGCCATTATTTTGATACTTGTATTTTTTTTTTAATCGTGTCACCCCAAGCAAGGCATTCCACTGCCACTATAGCGCAGGGGGTTACATAGAGGGATTGGGTATAGGAAATGTCAGAAGGAGGGTGATAGACGGCTTAGGATGTACATAGGGAGAGAGAGTTGGAGAGAGTGGGTATGAGTTAGTGTGTTAGGAGGTGTCTATTGACCTTACATTTAAACTCCTGGAGGTTGTAGCCGTCGGGGAAGCAAGCATGCGGTAGGGAATTCCACAGACGGGAAGTGCGAGGAAAGAAGCTGTTGGAGTAGAAATTGCGGTTACATTTCATCAGTTTCACTGTAAAAGGGTGGGACCTAGTTGCCAATATAGTATCTCGTGCAAATTCACGTCTAGGGGGCACCAGTGATTTAAGTTCGTCAGAGCAGAAGCCATGAAAGTATTTATAGAAGAGGCACAGGGAAGCCACGTCACGCCGGTGAGAGAGATACTGCAGGCGGTCAGCCAAGTTGGTATCGATCACATTACAGATTCTTCGCTGTATTTTGTCAAGAAGCCCGAGGAGAATAGAAGGGGCACCCGACCAGTTTGTTAAAAATGACAGACAAGTTGCTATGTTTAAGTTTTCTCTATATTTTTTTATATGATCTTATCATTTGTTTTCTTTTCAATACATAAATATATAAAAATTGTCAGAATGTTTGATGTATCCGAGTGTTTTCGGCTATACTTTTACCTACTATCAAGCATGGATTTTAGTTTCCTTTTAACGGTGTATAAAGATTGGTTTATGTCTATATGTAGAGTTATAGGATTGTTTCATTTTACAAAGCCATTTCATAAATTAATATATGGACATGGGCATAAATTTTTGTTCCAAGTTATTTAAATAAGTCTTTTTTTTCTCTGAAAGTTCAATTTATACAATTGTCCAGTTATACCATAGCTGCAAGGCCATGCATTGAATACTGCTGCCATATCTGGCCAGGTGCTCCTACTATCCACCTACGGGTCCTTGACAAAATCCAATGGAGAATCTGTAATGTGATCGATCCTGACTTGGCAGCTCAGATACAGTCACTTTCTAACTGGCGCAATGTGGCTTTCCCTTATCTCTTCTACAAATACTTTCACGGCTTCTGCTCCGATGAACTTAGCTCGCTGGTGTCCCCTATGTATGAATTTACTTGAGCCACAAGATAGCAACTAGGTCCCACCATTTTACTGTGAAACTAATAAAATGTAAACGCAAATTCTACTCCACTAGCTTCTTTTCTTGCACATCCCGCCTGTTGAATTTCTTTCCATTTACTTGCTTCCCCAACAACTACAATCTCCAAGAATTTAAATGTAAAGTCAATAATCATCTCCTGTCTCACTAACCTGCATCCACTCTTTCATGCTCCTTTCTTTGTTCACTCCACTCTCATCAGTATTATCATCCTTCTCTTACCCACTTCCTAACATCTCCTAAAGCCTGTCACTCTTTCTTATAACTTTCCTCCGATGTAACCCCCTGCAAAACAGTGGCAGTAAAATGCCTTGTTTTGAGCGATATGATTATAAAAAAAAATTTGCACTTCATATATTCTTCTGATATCTTTTAAAACCAAAAAAAACAATAGCTTAATGTATGTTGCATCCAGTCTTTAGAATAGTCTGAAGTAGTCTCGTAAAAACTGGATACATTATACACCTGAGGAACTATTGGCTGAACTGTTGTTAAAAGCAAGACAAGCAAAAGAAATAGTTTGAAAAATGTATGTTCTTATCTTGAAAAAAGAAAAAAATTCTAAATCTTTTATATTTTAAAAGTAGAAAATGCTTAATTGTTGGTGTTAAGTAAATGTCATCAATTATGTGATATTTGAGTTTTGTTATCCACTGAAAATACCAAAAAATGTGGCAGTAGTGGATTTGTCTGGCACTCATTTTTGCATTCACATTCAGACCTATTGATTTGCATTTTAATTTTATTTAATAGAGGCTTGTATGAAAGCAGGCTTTTTTGCCTTTTCAGTTTTCTATGGAAGAATACATTTTAATTCTTCTATAAAAAAAAAAAAAATTAAAAAAAAAAATCATTTGCAATATTGGCACCTTGAAGCATTTCAAAAAAATCAATAAGGATTTTTTGTTCAAAAATCTGTTCAATAGAAAGGATATGTTGGCCACAAGGAAGAAAGAAATTTGATGTGATTAAATGAGGTACTGTTTAATTGTTTGTGCACATTGAGAAATTATGAGATATTATGAGTTAATTTCAGTATTAAAACAAACTTAAAAAAATGTGATGAGTAGGCTTAACATGGTGAGAGTAACATACAGGTAGTAAAAGGAATGGAGGTCTCCATTCCAAGATAAGGAATTCATAGGAAACTTATATATATTATTACGTGACCTAGGTTTCTACCATGTAGTGTCTTCAGGTGATTTACAGTAACTGATTTTAGTTTTTTTTTTTTTTTTTTTTTTTTTTTTAACACTCACGTAACAGGGAATTTCTGAACATGCGATTTTTAGAATTATAAGAAATTATGTTTTCATTCATGGTTATATGAACCTAATAGGTATTTTATGGTATGGTTACAATTAAAAAAAAAAAAAAAATCGGTAAAATCAGTTATTGCAAATCACCTGAAGACACCACATGGTAGAAACCTAGGTTGCGTAATAACTCATTTACAAATGAAGAATATTCAAAAGTTCTACAATATAATTGTATTAAACATTTTTTAATACAACTGTGTACCAATCTAATTTCATTATGGCCAAAAACTAAGTAATTAACCAAACAATCAATATATATATATATATATATATATATGTGTGTGTGTGTGTGTGCGTGCGCACAATCAGTAACCTTTCTTTCAGATATTTTTCATTGAATATGGCCAACAAGGAAGATTTAAGTTTTTCCAGGATCCTGACATTTTTCTGTTTTGTTGGAGATAAGGAATATATTGTGTACACACACACTTGAATTGCCATCTAAATTATACAAAAATTAAAATAACACTGACATCTCATTTTAAGATATATTTACCAAAATTACACAAAAATATCTTGAAATATTAAAGAGTAAATTTATTCAATAAAATCACCATTGGCTCCAGACAACTTCAGAATATTCAGCAACTCTTCTGAGTGGTCTCTTTAAGTTGGCAAATGCTGCCATAATCCTTGTCTTAAGCTCATCATAATGTTACAATGAGTTTTGTTGGTCTCTTGTTCAACTGTGCCGCACATATAATAATCAAGGGGGTTGCAGTTTGGTGAGTTAGGTTGCCAGATGTAAGGAGTGATGTGGTTGCATAAATGTCTGACAGTCATGACTATGTTCTTGTTTGTGTGGCATATTGCGGAGTTATTTTGCCAGATCCTAGTGTCTTTCAGCAGCCATCTTCTTGACTAAGGGCAGCATTACTTCCCCAAGGCACTTTCATGTAGGCCTGCATGTTGAATCTGAGGCCCTGTAGGAAGATGGAGGCATAACGTTGTGATCACTCCAAACACCATGATGTTGACTGGCTATATCATCCAATTCTCACCGAATCCTCTGCACTGTCCTCACATTGACACCCAAACAATCTGAAATGTTTGTATTGGAGGTTCTAGTGTTAAAGATAAGCAGTACAGCATGCCGTTTCCAAATTTATGGCAGTTAATTGTGTCATGGTGGTCATTTTACAGATGGTGCCCAAAGATACACTTTTAGCAAATAATTTACAGACATACACTTTACATTCCAGCCTATTTAAACACATACCTAAAAGTTCGACTTACTTAAATAGATGATGTTCTGTTATATCCTCACAATATAAACCTATTAGACATAATAAAGAAACTTAATCACATTGAACTTACTATTAAATTCACACATGAACTTGAAATAAACAAGTGTATCTTTTTGTGACATCCTATTAATACATAGTCATAAGTAATTAGATTTTAGAGTTTATTGTAAACCCATTAATAAAAATGATTTATTTCTATTCCCACCACAATCAAAAAATAGATCAGGACTCACATTAGGATTCTACCTTAGAGCCCTTAGTATATGTAGCCCAGAATACCTAGATGAAGAAGAGAAATACATTGAAAAACATTTAAACTTTTCCAATACCCATGCTATTTCATCCTCAATACTAGAAAACAAGCTTACAAAATCCACAAATCCCAAAAGCCAGACACGACAAGTAACAGCATCAAAAACACAAAATTCACAATCCTACACTTTAACACTCTTTCTACAGAATTTGTAAATAAATTAGTTCTTCCTAATACTAGGATCTTTACTAATATGTCTAAGATAATCTGAGATATAATTAGGAAGAAAAATAAATCCAACGCCAATTCAGATGCTGGTACTTACCAAATTTCTTACAATGTAAAAACACTTAGTGATGAGACATTTTGAAATCTAAATGCCTGTACATATAAACATAAGGGATTTAAGTTTGGACAACCATTTCAATTCACTTGTACAGAAACAAAAGTGGCCATAAATTTTGATTTTACAAATTCTTTGTCAAAAGTACTTTGAGAGATTATTAATAAATATATTACCAACTATAAACAAGCATCAAAATTATCATATTACATCACCAACCTTTATTGAATCAGTTCTTAAAAAAATCTAATGTATGTTTATCTAACAAAAAATGGCGTGTACATAAAAAAAAAAGTTCCAAAATCAACCTGTGAAAAACCCTCCAATCATTGTCTAACACACACGCACACACCACTACTGTCTGAATTTCACATAGACAAACTAGACACTTAGATTCATAAAACGATATTTACTGTTGGGCTGTTAGATTCCATTGATTTTTTTTTTTTTTTTTTCAAAATGATGTATTGTCTCTACCTGAATTTGGGATACCATAAGTTATACTAATGTTTGTTTAACAATGCATGTAAAGCTTATTAACATAACACAAGAATAAAAATACCAGAATTTCTTTCTTTTTCTTGATATCTCATTCTTTGACGGAGCTTTAATAAAAGTGAAACATGTTAGATTGATAAACATTTCCTATTTGTCTGTTATTGGATACTGATCCATATCAAATCTGCATCTGATCCCAATTCTCTCTCTCACACACACACACACACACACACACAGTCGCTAAATTATCCACAGTAAATTTATGTCTAGGTTCTTACATTTTCACCTTTATTGGTAGATTTTTCTATGTGGGATATTTAATAACAATAGTGATGGAAACATTAATGAAAAGAAACTAAATGAAATCGACTACACAAAATATCTGATATATTTTTTTTAAAAATTAAATTTCTGTGTTCCTTTCCTTCATATGCATGTATAGTAACATCAGTCTGAAGAAGTCTGAAAGGAAAAAAACAATATATATGGTGGATCAAACTGCCCTAGACCAGTGATTGTCTGTGTACTGGGGTGGGTGAATGTGATTTGTTAAGAATTCCTTAAGTGGGGTAGGGGTGGGGTCAGATGAAGTTGGGTTTCATAATAGTTGAAACATTTGAGAGGAATCGTCCAAGAAAAAAAAAAAAACAGTCGGGTTTGACCACTTCCGATTCAATTTAGGGGTGGAGACAAATATTGGATTTTTTTTTGTGTTGTTGAACAGACATTTCTCTGGGGACTCCAAGTTGTATGGAATTTTCAATGGAATGCTGTAGGGATTGGTTGCAACTGTGTGCAGAGCATGAAGAGGGTGATTTAGGGGTACAGTAGTGAGAAGTTGGGTGCTGAGAGGAAAACTGCAAGAGTGAGGGCATCCAGCGAGGTATAGATGCAGAGATCCAGTGTACTGTCTATTGAGGGGCAGCTGCATGGTGGAGGGACTTGTTTGTTGAGTAGGGGTATGGAGAATGGCCATGATGTTGGGTCTGCAGTGAGAGCATTTGAGTTCAAAATGTTGCAGCCATTGAGCATCGTCGGCGTGGCACCTGACTTGTAGCTGTGCCTGGGAGGGGATGAAACAATCTTATTGTTGAGTGGAATAGGATGAAGTAAACCTGTGCATTCAGTTTAGAGAATGGAATGTTCAGATTATGCCAGGGTGAGGTGGTGATGGTGAAGTGTCCTATCAGCATAAGTTGCTGGATAAGGGTTTTGGGGGTGTCGTGTCGATGGCATGTTCCGCCTAGCAAACTTCTAGCCAGGGTAGAATGCCTGTATTTATAAAGCATCCCCCTACTCTCTTTCTCCCCACCACCACCAGCAGCAGTTGTATATATGAGTGTTTTAGAATGGAGGTGAGACAGTATGTCTAACTCATTGATGATACTAGAGATTGCAAAATCATGGTAGTAGGAAGGTTGGTTTTCCTGTAAAATTTTTTATATCATAAATTGCTCTGCATTTTCGTTTTTGAAGCTGCATTGAACACTTTTTATTCATATAACCATTTTTTGACAAATAGTTAATTTGTCAGTTTTTTTATTTTATATAATTTTTCTTTAAATATGACAGATAATGAAGATTTTGTACTTTTAATTTCCCTTGTATACTTACACATTGTATGTGAAGAGATTAGTTGCCAAATAATTACATCAAACTTAGTATATAGATAACAAAAAAAATGAGAAAAAATGGCAGTCAATTGCTGAAACAATGAGTGGACTGAACAGTTGTAAAAAAAAAAAAATGTTAGTGTATGAAATCTTTAGTTGAAGTCCTGAATATAACCTCAATCAACTAAGTGACAAATTTTATTTGTATTAATATATAAGTGTACTAATATGTCCACAACCTAATGATGAAAAGAGCATTTATTTTACACTACCTTTCAGCAAAATATCCTTGTCAATGTGATAAATATTAATCACAAATTTGCATTGAAAACCTTGGCTCAAAATTTAGTTACTATCTCTATTGCTGGTTACACACTTATTGATGCTGATATGTGTACATCTATATCAAATAACTAAACAGACAATCACTTTTATTTACTTTCTGGATGAGTTGTAAATAAATATCCAAATATGAATAAAAATCCCCTTACACCTGTTGGAATATTAATTACTGTATTTTATAACATAGGAAATTTCTTCCTTTTTACATTTAATGTGTCATGACATAGTGGTGTTAGATTTGGTGCAATTACTGGTAGTTGGTATTTGGAAAAACACAGTCACCTATCAGATATTGTAACTTTGTGTACAAGACTGCAAGATATTTTTGAGCGTTTTCTTGGGTGAGTGAAGGGTAGGTATTTTTTTTCTTCTTTGACATTAAATAGAAAATTTTTAAGCATGTTTTTGTAAATTATCTTCATCCTTTATCTTGAATGGTTTCTTTATTACACACATGGTCTTTAGTCTAATCTAGTCTGGTATGAGTCAAACTTCTAAGTGGGAAGGCTTGCCTGCTTTTTTAAGTGAGAATATAAAATGTGACTCTTACCTTAGCTTTAATAATGACTAATGGTAACTGTAAGAAATATGCAATCATCTTTGATACAACAGTTCTTTTTTCTCTCTGATAGGAAATGCTTGCCTGGTCACTGGGATTGTATATTTTCCCAGTGGTCAGGCTTGAGTGCCTATGTAAAAACATTTTAAATATTTTGACTTTAAGGATTGGCCCAACATAGGCTACTTATCTACATTCCATTTACTCTTTTGCCAGACTAAGTTTTTTATTATTATTTTGTTCGCCCATTCCTTAAAGGGACTTTCAGGTAATCTGGCTATCCACCTTTCTTTATCTTTGAATTGCCATGCCTTCTTTGGGAAGTTGGTAAAGTGCTTTCCCATTGCCTTCCCTATAATTAGATTGGTTGCTAGAGAGCCTAGTTTACCTTGATATTTCATCATTAGCTTGGGTTGGTGGGAGACAACACTGTTATGCTTTTCTCAAAAGTAAATGTGAAAGTGAATGCAACAAATTAGGCTGTAATTTGAACTCTGTCTGCTGATTACAATTTTCTTACTAACTTGAGTAAACAAATATACACACACATATGGGGGGAAAATGTATGACAAAGTTGAAAAAGTTTTTGTGTGACATGTTTTGTCCTTTAGGATTTTGTAGACTAAATTTTGTTACATTGATGACTACACATGCATGAACGAGGGATACTGGGAACTTTAATTTTGAAAAAGATTTTTCTATTTGATCTTCTATTGTCACAGTATGGGATATTTAAATAAAAGTGATGGAAAAAAAAAAAAAAAAAAAAGAAACTAAACGAAATCAGCCAGATTATATACATATTAAAAAAAAAAAAATCCCAGCATCCTTTGTAACATGTGTAGTTGCACCAATGTAATTTAGTCCAATGAAGTCATAAAGGACGAAAACGTTTTTTACTTTGTCATACTGATATATAAAAATGTATTTATCTAGCTCATGCACATATATAAAAACACACACACACACACACACACACACACACACACACAAATAAAATAATTTTTAGATTACTATTACACTTTCAGCATTAAATCTAAATGCTTTCAAGTTTTTTTTTTTTTTAAACTGGGGAATTATGCATTAATTTTCAATGTTCTTTACTTTTGGGCGGGGGGGGGGCATTAATGTAAGTTTCTATTTGTCAAGCATGATCCCTTAATTTTTTACATTGTAAGTCACTTGGTGCTGTGTATATACTTGATGACAAATGTTCTATTTACAGATTATTTCTATCCAATAGATATTAAATTATTTTCAGACTAAATTTTACAAATTTTATTTAGGAATTCACTAGAAATAAA